>CM052442.1:35325862-35350475 GCA_028533085.1 Varecia variegata
CCAGCAGTTCCACTCCTGGCTATCTACCCAAAGGCAAAAAGGACATTGTATAAAAAAGACTTATGCACACAAATGTTTATAGCAGCACAATTCACAATTGCAAAGATGTGGAAACAACCCAAGTGCCCATAAATACATGACTGGATTAATAAAATGTGGTATATGTACAACATGGAGTACTACTCAGCCATAAAAATGACAAACTATCTATTTTATTATCCTGGATGGAGCTGGAGCTCCATCTTCTAAGTGAAGTATCACAAGAATGGAAAAATGAACACCACATGTACTCACCATTAAATTGGTACTGATTGATCAACACTAATGTGCACATATGGGAAGTAACATTCATAGGGTGTTGGGCAGGTGGGAGGAGGGAGAAGGGGACGGGTAAATCCACACCTAACAGATGTGGTGTGCACTCTCTGGAAGATGGGCATGCTTGTCGGGCTGTGCAAAGGCAATTTGTGTACCCAAAGCATTTGTATCCCCGTAATACTCTGAAATAAAAAATTAAATTAAATTACATTAAATTTTAAAAAGGAGTGAGAATGGCTGGGCTAATGGAGAGTGTCCTCCTACAGGGTCAAGAATCCAGACACACCTTTGCCTCCTGTTCATCTCAGTGAGGAACTTCCTTACCAGCATATAAATTATGTGAGGTTACATCCCCACCTGCCACAGGGGTTGTCTACATGATTTAAATGCACACTTGTTCTTCAGGGAGACCAGTGTATCTCATTTCATGTTTGTGTAATGGGCCAAACCTAAGATACAGGTGACACAAGTGTGCCAAAGCAGACCTCAAGGGATTTTCTGTGCCACGACAGCAGCAATCACCAGGTCCCTGGGAATGAAGGTAAGGAAGGTGAAGTTAACTTCCTATTCCTCTTTTCTCCCTCTCCTCCATTGCCAGGACAGCATCCCAACTTCTATCCTGATCCTCAATTTACCACCAGCGGAACTCCACTCTCATCTTCCCTCCTCCAGAGTGTCCTAAGCTCCCAGGGTGCATTCCTTCAGTCCTCAGCAGGGCACCACTCTTGTTATTCTCTGCACAAAGCTGTTATCAGGTTAGACTAATTCTCAGTGAGCTGTGCATGACCAGCACATCTTGAGACTTAGCAATCCAGTGCAGTGGGTTGAATTGTCCCCACCCCCACAAAGATATGTTGAAGTCCTGACCCTTAGTACCTGTGCATGTGACCTTATTTGGAAAAAGAGTCTTTGCAGAAGTAATTAAGTGTAGGATCGTGAGATGAAGTCATTCTAGTTTAACTGGGTGAGGCCTAAATCCAATGACAAGTATGCTTATAAGAAGAGGAGAAGCCAGGGACCTGGAGGAGAAGGACATGTGAAGGCAGAGACTGGAGTTATGCAGCCAGAGCTAAGGAACTGCTGGAGCCACTAGAGGCTAGAAGAGGCAAGGAAGGATTCTCCCCTAGAGTTTTTGGACAGAGAATCCTTCCAAACACCCTGATTTTGGACTTCTGGCCTCCAGAACTGTAACAGAATAAATTTATGTTGTTAAAAGCCACCTAGTTTATGATAATTTGTTATGGCAGCCCTGGGAAATGAATACACCCAGTAATCCCAGTGAGTAAAATCCATGGGTCCTCCAAGCACGGACCTGCCCATGCAATATCCCAGTGAACCTTCCCAAGGAAGGCAGAAGTAGTACCTGATCTCACCTTGACAGATGAACAGCCTGAAGTTCAGAAAGGTTCAGTAACCTGCCCCTGACATCAAGCTAAGACTCAAACAGTTACTTCCACGCCTTTCCATTCTGCTACTTTCCCTAAGTAATTAATTATCATTGTTGGTTTTATATCTGAAGAGTAGTCTATTGTCCCAAATGCATATTTAATGGGTAAAAACTTTCCCCTCCTTCTTCTACTTTCCTCTCTCTGCCACTTTGTCCCAGAACCCAAGGCCTTGGGCCTGAAGACCCAGCTTTCCCACCGTTGCTGACTTCAGAGAAAGGCGGAAGGAGGCAAGGCTGCATGAGGTAGCATTGAATATAAAACTATCAATTTTTGCAGTTTTTCTGCTTCCCTTTCCATGCTCCTTTGTCAGGGCTCAACCATAGCCCGTCTCTAATTTGTGAACAAACACTTCAGCAGTGCTACTCGTTCCATCGTTGTCATCTGTGCTTAAGCATATTTTTAAATTAAATGATATTATCAAATTTTGGTCACAGTTCCCCATCTTCTAATTTTCAATAGCAATTATGCTTCCAGTTACACATTTCAATATGTTCCAGAAATATTTTCTTTATGGCGGATTCATTGGGAGGCCCCCTTCATTTTCCCATAGAAATCAGAAGCTGACATCAGCTCACGCCTTCATAATTTACTAAGACTCCAGGCAGCTAAGATATCAGCAATAATCCATCACTTTTTTCTTTTTGTGCGCCTCACTCTCACGTACCTCTCTTTAGTGTTGCTCAAGCATTCCAGCATCTTTGCAAGGCTGAGAGGTGCTGAAGCTGGCACACATGTATCGAGTGGCTCCCGGTATAGGCCACTGTCCTCCAGTTGCTATAGAAATATGCCAGGGAATCTAACTCTGGATTCTTATGTCTCACATATTCAAATTTAGATGAACTATGACGTGGCTACAAAAAAAATTATGCAATCTTTCATGAGATAGAAATGCAAACCTGCCATTTCATTTGGCTCCTTAAACTGACAAAGCAGCCATGGAAAGACAAAGGAAGTCATTTATCTGTTCCATTTTGTTCCATCTCCCAGCTTGAGGGAGCTTCATTTGTAGTAGAAGCTTAGTGCTGGGTATTTTTGCTGCCCTGAAGCTTAATGAAGTTGGGGAGAAAGACAGAAGAGAGGGAGTTACAGCAGAGTGACATGGCACATTCTTCTAGTGCTTGAGACGACAAATTACTTTTGTTTTTCTAATAGTACATCACATAAATAGAATTCACCTGGAGCATGGTCATGCCTGAGACTGCTAAGCCTGAGGGACAGTACAGGTGAAGCTCGTCTGAAATGTGTACCTACCAAGAGTCAAACAAGAATAAACTAAGGAACCAAAACGGAGTGTTGAGAAAGCGGTAGAATGCTCTATTTCTAATTGTGCTACTTTTGAGGCAAACTTTCTTAGTTTTCTTGAAAAGAAATTGAAAATCAATCCAGTACCCACCGTTAGGTTGGCCTCGATGTTTCCTGGTCCTTGGTTCGCAGTGTCAGGAATGAGTACTGGTACCAAGTTGAGCTGATTATGGAGTGATCACAAATACAAAGCAATCCCACACAGGCAGCGTTTACTGCACAGTGAAAGTACATCTCAGAGGGAGAGACGGGTCATTCTCCACGAATGGAAAAGACCCTGAAGCCTTAGCGCACACTGTCTTTTATACGCTCACTAGTCTGCCCCGCCTCTCTCCTGGGTGGGATTGGTTGCTGTTTCCTGCCTTTGGGTGATTGACAGGTTGCGGTTATATAACAGTTTCCTTTCTACTCATGCATCTTCCCAGACTCCTTCATGAAGCACCTATGTGGGGGCGGTGTCAAAACCATAATGCTAATTAGATAGTAATGATCCCCAGGTCACTTAAGGTCACTAGGAGGTCCCCACTATGCATGTTTCATCCAAGAAAAAGTCTCTGGTCACAAGCATCTGATATTGCTGTTTCTTTTCTGCATTCTCATTAGTTCCCGCTCTCCACCTTTAGCCACTTCCTCTACCTGCCTTGCCACCATCCAGACCTAACACCCACACCACCCTGTAGCTTTTGTTACTATAAAGCAGACATTCAATTTAAAAGTGGGACGGCTGAGAGTAAAGCCACTGAGAAGTGCTAAATGGGATGGGGAGTGAGGAAGGAAGAGAAACTAGAGAACATTAAAAGTTTTAGTTCTCGTAAAAGTCAGTCTATAAAACAGCATTTTTCCTTTAACCCATGACCACTAGGAAAACCTGCACTTGAAAAAGCACTTGAATAAATCTTTCCTCAGATGCATTACAAATGCCGCGTTGCAATATTTGAAAGGGAAATTGATTTAGATGAGGAAAGTAAGGACTTACACATGTTACTTCTCAGTGATTTCCACCCTAGCATTTAAAGTCACTTGGTTTATGGGGCCAGGCATTTGAGTAGCGCAGGTTACCTACCCCAGCCAGGGAGGTGCTCAAATGTGACAACATGAAGGAGACTCACCAAGAGTTTGATGGGAGCTTGGAGCTGTTAACTAAGCAGGTTTAGGGACCATAATGCTTACCTTTGCTTCTATTTTCTTTGAAGAGAGAAAAGGTGTCAGCTAAGAGTTTGAAAGGGCAGTATGAGGGATTTCAGTTGGCTGTCAAACAAAGAGAAGGTTTCACAAGAAGCTGGAGATGTTATTGAAAAGACTGTCAGATGACAAAAGCCTCGGCCGTAGGGGCCATCCCGGCAGCCCTCCCCAGTCATGGGATTCTGTAAACTATAGCAGCAGTGTCTATAGAGAGGCAGTGAGAGATGGTGACCAAGTGATTTCACTTTGGAATCAGATGGAGGTTCAACTCTTGGATCCACTGCTTGCCCGTCGATTAAGCCAAGCAAATTATTTAGCCTCTCTACGTTTTAGTTTCTTCAATAGTACAAAGGAGACAATAATTATGGTGAGAACGAAGTGAAATAATGCCTAGTAAACGCTCAGCCTCGTAGCAAATATTCAACAAATATTAGCTAGTATTGTTGCTACCTCAGTTACTACTTCAGCAGAAGATTAGAGCCTGCTTCCTTCTTCTTTTAATTCACATCTGATGCCAGTAGGGCACTAGTATAATCATACCTGCCACTTTCCTATTACTACTTTGGTTCTTCAGAAATTGCAAACGTCTCAGGCCTAAAGCTGTCCACATTTCATGTCCGGGTTGACCTTTAACCTAGTGGGAAAATATTAACCTTACTCTGCTGAATTCTGCAACACTTCACTGGACCAATATCAGCTTGGGCTTCATGGCACCAGGAACACACTACCTTCTTACCACTGATTTGCAGTTTCTCTCAGGTCTTAGGGCTTTTAAAATTGGATATGGTCAATTTCATTACTAGTGGTCTATAGAGTCAATTTTAAAATCATTAATCTTTGTAAACTCAAAGGTGTACCCATCAGCAAAGGTTCTTGCAGAATTTTTATTATTCTGGGCTACAGAGTGGATGAATGAATATACAGGCAAAGTCCCTCTCATAGCAATAAGATCATAATGACTTAACAGAGAAATGGTTATCTGCTGCAAGAGGTATAAGACTCTTGCATTCTTACTGGATTTTTTTTTAAAGTTGCTGCAAATGAGTTGTTGGGAGTTATAACACCATATGAGGGTTATGCATGAAAGCTCCTAGAAAATGCAGGAATATATTAGGTGTGACAACAAAAAGGGAGGGGACAATTCCCTAGGTCAGTCTTTTAGGAGAAGGGAGGAAAAATGCAAAAGGTCTATACCTTTGCTTACTTGTTTTTGCAGTCTGTACATGGGATCTGAGAAGTCACATACTGTTTTTCTTTGCGGGAGTTGTCATTTTTTTTTTTATTCACTTTTTTCTGGTTTATAACCCACCCCAGGTAAATATGATTAAAACAGGAAAAAGTAAGTAATTGCTGCCTGAGTAAAAAATAAACAAATAAGCACATATGGAAACAAGAAGAAATGAGTTTCTCGGTTCATAAACCACTATCAGAATAGGAAGAGTTCCCTGACTTTTTTTCTCCAAGAAAAGTCAGCCTCCAATAAATCAACTTTTGCAGACATGGCTTCTGGATGGCACTGGCAGATGGAACAAGCCGGGCTGCTTCACCTTGCAGAGCTAAGTTTAGATCCTGTGTTCTGCAGGGTTCAGGGTTTGAGGGAGAATTAGCTTAACAAAAGAAATGGAGAACACCTCCTCAAATCCAGGGGGGCTCTTTAACCAGTCCCATGACAACAATGTCATAGGGAGACATCCTTGGTGCATGAAATCAAAAAATAAAAAATAACTGCAATAACGAAAATAAAAATCTTTGTAGGTCATTTTCCTGTGAAAGACCAAACAGGAGTTCCCTGTGAGAGGAAAGCTTTTACTTAAAATTCAGCTATCATTATTTTCAGAGCAGATGGGGCCAGAGTCAGCCCAAGCTTCCTCACCGCAGAAACTGGCCTGAATTGTCACTAATTAGCAATGCAGCACACTGTTAAATGGCCTTCTCGGTCGGTCCATTTGCAGGCCAGCCTGGACGACCTGCAATGCGCCACCTGAGACCACGACTCAACAATCACGGCCTATAAATCGTCCTGCAGTGGCCACCCTGTCCGTGGTGTCCCATGTGTGGGGAGCAACAAAGGAAGCCAGAAAGTGGCTTTAGTTTTCACTTATTTTTCCATTTTTCCATTTTCATTCCTCCAAAGGAAATTCCAATTTCTCAAAGGTCATTGGCCAAGGAAATAAAAAGATTTCTTGTCTTACCACTTATTTTCCCTACTTTAATATTTCTTACCTCTTTTTCTCACAGAAAGAAAAAGTGAAGCACCTTTTTCTCTTCAAATAAGAGCAAGGGGGATCTTTTACTTTCTGTGCCCACGTGGTCATTTTCAAGAATGCATGTGTTTGTAATTTGCTTTTCACTTATTTTACACCATTTGCGGGAGAGGCTGTCTGGTCAACCCCGCTGCCAGGCAAGATGAGCACGTGCGGATGGCAGCAGCCGTCCTGGGCTTTTTCTGTCCTCGCTTTCCCCACCAGTCACGGCACTGATGGATGATCTGGAGGAACTGGGGCCTCCAGGGTTTCGTCTCGGCCGCAGAGGCCCCGGGGCCCTTCCGGTGGCCCCCAGGATGTGGCTGGCTCTGTCAAGGCCACAGAGACAAAAATTTTATGTTTTTTGTAATCCCTTTTTCAGATGTGCCACCATTAAGGGAAACATTTTAGCAAATTCAGGGGTAGCACAAAGACGTAGCTGTTCTGATCTGAGAGAAAATTCAATTCTGCGTCAGATTGTGTGTGTACGCGTGTGATGCTTGGAAAAATTTTATGCTTTATCTTCACAGCTTGTCCAGCACTTTTTGGAAGCTTTTTCTGAAACAGCATATTCAAAGTAAAAGTAAGTAAGTAATGATATGTCCATTAGGTTCTAATTGGCTTTTGGAATTAAAACCTTGGATTTCTAATATTTTATATTTTTAAGTAGAACAGATTGGTTATCTTCACCTCTGAAAAGATGAAGACAGGCATCTTCCAACATTATTATACTTTTTTCTGCCTTTATAGTTTTCAATTAACAGGAGCAAGAGTAATAACAATAATAATTAACATTTATCAGGCACTTAATATGGGCCTGAAACTATGCTAAGAACGCTATGCCCATGACTTTATTTAATGCTCAAGAGAATACAGCATTAGATACTAGTAATATACTCATGTTAGAGATGATAAAAACTAGAGATCAGAGAGATTTAGTAACTTGCCTAAGGTCACACAGCTAGTAGGTGGCTTGGGCAGGTCCATCTGCTCCCAGCATCTGAACATTTAACCACGACACTTGCCAACCTGCCTTTGACAAATGGCGAATAATTGTCTCCCTAGAACTTTTTGAGAAAAAACTTGGCTTGGATGTGTTTGCCAGTCCCGTTATAAATAAATAAAGGCTACACTGGCATGCTTCAGCCAATCCCTTCCCAGCGTTTTGTACACAGGAGTATAAACACGGCCAGAGATGAATCCCTTATGGAGAACAGCTGGTTCTGACTGTTGGGAGCATCAGAATTAGCTGGAGCAGTTGCTTCTGGCATTTCACTGTTAACCAAATTTTTCTGTAGTTGTTTCAGTGACATATTCAGGGACAAAATTCAGCAATCACACAAACAAAAAAAACCCAAAATATTTAGGCAGGCAAAAAGTTTGCAAGAAAAATAGCGTGAACTCCAAACCTTAACGTTTTTATTCTTTCCTGTTCTTTAATATTGCCCTCACATGAGGAACTCGTTTAGTGTCATGTAAAATTAAAAGGCATCACAATGAAAGTATGGAAAAGGCAACACCGTTTTGCCACTACAGACCTGGGTTTGCATTTCCTATTACAAATTATTGTGGGAAACCCCCTCATTTGACTAACAAGGGCTCCTTTAGTTATTTTGACAGATGTGAGGTTTTCCTTAGAATCTTTAGAAGCAACTTTCTTCCTGTTTTCTCCTCAATGCTTAGAAATATAAAGTCCCCAAAATGAGATAAAGGTCAGATGCCAACGTAGACTCTGTAATCTCTTTCCCATCTCCCTTCAGGCAGTTAAAATTTTCCTTCTTTATTGAAATGTTGTGCTCAGTAGACGTATAAACAAATTGTAAGAGACCATTTATTTAACAGTCTGACAGCTTAACCAAATCTCTCCATAGCAGGGCTTCCATTATAAGATTCAGTTCTCATATGCCACAGAGGGAAATTCATATTCATAGGACAGTGTAATCTCATGTGAAAACCTGTCACGCTGATGGTACATCCTCCCCAGTTACGCGTTTGCAGGGTTTGTAGTGGCACCAGCCACATTACCATATTCATGCTGAGGACCCACCATCTCCTTCATCTTGGGAAATCTTGGCGTTGAATAAAATAAGAGAGCTGATCCTTTATGCAAATCCTACCAGTAAATATGGACCACTTAGCATATGCGCCTTGCTGGCCATAAGGAGTGTCAGTATTGGAAACACAGCTTTCTGCCAAGAACTCTGGAGTCATCCTGTCATGAACTATTAATTCAGAGATCAGTCTTCCTGTTGGCAGCTAACCACCAAACCCGCAAAGTTGTGTTTAATTTGCTCTTGGAGAATAGACTTGAGTTCCCCTCCCTGCACTGTGCAAGAATGACCTGGAAAATGCAGTGCCCAGAAACTGCCTGAACGATATAGCACTTTTCGTGGTTGTCAGTGGCATGGCCGGCCTGTTCCAGCAGCCTTACCTAGAAGCAAGGACAAAATAAACACAGCTAACTGCATGGGCTCTTGAGGGAGATTTGGCTCTACTCTGTGAACTCAGAGCTCTTTATTAACAAAAGTTAATATGGTCTCTCAACAGCCTGCTTGTTTGCACAGTAAAAACGATGTGCGGCTTTCACGGCAACTGGAGGGATTACCCAGCAGCTATGGCAAGAGTGGATGCCTGTATTTTTCTCACGAAATTCACATGTGTGGCCTACCTCCTTTGCAAGGACTCTCTCAGTGGACTCGTTTACTTACTCCTAGTTCATGGGGACTGGATGGGGCTCTGCCCCAGCTCCAGGACAGAGTTCATACCAAGGCCTAAGCCAACGAACAGGAGGCTGGCATGTAAATGGCTAGACGTTTGCTAAAACGGAAAGGACAGAGGCTTTGCTAATTCCTGTTGTATGCAAACTTGGAAGGATGGAGCCTTGGGAGCTGGGGGAAGACGTCTTATGCCTACGTAAAGCCTGAGAATAGATCTGTTATGGAGGAAGCTGATCTGGAGAAAGGAGAGTAATCAGTTTCTGGCGATGTCATCTAAGCCTGATCAAGCCACACAGGAAGATGACTTCCCTTGGACTCTCCAGTTTTTATTCAAGTTTTTGCATGGGCTGATTTGAGTTATGTCACCTGTCACATACAACAAAAACAATCATAACTGATGAAGTGCTACTTTTAAAAAACTTAAATGACAATTATCTTAAGTATTTCATGTATTAGGGTAGTCAAATTTGCTATTCACTTTGAGTTACATATTTTTCTAAAAATATTTTGGGATGACAGTAACATTCTAAACACATCTTACCAAACTTACAGCAAATAGTAATAATAAATGTTTTGTATGGGTAAAATGTTTTAGTTCACCAAGAGTTTTTATAAACATTATTTGATTTGATACTCATAAGCAAAATGTGAGGTATATAGGACAAAGATTATTATTTTATTTTATTGGAAAAAGGACTAATTGATAACATATCAAAAAAACATAAGGGCAGAAATTGACCTTACTGATCATACAGCCCTCTCTACTATATTACAGATGAGGACATTATAGTTCCAAAAAGTCAAGAGACTTACTTAACATCACATAGCTAGTCATTTAATTAATATTTTGTAGAAAAAAACTTTTTTGAATTTCTTTGTAAGTTCAGATGCTACATCATATTTATTATCCATAAATCTGTTATACTTGCATGCTTGAAGTATGGCTTCCTTCCTCAAAAGGAAAAAAAGAAGGCCATGTTTCACTCATACAAAAGGAACATTCAGTCTAATTCAGGTCAGGTTTCTGAGCCCTTGAAATGTGACTGGGTCACAGACTTAGCAGAATAAATTTTCCCATCCATGACCATAACCATAACCAAGACCATAACAGGCACATTTCCTCACTGCCCCGAGATGTTATCCCAGCACTTTGATGTTACAAATCATTAAGGAGTGATTCCACTCTGTCCACGATTTCTTGCTTGGTAGTTGTGAGTGACATAGTTTTATTCTTGATGTTAGAGTCCCAACATTGGCTCTTCATTGGCAGTGGGAAGCTCTCTGGCTGGGGGCTGCCATTGGCAGAAAAGTAAGAAAATGCTACCCCTGATCACTGCATTCTTGATTATGATGGTAAGGTTACTACTGAGTGATACCCTCCCCAGGTCTGGTATAAGTTTAAAGCCTCCAGATCACTAGATTTCTGGAACCTTTTCCCTAAACTACCTTTTTAAATATTTAACGGGAATCTCTTTGGCTATTCAAATATATTCAATCAATAAAGTCCATTCATTTGATCTTTCAACAAATTCTATGTGACAGGTACTGTTCTAGGTGCTGGAATAAAGTTGTGAACAAGACAGGAAAAAAATGTTTGACCCTGTGGAACATACATTCTAGTCGGGAAGTCAATAAACAAGGTAAGTAAAATATATAGTTTCATGATGATAAGTGTTAAGGAAAAAAACAAAAGACAGAAAAGTAGGACAGACTTTCCTGAGACGGAGTAACGAAGGCAGTGAGGGGTCTGGTCTTATCTGGGAGAGGAGCAATCCCGGCAGAGGGAACAGCATGGGCAAAGGCCCTGGCAGAAGCATACCTCAGGTGTGTTTGAGGAACAGCAAAAAGGCCAGTGTGGTTTCATTGGCACGATTGAGGGAAAATCAGTGGGAAGTGGGGTCAAAGGGTAACAGGGCATCATCATGTGGACTTGACTTTTATTCTGGATGAGATGGGAAGCGCTTGGAAGGTTTTCCGCTTACGAGTGTCATGATTGAACTTTGTATTTTAACAGGATAGCTGCTAGGTTGAGCAGAAACTGCAGAGGGCAACAGTAGAAGCAGAGGGCAACAGTAGAAGCAGAGAGACTAGCCTAGAGACCGCCTTGGCAGTGAGGGATGATTGAGAGATGGACCAGGATGCTAGCAGGAGGGCGATGTGAAGAATTTGAATGCTGCATATATATTTGAAGGTAGAGTCAATGGCATTTGCTGACAGATCATTTATAGGAACTGTGAGAGAAGAAAGGTTAAAGGATTTCCGTAAGATCTCTTGGCAGAAACAGCTGGATGAATGGAGTAGCCAGCAACTAGAGACTGCAGGCAAAGGTAGTCTCAGGGAGAATGCAAGGAGCTCAGTTTGGACATGTTAAGTTTGAGATGCCAATTAGATATCCCATTGGAGAGTCAGGTGGGCAGATGGTTTTATGAGTTTAAGGGAGAGCTCCAGAGTGAAGATACAACTTGGAAGTCATCAGCTCAGAGATGGTCCTAAAGCCATAAAACTGGAAACATTTAGCAAGAGAGTAAATGTGATTACAAGAGTGAAGCATACAAGGGCTGAGCCCTGGGGAAGTCCAACATTTAGACGTTTGAGAGATGAAGAAGACACTACCAGTGAAGTAGAAGGAACACCAGCAGAACCTGGAAGGCAAGAGAGGAAAGTGTTCCAAGGAGAAAGCATTCAACTTTGTCAAATGCTGCCTGTAGGTCAATTAAGAGGAGGTCTGAGAAGTTCCATCAGATTTAGAAATATTGTAGACCACTGATGACCTTGAGCTGTGTCAGTGGAGAGCTGGGAGGCCCAAACCTACCTTGAGCAGGTTCAAAAGAGAGGGAGAGAGAAGCAACTTGAGGTTCCAGGAACAGATGCCTCTCTCAAGGGGTTTTCTTCTAAAAGGAAGGAGGAAAATGGGGTGTAACTAGAAGAGGAAGTAGAGTCAGCAAGGATTATTTCTAAGAAATAACAGCACGTTTGTAAGTGGATGGGAATGGTCCTGTAGAAAGAAAGCTTGAAGGTGCAGGAGAGAGAGTGGGGAGAATTGCTGGCACAAACATCCCTGGGTAGGACGGCCAGGCGTGGCCAGTGCCCAGGTGGAGCCTTCGGCCTTCGGGTCATCACAGGGACAGGAGAAGGCAGAGGCTAGGGAGAGGCAGGTGGGTTGGTAGATATAAGGTCAAAACTTGTGACAGTTCTGCTCTCATAGCTTCCATTTTCTTGCTGAAGTAGTGTGCGTTTCATGCAAAGAGATTCCTTTCAACATTTTGCTAAAGTAAGGAATGTCAATGTTGAGAATTTTGTGACTAGGAAGCCTGACAAGAGTTGTGCTGCTATTATTAGTTTTGTGCCCATCTTATCACACTCTGTAGAGTAGATGTCTCTATGATCATAGGACTAGGCCTGTCTTTCTCGAACCAAATTCCCGACACCCAGATTAGATGGTTCTGATGAAGTCTCACGTACCCGATTCTGTCACTCCTAGGGGAAGAAACACCAAATCTTCCCTTAGCTTGACTTCATGAGTGCCTGACTTCTCTTTCTTTCATGCAGTTTCCCCTCTCTGTCAAATCTCTTTTCTGAAGTTCAGGAGAACATGCCAGAGAGGCAATCATGGCAAACAGCAGACCAGAAGGAAGCCCCAGGAGACCTGCAGGCAGGTCTTGTATCTTAGTGATTTTCCCAGATTTACATTGGGATTCTTCCTGATAATTCCTTTCACTGCTTTCATGAGTTTTAAAAAGTCATGCTTAAATCTCTGAGAGAGGTCTCTATAGAACTATGATGGATGTAATAAACACACTCTTTTCCCCTCCTTAGGACTGCAGATTTCAAGGTATCAAGGCAGGTAGGGAAAGGAAGGAGGGCTTATTATGTCACTCACTTCTGATAGTCCTGTGTGGTAGGTATTGTTATCTCCATTTTATAGATACGATTCAGACAGATTAAGCAGCTTGCCCAAAGCCACACACTAGTAAGTAGGGGATCCGGACTTAAACCCTGGGCTATCTGAGCCCAGCACCACGCTCTTTTCATGGTCCTTTGCTCTGTGATCAATTAGGAAAGGCAAATGTTACGTCAGTAAGAGATGAAGGATTTTCCTGCCCTGTCCCGAAGCTGGCTCTCCAGGTAATTCAGAAACTCCTGCCTCAAGCCCTTGTCCTCTGGGTTTTATGCTACAAAGAACCTTTTGTTACACCATGGACATTCAGAGCACTGCTTTCTGCCAAGGTGACTTTTAATTTACCAGAGGTCTCTTTGGTATATAAATTTCCGAACTGTTTGGTCTACTGTTTTCTTGCCAAAAAGCAGTAAGGGAGGAGGTCTGGGCATTCACCTGGGATGTGAAACTGCTTCTTTGTCTTTGGGATTTCTTACTTTCAAAAACAGCTTCCACTCCCCACCCCATGGCAGTGTCATTTTCCTGCTCTGCATTCTGTGTCTACAGCGGCACTATAGTTTCCATTTTCAGAGTTCCCAGCCCCTTCTGTGAGCAATCTTTAGTGAGAAGCCCGTCCTAGGTGAACCTCCTCCTCTGCCCTGTGCGTCTGATTTGCTGAATGCTTGTCCTGTCCTTCCTCTTACCTCGGAGGTAGGAAGCTGTGTCCCTCATCTTTCCAAGAGAGCCTTTCTACGTGTGTCCTTGAGGGCACTTCCTCCCATCTCCTGCATGGGAATCTCTTCTCACATTTTCAAACTCATATTCAACCTAAAGTCTAAAATTTTAAAAATGTCTTCTATCTTCTTACGCCACTGCTGTATTTCTTAAGTTTCACTGCCAAGCTTTTTGGAAGAGATACTAAAACTTAATACCTTTACCTCCTTTCATGGCAACCTGTCCCAACCATTCTACTGAAATCTCACTTGGGACGTCACCAGTGGGCATCAGTGGGACATCACCAGTGGGCACCCCAGTAAGTGGCATGGTCTGCACCTTCATCCTGTTTAGCATCTGCAGAGTGAAGAGCATTGCCATCAGTCAATCTGGGGGCAAGTCCTAGCTCTGCCATTTCTTAGCTTTGTTAGGAGCTTTAGTGTCATGTCTGGCACATATTAATAGTAAACTCTCAACTAATGTTGGTCGTTATTCTTCTCATAACTATTAATATTATTAGCTATCCCTTCTTTTGGGAATCCTTTTATCCCTGTGTAGAGTAGATGGCCACTGAACTCCTGCATTCTCCTCCAGTCTCTGATGGTTTTCTCTAAGTCCCCTCCTCAGCCTTTTCCTCTCCTCCCCCTCAAATACAGCCAGTCTCCTAGCTCCAGCCCCTCCCTTTCCTGTTCCCCACTGTGTTCTCTCCCTCCATGGTCTGACTCACCCCACAGCTCCCTGTGCCCTGGGTGAGCTGGTCCTCTCTGGCCAGCATTGCCCAGGCCGGGGCTCTTCTGACTGGCTGGAGGTCTCCCTGCTGCCCTCCTCTGGTGCAGGGCCACCTCCAATGCCGTGTCCTTCACAAAGCCTTCCAGGCTCATCTGTCCTCGGTTAGAAGCAGCTCTTCCTTGGGAAGCTTTCACTCTTCACATCCTCATTTCTGTACTTATTATTATGTGTGTTGCCACTTTGAGTTACCGTTGGCTCCTTCATTGGACTGTGAGCGCCACAGGGTGGGCGCCATGTTTGAGTCACCTCTTTACCCACCCTCGTGCTGAAGGGG
Organism: Varecia variegata; assembly: GCA_028533085.1. NCBI lineage: Eukaryota > Metazoa > Chordata > Mammalia > Primates > Lemuridae > Varecia > Varecia variegata. The sequence goes on from CM052442.1 coordinate 35,340,727, forward strand.
TGTTTTCTTCATGGGAGGCTGAACCGATATGAACTAAGTAGAGTACAGGAAGGACAGACGGGTTTTGGTGAGTATTCAAACACCCAAGTGCCTCTCGAACTTGACTCCAAGTTATGGGATGGCTCGGGAAGGATGGGAGATGTGAGTGTCAAAGAGGAATCAAAGGAGGAAAGTGTAAAAATGGACTTAATGCAGGTGATTTGGAGATGACAGACCATGGCAGAGGATTGAGACAGGAGAGCACAAGGAAAGGCTCAGATGACAGGGGCATGAAGGTGGGGGTGGAGGGGACAGAAAATAAGGAAATCCCAGTTTCTCTGTCCCACAGCTTTGGGCCTTTATTTCTCTAATGTAATTTCCCTGGCCCTGGGAAAGCAAATTTTCACAAGAGTGTTTTGAAGCTTGTTATTTACAGTTTTGGAATATCTTCAAACATGTAGTATAAGAGAGAGAGATTTTATTGTTTCATAAGTAGTCTTTAAGTATTAAAGTGAGACAAATGTCTTTAAATGCAATTAGAAAATATACCATAAGACTTCCCTTTTATTTTTCTGATGAAACATTATAAATAAGATACACTGACCACACTGACTATAAATATCTACTGAATGAATTTTTAACTGACCAGATGAGAAGTAGTGAACAATTATATACAGAATGTGAAGGGGGGAAAAGCAACACATTAAATTTATTTTTAATATCAGTTTTCCTCTTTTTCCCATTTTTCTTTGCACTAACAGTAAATATTGTAGTTAAGCTGAAATCCCACAGGCTGTAATGTAATCATTTAAATACAGGCCAGATGCTAACACAAACCCTACTTAGACAAGACCTCCACTCCTGATATCACTCCTAGAATGTTCCATGGACAGTTTTAGAATTTTTATTTCTGAAAACTGGCATACAAACATTTTCCACAACAGGAAAGAAAGCAACAACTTTCTATTTGCAGCACAAGAAAACACCATTGACATGAAGCCTCAGGAACACATTTGGGTGACAGCAGATCACAAGACAGAGTCAAGATATTAAGTTTCAATCAAAAATACATAGACTGGATATGAATAATCTTTCCTGAAAGCTCACCCTTCTCTCTGGCTGGGGATTCAGATGGGGAGATCAGTAACATTTGCAGATGACTCCAGAGAAACAAGCATCCCATCTGTAGACAGATGAAAAAAAAAGGAGGAAATTTTTCTTGGGTACTTTGCTTGAGGCGTGTTAGAAACAAAATAGTCTATCACATCTTTCTAACAGCATCGGCTGGTAGTCTCTTGCCAAGGATTCAATGGCTTTAGAATGCTAAACTTGGAGAATTACATCATCCATCTCAGAGGTGTGCAGGCTCACTCCTGCCTTACTATTAGGGAAATGAAGACATGAAAGGTCAACGACATCCTAGCATGGCAGCCCTTGTTTTGTTTTATCTTTGCACTCACATGCAAAGACAGCACAATGAGGGGAACCATAAATGGCAGCACGTTCTCAACATGGTCTCCATCAGATGTCTTCCACTGTCCTGTCCAGACCTACTCTCCACTCTGCTCCATGCAACAGAGGGCTGACCCCAACTCTGCCAGCTGGGCTTGGCTAATGGAACACTCTGGCAGGAGGCTGCAGGTAGGAGAAGAATGTGGTCTGGGTATTTATTTCCCCAGCTCCCTTCCTGCCTGATTGCAAACGCTCCTCCTGTCAAATGCCCTCACCATCCAGCCAGTCCTGCTGGATTCTCACAACCACTTGTCCCTTCAGGCCTAGAATTGGTAAAGATTATCAATAGTCTCTGTATTAAACACCTCTAAGATAACTGTGGGCCAACAGATGGATTATTGTTGGCTGTCACCAACAATGATTCAAACACTGGCATAGAGATCACAATAACAAGTCCTGTGATTCTTTGTTGCTGTTGACCTTGGGCGCAGGAGGAAGGGAAAAATAGCAAAAATCCCATGTATTTCCTATTCCTGTCATAGACCTTTACCATGGTGGATAAAGATTGGGTCCTACGTAATTTTAATCTAGGATCAAGTATTTGCTCTTATAATTTAGTTGAGGCTTATTGATGGTTTTCATTTCCATATTGAAGATACTCAAATGTTAATATGAATATCAAGAAAGGAAATTATTTATAACTGGGATGACATTAAATTTTAAAATGATATTATCCTATATAACTTACAACTGGCAGATGAGATTTTGAAAAACATTGAAGTTGGATTCAATTTTCGTTCCACAGTCTATCCTTGCTTCTGTGTTTTAGTTTTTCTCCTTCGGTCTCACCATTTACATAATAACAAGGTCCTTATTTCTTCAGTAATCAGTTCTCTTTACTTAATTTCCCACTTGAAGTTATTTAATCCTCCTTAAGAAGGCAAGTGTGTCCTAGAAACTAGAGTAAGGATTAGGAGCACACTGACCAAATTCTTTTTCTTTAAGTCAAATTTGACTTTTTTTGTGCCTAAATTTGTTTCTTGGCAAAGTGAGAGATAATGAGAGTTAATGCCCCTCCACTTTAATAGATTGAGTCACACAAAAAGCTGACACTGCCGCAGGATTCATGGTGATCACACTTTACTACAAAAAGGTATTGTTACACCATGCAGCACTGTGCCTTCTCACAGATGTAGCAGAAGGTATAGTCTCAAAGATAATTCTTTAAATTAAAATATATTTGATTATAAATGGAATAAGAGAAAATGTATTCATCTGGACATGATATGTAAATGCAGATTTTTTTTTTCCAAAAGGAAATGTGTTTTTCTGGAATTGTCAGCATTTTATGGCCAATTGTTGTTTGAGGAGCTTATGGCCCTGTCAAGACTCTGCCTAAATAACTCATTATTTCTACTTTTGACACTGAAACAAAACTTTTCCTCTTTGTAAGGGAGAACAAGGGTTTGGATCACTGGAAGCAAACAAACAGAAAAACAGGATAACAGAGCTTGGTGGATATTATCCATCCCCATCCAACTATACATCTAGAATTCATTCATCCATCCACTTATTTGTTCAAAAACTTTATCAACAAATGGCTAACTATAGTACAGAGTAAGTATTATTATTAAGGTTTGGACAACAAGTTGTTGGAGCCCAGATAGTTCTAGAGGTTGGAGTGAGTGGCTATTAAGGGGAGATTCACATTTATGTCGAGCCTTGAAAGAGGAGTATGAGTTTACCAGTCAGAATAATGGGTGGGGAAAGAATCCCAGGCAGAAAGAACAGTGCATGTAAAAGCCCAGGAGTGTGAGAATGCCCGGTGTGGCCAGGGCATGGAGATTGAGCCAGACCCCAAAGGCCCAGTGTGCCATGCTAGGGAACCTGTGTTTTATCCCAGAGGCCCGGGGAGACTTTAAAGCCTTGACCCAGGGACAGGGCATAATCAAAAATACAGTATTGTACTTTTGAAAGCTTGTGCCATTCGAAGTTTGGATGGATGGAAGCAGCCTTAGAAACCCGGTAGGGAGCCACTCTAAGTGTCAAGAGCGAGGCAGTCTAGGCAGGGCCACCGGCAGGGAGAGAAAAGGGCTATATGTGGCAGATATGGGAGAGGCACAAATCAATAGGATGTGGGCTGTGTGTACGGGCGTGGGAGTGGGGGCAGTGAAGTGAGTCAGAGACCATTCTGAAGTTTCTAACTAGTGAACCAGGGGAGCATGCTTGCGGGGAGAGAGAATGAATTCACTTACAGAGACGCAGAGTTTGTGGTTGCTGGGGCCATTCGGATGAGCTATCCAATTGGCCGGCGAACTATGAGGCTGGAGCTCAGACGCCGAGTCAAGGTTGAAGATGTAGATGTTGGATGTCATTATTTCATCGATGCCGTGGGGATGGACGAGATCATGCAGAAGAAACACACAGAATGGGAAGAGGAAAGGAAAAAGGGAAAAATCAAAGCCAAAGAAGCACGTGCTGTTCCAACTGCATAGCATTCATTCCTTTTTTCTGGTGCTAGTTCTTCATCTGTCCTTTGGTGGGCCACCCTTCCCCACGCTGTGTGATTCTATTGAAGTAAAGCTTCACGGTGTCTTGTCCAAACTCTGCTATGCTTCCTGCCCCCAGGTGGGCAGAGAATGCCTCTCATCACCCCAGCCCCGGTGATTTGATCAGCCATGTGGCAGGAGTGCTAGAGCTGGCTCCTTCCAGCCCATACGTGGCATCACTCTGGTAGCTTGAAATTAGCCATGGTGGCAGTAATTACACCACAGAAATTGGCAAATGCTACAAATCAGTGCCCTTCCTCCCTGCCAAGAGCCAGTTTGCCAGCACACTACTGAGTGTGGACACAAACCCCTGCAGAGCAATGAATGTGTTCCCGGAGAGTTGATATATAGATCTCAGACAAACTGTGTCCTTTGTCATTCTGGATTGCAGACTGTGAGGCGTACCCATGGTAAACTCTTGTAAAGAGAACCTGCCTGAGAAGAAACTCATGTACGGAGCGAAGGGTGTGAGATGGAGAAGAGACAGAATGAACTCCAAGCACAGGATGTGTTGCTATCCTGTTTTGTCAATTTTTAAAAATTTCTTGACTTTTAAAAATATAACATACTCATTGAAAATTCTATGTAGGCCGGGCGCGGTGGCTCACGCCTGTAATCCTAGCACTCTGGGAGGCCGAGGCGGGCGGATCGCTCGAGGTCAGGAGTTCGAGACCAGCCTGAGCAAGAGCGAGACCCCGTCTCTACTAAAAATAGAAAGAAATTATCTGGCCAACTAAAATATATATAAAAAAAAAAAAATTAGCCGGGCATGGTGGCGCATGCCTGTAGTCCCAGCTACTCGGGAGGCTGAGGCAGTAGGATCGCTTGAGCCCAGGAGTGTGAGGTTGCTGTGAGCTAGGTTGACGCCACGGCACTCACTCTAGCCCGGGCAACAAAGCGAGACTCTGTCTCAAAAAAAAAAAAAAAAAAGAAAATTCTATGTAACTTTCGTGTTTAGTTAACAAATTAAAAAATAACCCCCTGAATGCTCACTGCCCAGGTCAAGATACAGAATATTATCAATTCACCAGAAGCCTACTGTATGCTCTCTCTCCTCTCCATCTTGACCTTTTTAATAATTTTCTGGCTTAAAAAGCCAGTTTTACAACCTATGTATAACCTCTGTATACATTCTTAAACAAAAAGTTACCTTCCTTCCCCCCGCCCCTCTCTCTTAATTGCTTAAGGAAGAGGACAGCATTTAGGGAAGAATTTTTTTCCTGGGGTGAGAAAAAATGGAATAGGTTCATAGGAAAAAGTGAAAGATCCAGTGGAGAGAGAAAGATTGTGGATACCAGAGGTAGAGTGATTTAGAGCACAGTAGTAAGGAAGACGGAGGGACATGGAAACCGGCACACTGATGGAGGTCTTGGCTTTGACATAGAGGATGGAGAGATGCCTCTTTCTGATAAAGGGAAGACGGTTAGTGTCTACTCAAGAATGCCCTTGGGTAGCATACACAAGGTGCCGCTGAAAAATAGTCAGTGCCTCCAATTTCATCTCAGCTCATACTCTGTGTGTTCCGAGCCTTTCTTGGATAAGGCTTTGCATCCCTGGACTTTGAGGTGAGTGACCTGGGACCTCCTCTCCCTTACTCCTGTGGCCTGGCATCTCTGGGCACAGCTCTTTGTGCTTGGCTCTGGCTCCTGGAACCTGGTACTCCTTGACTCTCTCCGTCACAGGGCTCTGTCAGTGGCTCTGCCCGTGGAGCCTCCACCTGTGGCTCAGCACCCTTTCTTGCTTCCTTTGGAGCATCCGACACCCTGGCCCAGTTGGCACTCTTACTTTCTCTTGCCCTAGTTTTGTCTCTAAGGCAACCAGCTCCTGTGGCGGGGTGTGGCGGGGGTAGGCTGGCAGGAGAGGAGCAAAGTAGATAAGCGTGGAGGTGGAGGTACAGGAAGCTGAGTTGACAGGGCCCACTCCTGTGACCTCCCTTGCTGAATCTGTATCCTTAGCTCACGACACCATGTGCAGAGAATGTTTCTAGGTCTTCTGAAGGCTGCTCGCCCAAGAATTTTTGAGACCTCAATCCATTGTTCAACCTCTTCCCTGCTTCTGATAAAGTGTATGGTTAAACTGCCTTGGCCACATCAAAAACAAAACGTTTTTACAAATTAAAAACTCTCTGGATCCCTTGCCTTGTCTCTGAGCTTGCTTTTGAAATACTAATTAGCCAGAGAAATATGTGCTTTGTGTTTCCAAAAAAAGAAATAGGGGAGACCTCGCTAAAGATAACTAGCTCTGGTGGGAGATATTTTTTTTCTTTTCTTTGAGAAGCTGCAACTAAATGTCTATGTATTCCAACAACATTTAGCAAAAAAAAGTCTTCTGTCCTTAAAAGAATGGAAGGTGCTGAATGAGAAATCTCTCACAGGGCAGGCGGCCATGAAAGGCTTTGCACTTTCGGAACTGGAGTCTGGATTATATAAAACATTCTTCTGTGCAGTAGCAGAAAGCTTAGTCAGATGACTCCTAGCGGTGCCCTGACTGGATCTGAGAGGGTAGGCATGGGCATATTTGCCACTTTAACTCAGCTAACAAAAAAGCTTTTCATCTCATCCTAATAGATGGCAAACGTCACTCTCTCCCGTCATTTGATGAATGACTATGGCACCACCACATTTGTCTTATACCTGGCAGCAATTCTCAAGTTAGTCATAATGAGGGTCTTCCTAACGAGGAAGCCAAATGCCCCAGTGAGTCAGTGGAAGCCACTGCTTCTGCCCGGCTGCTTCACGTGCGGTTCACAGCCCAAGGGGAAGCGAGCTGGCCAGGGGCTCACACTGATAGAGTCTTAACGCAGTGATGTTTCCAAAGATAGCAGTCCCCAAATAGTGATCACAAAACTCACAAGCTTCTTTATTAGCTTGTAGAATAACAGTACACTGAACACAGAACTGGCCACAGGAAAACGGTCAAAACTTGCCTCCTTGTTTGAAAGAATTCTAGAAAATTGGAGTTGTCACCACCCCTGCTCCTGTTGTGCACCATTTGGGTAGAAGTTCTGCAGCACCAGTGGATAACTGCATGGAGAGCTTAGTCCTATCTAGTGGCCACTTAAAAATTCATGCAGTGGGTGGGAAATAACAACACATTTTTAAGAAATATTGATCCACATGTTGAGGGGCTAGAGGTGAACCAAGAACGTCAGAAGATAGAACACATAGACCCGATAAAGCAGAAAGCCGAAATGATGATTCTGTCTGTTAGCTATGATGGCACTTTTACTGAACGACCCCCTCAACTCTCCAAATCCGGAATTTGTTTCAAATAGGACTTGGAATTCCCACTCACTGCAGAAAAACACAAGTTCCTGGGGTCAGCAATCCCTGTACTTCCCAGAATGTATTTCACAGCAAGTCGGCAGCTGCACCAGGATGGAGTTCTAGATTCTCCCTAATGAACTTCAGACACAGAGCAGAATCTAGGTCTCCTGCGTTCCTTAGTTCCCTCACCTCTGGGGAGCGTGCCCAACAGAATGAGTGAAGAATCAATGGGATTCCAGAGGTTCTGTGATTTTAGCTCCACGGTATTCTTTAATATGAGTCAGTGCTATGATGGACACTTTACTTAAATAAATTATAGGTGCATTTCTTTCTCCTCATTCATTCATTCATCCTTTGGTTGTTTATCTTTTTCTTAAAAACCCATACATTTGTTAAGCATATTCTACGTGCGAGGTACTGTGTCAGGTGTTAGAGAATCAAAGGGAAAACAAACAAAACAAAAGCATGGTACCAGCTCTTGAAGAACTCTTCACATCTAGCAAAAAAGATTGTCACATATAAAAACAAGCCAAATAAAATTTTGCAGTTGCTGTTAATGGAAGTATTTGCTGGATGTGGTGAAGAAACCAAGGAGAAAGTGGTCAATCAACTGTATGTGTGTGTTTGCACACATGCAAGACGGTGGTGAGGGTGTAGGTTGATAAGAAAAGGTTCATGGCAAAGGTTACCCTTGAATGGAGTCTTGCAAGATGAGTCAAGATGGGTTGGCACCGACCAGGAGAGCAGGTGGAGGACGGTGAAGATCCTGGCATGGAAGAGGAGTGTAAGCCTTTCCTTATGATTGGGACCTGGAGTATCGGTGAGGGAATCAAGTGACAGGGACAAAAATGTCCCTGGCAGCGGCAAGATTTCAGTAGGCCTTCTGTGCCACACTGGGAAGACTAGGTTCTAACCTGCAGTCACAGAAGGTTTTAAACATATTAAAGCTGTGAACATATTGCTGCTTTGGGACAATCATTCCCCTGGCAGTGCTAGGACGAGATTGGAGGAAAGATTGGAGGGGTGGGGGCAGGGGCAAGGGGTGGACAGAGGCAGATACTCCTGCAGGCAGGCTATGAAGTAGGGAGTAGAGAAGGAGTAGTAGATGATGAGCTCATTGCAGTTTTTGAATTGGAGTTGCCTGTGGGGCATCAGGGCGAGAAGTCCAGCAGGCAAGAGAGAAAAGGGGTTCTTAAACTAAAGACTTGAAGCTCTGTGAATCTGGGTAGGAAAAAATTGCACCTTTCTTTTTGTCAACCTCTAACTAAAATTTTTTATTTCCCTTATAGGGGTAGGCAACAGACCACAGTGGTATTAGCAGTACCTTGACTTTGTCAGCAGCAGAAATTACAAACATATTCACATCACTTTTCAGTTATAGTAGACATCTTGAAATATTGTTCACACTTATCACTTCTTCAAAATGTTGCTAGTTATTAGACCTCTGCTAAATATTATTTAATGTTAATTTAAAAAGCATACATATTCTAGTACACATTTATTTTTAATATTTTAATAACTGCATTTCAGTATAACTTGTTTGATTTGTAATCCCATGTATTTTATGTCAAATATTTAAAAACATGATTCCGAGAAGGAGTTCATGGACTTCTTTAGGCTGCCAAATGCAGCCATGGACCAAAGAAAGGTCAAGAACCTCTGGCCCAGAGTTTGAAGGCACCAGGGCTGGTCAATAATTCACAGCTTCTGCTGAGCCAGGGTATGCTGAGAAGGATGTGACCTATTCCAGAGCTCCATAAATAGATTGGAAACGAATGGAAATGGTTGACTGCAAAAGAAAGCAAGGTTTGTACTTGTTTGATTAGGAAGCCTCTGGCCTCCTGCTGGAAATATTAATAGTTGGCCTTTATAGATCCAGTCTCCTGCTCAAAATGTGCCCCAGGCTGGTTTCATTTATTGCTCTCGGGGAATTATGAAGATGACAACCATGAGCCAATGTGAAGGTGTGCACCGATCCCAGAGTAGGGCACTCTTAAAGTAACCATCACTCAGAAGAGTTTGAATTGTTTGTAAAAATCAATTATGATGAGAGGAATGGAAAGCAAATGGCGGAACTGCAAATTATCCCTGGGAAGGTTTTTTCCTTTTCTGAACCCAGATGCTAGTGTTCAATCAGCCATCAAGAGCAATGTGTGAAGTTGGGCAGAGAAGATATTTGGGGTGGGGTAACCAGCTCAGCTGGCCACAAAGCCAGACGTGCCCACAGGCTCTGTCCCTTCACCAAACTCTTGAGGCCTCCCTCAGTTTATAGAGCATCTCCTTTTTTAGCCTCTTAAGGCCAGGGGATTAGATAGGATACTTGATCTTTCTGCTCACCCTATCTTAGTTCTGCCATTTTGTAGCTACTCCTTGGGAGGCAAAACAATCCAAACTGCTTTGCCACTTTCAACCCTTAAAAAAAGAGAAAAGGCCACTTCAGAATATCAACCCCAGGCCAATTTAGTTCTAGAAATCCATCCTACTAAAATCTCATTCATGTGCA
>CM052442.1:35358651-35409907 GCA_028533085.1 Varecia variegata
CGAAACAAAGGAACAGGCTGCGACTTGGCTATTTTTAAACTGCCAATTAGAACGCCTAAAATTGCGTGGCTAGAACCACCACATCCGCTCAGAGTTAATCACACTCTTCTGAGCTGAAGTCTGAAATGTTCTATTTTCCAAGCCCCTGCTTAGAATATTTTAAAAGATTACTTTTTGGCTGTATCAGGTCCAAAGTCAAGTTGTAGTTAAGTAGAGTTTCTACTGGGAATGACTTTTCTCGGTCAGAGTTCTTAAAACCTGTCTTTTAAATTTTTGTTGTTGTTTCTGGAAGAAAAATAAAGAGTAAAAAGAAATAGAGATTTTAAAACAAAAGAGACAGCTAGAAAGACAAAAATATCAAAAGAGTAACATAATGGCTCTGAGATTCTGTTTGACCAATCAATTCACTTAATTAACAGTGGCCCATTCACCACTTACCCTAGGCCTCCTGTCTGGCAGGTCATGGCGTCCACGCAGTGAGGGATGTGACATGTTGTTCAGGGCAAACAGCTCCAGTTTCCTCCATTAACACTAAGCAAATGAAATGTGAGAGACAGTGCATATTAAAATCTTCATCACGCCCACGGAGAAGACCTGATAGAGGGTCCAGACTTCATGAAGTCCACAGGAACCTTAAACTTGTGGCCGAAACCCCTGTTTAATGCGATCCTTTTGGTACCTGAGTAACTACAACCATTCGGATGAACGCAAGATGACGTGGACAGTATCATGCAAGGTTCCATGGCAATATCATATGAGATCTTAAAAGATAAAAAATAACAGTGGTTCTAGTTTATGGTGGAGAGATGGAGTTACACAATAATTCAATAATTGTTCCAAAGTTAAACTGGAAAAAAAACACGCAGAAATCAGAAATAGGGTTCAAATGGAACCCTGGTTGCCAGGTTCTTATCATCTAGGCCTTTTCTATTTACATACTACAGTATATCTTCATCCTGCCACAATAAATAATATAAGCTCTCTTCTCTCCTGAAAAGAGTTCATTCTGGGGACCAGACAGGGTGCCTATTTCTTTTTAATACTGCCCCTCAGTCCTGTGAGCTCTGATTAAATGATTTCACATGCTGAGTTACATAATTGGAGTTGCCTAGTTCCCAGCCATTTGTCTGCCAGCTATAATGAGTGTCGCTGTTTTAAGGGAATGACTGATACACTGAAGGAGCAAGACAAGCAAGCTCCAGCAAACAAGGAATCCTATTCAGCGAACGTGGAGAACGAAAGGTCACCACTGCCCAGCCTCCTGGCTCGCCCCGGGCCCCGCCCACCCCACACCTACATGCTCATAAATTGCAAATCCATATTCAAAGCTCAACGCTTTCCCTGGCAAACTGCCTCAAAAATTAGAATGCAAATAATGCCAGGACCTGGCTTTCAGCCCTTGTTTTATTTTTGTCATTTACCAGCGTGTCCTTGGGCAAGCTGCTTCATAATTCTGAGGCTGCAGTTTCCTCATCCGTCAAAGGAAGAGATTAACAGGACCTCGGTGACATTCTCTGATTCCTCGTAGGCAAGTTGGTTAGAGTTGCTCTAATGAAAGCCCACCCTGATTACCCACAGGCCCTTTGGGGAACACAATAAAAATAAGCCCAACATACAAAAATATACTACATGATTCCATCCTTATAAAATTCTAGAAAAGGTGCTAAATACAGGGACAGCAGACCAATGGATGCTTGGGTCTAGAGTAAAGTGGGGAGGGCATCAAGTGCAAAAGACACCAGAAACATTTTGGGGTGATGGAAATGTTCTATAGCTTGATTGCCATGGTGGTTATAGGCGTGTACACTTTCGTCAAAACTGATCAAACTTTGTATTTAAAATGAGTCCATATAAGTATGGACATACCACATGGGTACATAAATTATACCTCAATAAAGTTGGCAAAAAATAAATGATCCAGGCCCCATGACAAAAATCCTGAATCAAAATCTCTGTAGGCCAGGCCCACGGCATCAGTATGTTTAACAGGGCCAGTCAGTAATTCTGTTCAGTACTAAGTCTGCGAATCACCTCATCACTGTTTTGCTGAGCTGCTGAACATCCTGCAGCCGTGGCTTCCTTCAGATCTCGCTTCATCAGCTTGGCTCTTGGAGAGGAGTGGTGGTGTCACAGTCTCTCAGAAGAGATTTTGTTAAACTAGAAGGAAACTTGTCAAGTCAAGCAGGCCAGTCCCCTGCCTCTGGGCAATCCCAGACACAACCCTGCTCCCTGGGTCTGCCTAGTCTTACTGCACACAGAAGAGGATTCCAGAATCTCCTTGAAATGAGCTCTTGAGTGGGCTTCATACTCAGAGTCCTCAGCAGGGGACACCTTCAAATGGCAGCCCAAAGCCCAATCTCCCCAAAGTGAGCCTGTGAGCCCCTCGTCTACCCCAACGCTCCCGATGAGCCAGGGGATGCTGCTGTCTGGTCTGTATCCCAAAAGCAGTGTGGTGTTCCTGAAGTTAGGTTGCTTACATTCCTACTCAGCTCCCTACGGAAATTAAGATGGCTACACATTGCACATTCCTACAGGAAACTGCACCTGATTTTTTTTAAAAGTCTCAACTTATAGTGAGGTTGTAGGAAGTAATTTTTAACTAAAATAAATATGCCAGTTGGGGAAAGGATGAGTAATTCTGTGTCTGTGATGATTCGCAGGATGGATTCAGGAGTTAATGAATGAAACCACCTGTGATAAACTGCTGAGGTCCCATAAGCAATGCATTCTGGGTTAAATTAAACTACCATCCAAACACGATTAATAAATCATGGTCAAGGGTAGAAGTGAATATGACATTGTTTTTAGCTGTAGAGATTTTCCCTTCCCGGAGGTTGCCTGCCTGTCTGGATCAGGGCTTCTGCTCCTCAGGCACCTACAGCAATAGCACAGATTAGCCGCAAAATGCAGCCAACGTCACAAAGTAATCGCTGCACAGAGAACTGTTTGAATTACAACATCTCCCGACAATGTCAATGGAAATTCAATACCTAAGTCCAAGGGACTTTTATAGGATTATTGGCAAGATTATTTTTGTTATTGCTACTTTTATTTTTGTTTATGTCTTTTAAAGCAGCCTGATTCTATAGAACAATTCCTGATCTGGATCCTTTCATTAAGTAAACTTGGAGCAGAATAGTCAATATCCCTAAATAATGTAAGACAAAAATTACATGTACTGCACTGCTCTCAGAAGGATGAATGATGGAGCAAAATCTTTTCCAACAGTGCTTCCCAGATATATTAGCACTGGAACAAAAAAGGGAAAGTCTTTGGTGCCTCAAGAAAGCAGGTAATAATATTAATCCCATCCTAGCGGCAATGTCTGAGCTGGGAATGAAAGAGTTTTTCCTGGAGTAACAGTGGTAATCGGCATGACAATAATGGCTAGTAACTACTGCTTCCAGAGCACGATCTGCTGTGATAGCGTATGCCTCAAAGAGTTGCTGTGAAGACAAGTGAAAGAATGTACCTGAAGCCGTTAGTACAGTTTGGGGGCCATCACAAGTGCTTAACCAAAGGTAATTGCCATCATCACCTTCTTCTTCTTCATCATCAACCCTATTTTTGAAATAGAGAAACGGAAGAGCACAGAGACTCAGTAGCCTGCCCAGGGTTGTAAAACAGTAAGCGTCAGAACAGGATCCAAACTCATATTTGAGTGAGTCTAAATCCATGGTTTTAACCAATCTCTAGTACCTTCTTGGTATGTAGCTATGTAAACCTGCTGAGAAAATTTTTTCCCTCAATACAGAATTACTCTCCTTGGTCCAGGTCAATAGTTGAGTTTTGTGAAGGACTCAGAGGTCCGTATTTTTCTGTTGTTGGGTCTTGAATTAGGGTGTGGGCGCTGGGTGAGAGGGGCTCACAGGCTGGGGTGTATGCGGAGGGGGGTCCAGGGAAGGGACAGTGACAGGCTAAGGGAGTCGCTTTGTGTAAGTCCTCATTGGAAGCACCCTGGCTCCCGCACCGTCTCCACACGTCCTGCTCCAGGTCAGACTTAGCTTTCACAGGTGTGCAGACCACACTGACATCCCATCTGGACTTCTGGGATTTGTTTCTACAACTATGGTGAATTTAGGGTGCATATTCACGTTTTCCTAAATGACTTGTTTCATGGTTTCTCTCAAGAAAATACACAGGTGTCTAAGGTCAAGTACATTTAATATGTTATTTTTTTCATAAGGAAAGACATTTCAGCCCTGAGTGATGACAATCATTTAGCTTGCCTGTGGTTGAGGACACAAATCCATCTGTACTCGGGAAGTACTGCAGAAAGCAGAAACCAAAAATGTTCATGGGCAGCACTGAGATGGGTTCTGTTGCTAGGGTGCCCACTGATGCATAAATAGATAAGGACTCCACAAAATCTTGTTAATAAAGTTGATGTGTCTTTGGTTGACTGGCCAACTATGGCTGCCTTCAAAGTTATTAAACTTCAGACCAGGCTCAAGATTTATTAAGAGATCTTGCTGCCTGATAGTCTGTGTGGTGATATTCTTACAGCAGTTGCTGCCATCACGCTCAGCCACTGGGTAAATTTCCAGCAGCCAAAGTTTTGAGAAAAAATGAAGTCAAATTTAATATACTTCAACTACAACAAGAATGCAAAATAGAAAAAAAGTAGAAAATGCCAGATACCAGTGATTTCCTCACAAGCAATTATACATAATTGACATTAAAGAAGAATTTCTTCAGGAACCCAGGAATCTGGGGAAGAAAATTTTTGCTTTGCTTGAAAACACAGTTGACTCATTATTGTCATCTTTATCATCATCATCATCATCATCATCATGGCTAACATTTGTGCTAAGCACTTTATTACCCATTTATTCGTCCCAATAACTCTATAAAATATGTACAGTTATTATCTTGCCTTTTACAGTGAGGCTCCTGAGGTTTAACGCAAGTAACTTGCCAACGTTTGTGTGGTTAACACGTGGCAAAGCTAATCACCGAGGCAAGTTGTCTTGCAGAGTCCACGTGCTCCCTGCAGTGCCAGGCGCGTGCTCAGCACTCTTCACGAGTTCGAGTCTCAGAGTCCTAAGCAGTAGGGACCTGCGTGTATCAGGTACCTGGGTGTAGTTTCTCAATTCCCTTGACTCCGGCTTCTTTCCCCAGGCATTTCTCAGGCCACACCACTGAGGGACCTGTGCTGTGCCCTTGCCCAGCTCCCATGGCTGGTCTACCTGGCTCTCAGGTCCCACATGCTGAGCCGTATCGTCTCTGAATTCCCTTCCACTTCCAGACGGGGATAAAATGCCACACTGCAGGCCATTGGCTCTGGATTCCTGCGCAGTCACCAAGGGGCAGGGATGCAACCCATGAGTTGGGGAGCAGTTAGCTGCCAATAAGGTCAAGCTTCACAGACAGGAGACCTGAGATAGGTGGGGATTGAACAAATAAGTGCCTCTCTTTCCTGCCCTCTATGAATGGCGCCGAATCACATCACAGGGCGAAGAAGGGGTCCTTCTCTGTGTCTCCCCAGCCCTCCTCCACTCTGTCCAGAGGCTGTAGGGGATACCCACCTACCCTGGCCCTCTGGACACAGGTCTAAGTGCCCAAAGATGCTGCTCTTAAGGTTTTACAAGTGGCATTTTAAAGACTTCCTTTATAACTTCACTTGATCTCTTACCATTGAAAAAATTCATCTTCATCAATATCCTTTTTTAACATTTTTGCCTTCTTCCTTCTGTTAAGAGTTGAGGCAGAATTCCTACAGTGTTCCCCTTCTAAATGGAATATTCAGTGTCAGCGTAGATGATTTAAATATGTCTCCTCTAAACTATTGTCTCAGTTTTGGCTCCTCCTACAAGAGGTCCTGAGATAAAGACTTGAGTGAAAGTATAATAGTTTATTTGGGTGGTGATCCCTGGGGGTAGAATTGAGGCAGAGGGAACGTGACATAGGGAAGGGAGAAAGCCAGTAACAAGTGTATTAATAAAGGGGTTACTTGAGTACCTGAAGCTCAAGTCCCCTGGTGAACACACCTCAGAATTCCCCCACTGGAAAACAGAGAACTGGGTATTACCCATCTTTCCCATCCCCCATTGGAGGGTTGCCCCAGGGGCATGAGCTCCCTGCACTTCCAGGTCACTCCAGTGTACCCATGGAGGGGTGGGGAGTGTGCAGAAGAAGCCCTGGGCACAGAAGAAGTGAGCTGCATGTGCTTGAGGAGGGGAGCTGTGGGTGCTGGAAACTGTCTTCCCTGCAGCTGCAGGTGGACTCAGGGGGCCCGGGGGCTCTGGGGCAGGGCAGCTGCCTTCCACTTACCCCCAGCTCTCTCTTCTCAAATATTCCTTGAAAGTCCTTGACCAGGTTGCCTTAGGGAAGAATCTCACCTCTGGCCCTTACTAGTCATGTTACCATAAACTGACTTTAACCTCCCTGGATCTTAACTCCTTTAAAATGAAGATGGTAACAGTACCCACTTCACATGGCTTTGCAGAGACTTAAATGTGAAGATACGTGTGAAGCACTTAGCACAGCGCCTAGCTCAGTGCTCAGTAAAATGTTCACCGTCGTTATGAGGCCATTGTTTATATTTTTAAGAAGAAATAATAGGGACTGAGATTTTTGAGACCTCAGTTTCAACTCTATGTTGCTACTGGCTAGTTGTGTCATCTTGAGAAAATCATCCAATGTTTCTGAACTTGAGTTCAGCCTATCTCGGCTTTCAGCATGCCATCCTCACTAACCTTAATCGTTTCTAGCTTTTTGATTTAACGTGAGAGACATGTGACTCTTCCTTTCCCTTGAAAACTTAGCCATTCTGGGTTCTTAACTGGACGTATTTCAATATTGTTGTGTCTCAGGGAAGAGGGAGGCCTGAGGGGAGGGAGAGGGATGGGGACCAGCCCGTCAGTGGAGCAGTCAGACCACACCCAACATGCACGAAGTCCATTGTGTTGTATGTGTGCGGTTCAAGGTGCCCCAAAACAGTTACAATAATATCACATCATAATAACACAGATCATCATAACAGATATAATAATAAAAAATGTTGGAGATATTGCAGGAATTACCAAAATGGGACACACAGACATGAAGTGAACACATGCTGTTGGAAAAATGGCACTGATACACTTGCTTGAAACAGGGTTACCAGAAACCTCCAATTTGTAAAAAAAAAAAAAAAAGAAAAAGACAAAGAAAACCACAGTATCCATGAAGTGCAATAAAACGAGGTGTGCCTATACTTAGGTCTGAGGAGCTGGGGCAGCATTGAAGCTTTTTAACCAGGGAAGTGATATGATCAAAGCAGTGCTCTAGGAAGAATTACTCAGCAATATGTATGGATGAGTCAGAGCAGGGAAAGATAGGAAGGTGGGGGACAGTTTAATAAGCTTGTCTCCTCATTGGTAGCACTTAGCACAGCTAAGTTATTGTTATTGTTGGAGTTAATAACAATAAAAGCTGCACTGATTGTGAGCACAGAGGCTGCACCATAGGCTCTCTTCTCTTACGCATCCTATAACAAGATACAGTTTTCTGATCAATCACTCTGGGTTCCATCACTGGAAATTATTTCGTGTCATTAGCAACCTGGCCCCAGTGTGCCTCAATCTCTCCATAGGGTATACCAGGCCTCTACCTATTGACATCCATTTTTATTTCAGCCAGATCACAGTAAAGGTGACTTGTGCATAGCATGCTTCACATAGCACCATAACATTGTTGGATAGTTTTCAACCCTCACGAATTTCCCATGGCCTGTTAACCCCTGCCTCAGGGTAAACACATAGACTTTCTTCTCCCACCTGGCCAAATTCCTACAGAATTTATCTTTGATCCTAGTTTAAGTTTTTAAATATCTTATTCTTCACCTCTCTTTCTTAAAATCCTCAATATGCATGTCCCATCCATTGTTTCTGCCCATAAGTAGGACAACAAATGCCCATCGTCTTTTTCATTAAGACAGAGCATCTATTTGCAGTCCTCCCTCACATTAGAATTCAAAACTGAGAGATAACTTATTTGGACAGAGACATTTCTCCCTGCTTCATAGCAATGGGCTGGCATCCAAGTAGGGCCTAAGGGCACATCTCCAAATGACAGATGGTGAATAACTGGCTTTGTATAAGTAATTCAACCTGATGATTACATCTAATAATTTCAGGCCTGATCCTAGACACTCTGCCAGTGCAGAGAGCAAGCCTACTGCCATTTCCAATTATGAAGGATCCTTGACAGCAAATATGCATTAATTTAAAAAATTCCATCTGTGTAATGTATATGCTGTGTAGATGTTAAGGTGTACTGTCCCACACAAGCTGGCATTAGCTTTCGTGGTTCATGAAGTATTGCTTTTAATAAATCATTATTACTATCTTTATACATGTACAGCCTTTAACTCAAACTATAAATCCTCCTAAGATAACTGGCATCTACTTATATAAAGTAATAATCATAATATATTTACTATTTACTGAGTATCTGTTATATGGAAGACCCTGAAATGACTCTCTTAATTTTCACAGTAATCCCATGAGATATCTATTATTAACCTCACCTTACAGTTCAGGAAAGTTAAATAATATGTTCAACCTACGCAGTTAGCAAAGGTGGGCTGGGAATTTGAATTTGAGTTTTTTTGGGCAGAGTCTCTATCCTGTCTTGACGATCATTAAGAATCTGTAGCTATTTGCTAAATGAGTGAATGAGTGAGGGACTCTGAAAAATATACCTTTAACCTCTATGTCATACTGGATCAATTTATAGTCACAATAACAAGGCTTAGACATTGCATATGTTCCTTAACTGTAGGTGATTGAAATGACATAAAATTAAGAGTTGTTTTCAAAAACTGTAACAAAAAGGGAATAAAATCCACAAAGTTGCACAAATGCATGGAGACTCCCCACCCTACACTCTAGTCATCTTTTACAACCAACATTGACCACCACCATTCCTCAGGTCTGAATGTGGACTCATGTAGGCCACACCTACCAAGAACTGGCCAAGAGAAATGGATCCATTTAGCTGTGGGCCATTAATTTGAGAAATCAAGACTATGGCTTCCGGAAATGGAAACAAATTGGCAAAGGATTTTTTTGAACAAGGCATGGTGCTAGGTCCTGGGGTTGAGTTCCAACCTTCCCACCCACAGTCTGGGTTCTGGGGGATGTTCCTACAATATCTGGGATGCATCACCACTATTTCCCTTCCCTGAGACCTTACCGATGGCCCAATAGACTGATAAACACACTCAATCCACATACCATATTCTTTGGCATCACAAGCTACAGAAGCAGCGTACTGTTATTTGGCTAGTGGCTACTGCTCTGTGCCACCTAAATGTGTGCCAGTGTTTCTCCATGGCTAAAGTAAATGACCAGAGGGAATGAGAGTCCATTCACATCTGTGCCCCCCGCCTTTTTTTTTTTTTTTTACTAGTTACTTCTTTTTAGCTCATTTTCCCTTCTAACAAGTGAATTTTTCATTCTATTACAGGTTATCTCTTGAGTTCACTGTCAAGTTCATTTTAATTCTTGCATTCCCTTATGAGATATTCATTCAAAATGAATTGCTATCCTGTCAGTTACATAGCTTGGCTCCTGGCGTGGGAATTGTATTTCTTTAATGGCTTTATTCGTCTAAACATATTCTTTTTAGAGGTCTCCATTATCCCCCAGTCCTTGGAGAGAACCACTGGCAATCGTAGAATAGGGCCCTTTGCTGCCGAGAGGCTTGAGAAACAAATCTGAAATATTTTAAAACTGAAAGAGCCCATGAACTGATGCGTGTCCTGGATTGACTGTTACTGGGCACTCAGCACCAAACACAACACAAAATGGCAATTATTCTTCCTGGCTGCCAGGGTGCCAAATGAGGTTTTTTTCTGCACTTAAAAATGGACAGAGGTTTGCAGTAATTGAATGAAATAATGTCCAATAATTTAAAATATTGTTCATTCAGAGAGAGATTAGGCTTTAATTAAATGGTGTCATTTAATATACCATCCAGCAGATACTGTAATTGGTTTCTTTAGCAGAGAACACAGTAATATCTGAGCTTTACTGAAGTGATAATGATACTAATTTAGCCCAGTGGATACATAAACAGCTTGGCTACCTCTGACACCCCCAGTGAACAAGAAGGAAGCTTTGATCATGACACGTGCAGAACTCTTAATCAGTTATTTCTTTCTGAAATAAAATTACTAATCATCCAGACTAAACAAACCCTGTTTACATTAAATAGAGATGATATCTGGGATTTTTTAGGGGTAGTAAGCTGTTCATTTCTATGGCTACAAAAAGGTAGGGCTATCTGCAAAGCAGTTATGAAATTACATTTTATTTGAACAGGGAGAATGGCATTTATTATTTCTTTAAACCTGATATAAATGCAAAATAGCACTCAACAGTATGTTCAAAGATGGCAGACAATTTTCTGGCACCATAACAGCTGTGTATTTTAATTCCTATCTTCTCTTGGTCATTTACAAGGACATTTTCATTTCCAGGCTTGGCTCCTGTTTCCTCACTGCTCATTCTTGAAATGTGATACAATAAGGTCCTATTCTCCTTAAGCCATTCTGCTTGATAGTTCTGAACAAAGCCAGAAAGGGGGTGGGGAGGAGGTGGGGGAGAATTTACCTGAATCTAAAAGAAAAAAAAAATTACCTTCTAAGGTCTAAAGCACCAGGCAAATTACAAAGTAACCAGAGATGAGATTAAATTCCTTTGCTAAATTCTTTGTTTTCAGAAATATACAGACTGTACCTAGGGATGGAAAACTTTCATTTCCCTGTTTGCAAATGACTGTAAACACGTTTATTTTGGAAAAGAATGGAAACAATGATTATAGCAAAGAGCTAGCTGGGTCACAATGTCATAAAAACAGGTTGGCTCTGTCACTGGGTAGGGGAACAGAACTGGCAGTCAGCAGATAGACTTTCCAGTGGATTATTAGGGATATGCTACAGACCTTCAGAGCCCCCCGCCCCCCCCACACACACATTAGAACTCAGGGAGGCTGTTTCTGGGCTCATCTTTGGAAGATGAGAAATGGAACCGGGGACACAGGAGTGATTGTAATGCTTCCTTTTTGTAAATAGTGTTCTGAAAACTCTAACATCAGGATGCTCCCCGCAAACTCAAGACAGCTGGCAGCGCAAATTGGGGAAAGGGATCCTGAGTTGAATAAAGGCTGCCACAGGGGCTTCTTGGGTCCTAACAGTTAAAGGACAAACCTCACACCCACATCACACAACAGCTGTCAAGGGCATCACTGTCGCTGATCGTAGGAGGAACTCCTTGGGTTTTCTTCCTTACAAAGCAAACCACACGCATCAGCCTGGAGAACCACCACAAAAAGCTACTCTGCTCTGGACAATTCGAGCCTCCGCTGTACTCCCCTGAAAATGACTTTAAACCAGGGCCATCCAGTTGCTACCAGAGCACTGTTCTGGACAAGGTCCCCCTGGCATCCTTGCCAAATCCAGTGGCCTGTTTTCAGGCATTGCCCATCTTGACCCTTCTGGGGCAATTCAAGTGGTTAAATGCGGTCTTTTTGCACACTCTCCTCTACTGGCTATAGCAGCCTTACGTTAGATTCCTCCTCCTCTCTAACTGCGAGAGCAATTGTTCTAGAATGTGCATGTGCTCAAGTATCCTTGTTTAAATCTTTCATTGGCTTCCAGTTCCTGCAGAATAAAAACCAAACTCAATGGCACGGCACACAGAAGGCTTCAAAGATGGCTTCAAACACCTTTCTTTTCTTGCCTCTTGCCTGAAACTTCTGTTGCTGTCTACCTTTTCTCGCTCTCGCTCTCGCTCTCTCTGAATTTCTTGTGATTATCTCAGCACTCCATGCCCAGGTCTCTGTGTCTTCTCCCATAATGGGAGAAGGGACGCAACTCATCTCTCAAAATCCAGACCCATAACCTCCCTCCAAGCCCTTCCTGGTCCACCAGGCTGGAAACTCTAAGTGGGCAGACTGCTCTTGTTTTGCCTGTGGTTGGCACCTAGCACAGAGCGTGCGTGGCACGTTGCAGGCATGCAATACATGTTTGCTGCAATGAGTAAAGTTGTTGTTTCCCAACACTTAGTCATTCTGTCCTTCATGTCTCCGCTGAATTAAGCATCATAATTTTAATCTGTGCCTTAATGATCTGGATGGGAAGCATGTCTACCAAAACTGAGCTTTTCCAGGCAAGGGACCTTATCCTAGCCATGTGCTTGGCAGATGGTGGGTGTTCAAGAAATGTTTGTTGCAGGAGGGGAGAGACTGTGGGAGGTGCCGTGTGAGCACCCAGAGGTGGGTTTACTCAGAATGCCTGTGCTCTCCCCCTTTCTCAGGTGGCATTCCATAACTTTTATCAGCTCCACGCAGGGGTCTTATGAATTCTCTTTCCTGGATTCCTGCAATGACCCAACTGTTGCAAAGCAGGCAAGGACTGATTTGGCATTTCACCCACAGGCCAGCTCACAGCTTCCCTCGGGGAGTGCCAAAGCCTAATGTACACAGGATAAAGAAGCCTGTTCGAATCTAATCAAAGGACTGTTTCATAAGGCTTCATTCCCCCAGATTCTCGGCATTCTCCTGCCTCCTCCCTTAGACACCCACCAGGAAATAACAGCAGCCCCACAAGCCTGCAAGATAAACCCACTGGGATTACAGCCATTCCCCACAATTAAGCAAACCGCCTCACGAAATACCCATACATTTTGCATTAAACACAGTGTATCAAATTAAAAATAAAAAACTTAAGTTGTTTGGTTAATGGTTTTCCCAGGCCTGAGGTTGAGACCAGACCACTGATCCATCTCTTCAAGAATGTCAGCTGGTTTTACTGTCTGCCGCAGACACTGTTTATTGTGTGGCACGTGAAACACTTTTATTCATTCTTAAACCTAATGTCCAATTAACTGGGAAAGGGGATTCATTAAATAATTTAAACTAGATCCAAATTAAAGGGCAGTTTTCTCAGTTGTATTTGCAAAGATGTTCAATTTTTAAATGCGTGTTGATTTGGGGTGCTCACTAATGGAAGTCATTTGGAATCAACTCCATTTATATCTTCTTTTCATAGGTGACTTGGGAAAATCTAGACTGCGGCACCCATATACAACATTTTCTTCTGGATAATGTGTTTAAACTTAATTCTTTGAAAAATTGTGTGAGTTTTGGTCACAATCGTATGTTCAGCTTTTACTCGAGAGGACCTGTTAGACTAAAAGATGAGTCAGATTCATTGCCAAGATGCTAGAAAAAAATCCCCAAGTGCCATCTGGAAAACAGGTCGGTCGTAGACATCATTTATGTCAGTTTATTCTTAGAAGAGCCGGGAATAGAACTCAGAACGTTTGACCTCCACTTCAGCACATTTCCACCTCACCTGCTTCACATTGTGCCAGGAAGACCTACAGTCCAGAGCTGGGTCACAGGGAAGCCAGATTAGGGGGTTCCAGTCGATTAATTCACTAGGTATTTGCAGAATGCATTAATTGTGCTGCGAAGGCAAGAGGGGCAAATTAATCTTCTGTTCCTGAAAGATGGTTTCTCTAAGTTTGCATGTAGTTCTTAATACCAGTTGGAAATCCAGACCACCAGGGCTTCCAGAATAACTTCCATTCTGAACATTCTACTATGCCCTCTCATAAACAGTGGGTCCAAAGAGAATAACATAAAAACAGTCCCTTCAACAAGCCTTCATTGGATGACCTAAGTCCCAAGCTGTCTCTCACGACCACGTACAAAACTCCCTCTTAGTGGAGGATCTCCCATCAACAGTACCTCCTACCTGGCCTGTCCCCTGCCCCAGTTCAACACCTGGGGAATTTCCAGCTGCTCCTGTCTGACTTCTCTGGCCTCCTTGAACAGATCTTTGACTTGCTAGTAGCTTGAAAGCTTCATTTACATTCTCAGCACCACCTCCAGAGAGTGGCTCCTCAAAGGGTCTGCTCAGAGTCTTCTAGAAGTAGCTACAAATCTCTACAGCCCCTTTAACAAACATTAAGAGGAAAAAAATAATGATATTTACAAAGAGGTAGGTGGCTACACAGCATTTCTATATGCATTATTTATATTCATCTTCACAAAAGTCATACAAGGTGGGTGGTATTATTTTAGAAATGAAGGTCATGGGAAAAAGCCCCAAATTCTTCTTGTATTCCTCTGCCCTCACTTTCACTTCTGGAAGGCATAAGGAAATCTGATTCCTCTGCTCTTGTCATTTCTGTATCCAGAACGATCCATGATTCCGCACTGTCTGCAGAATAAAGCCCTGATTCCCTAACCTAGGGCGCATGTGCGTCCCATGATCCAGTAATGAATTACTGAGCGCCTCCCACTTACCCATGCAGGAGAGACACCATGATGCTGTGAGCAAAGCATTCGATTTGGACACAGATTTATTCAGATCCTCAACTCTGCCGTTAACCAGCTGTTTCACCTTGAGAAAGGAACTGAAACTCTCTGAGCCTTAGTTTTTTTAAAAAAATCAATCCAATCATTTAGAAAATATTTATTGCTGAACAAAGAGATCTGGTTCTTGCTGTTCTAGAGCCCGCCCTTTGGGTCAGAGTTGGGGGGGGGGTGGCTAGCAGCTGGAGTTGCCGCTAGTCAGGCGAGTGGGGCAGGCAGAGTGAGGTGCAGAGGACCTCCCAGGCACGGAGGCTGGAAGGGCATGGAGAGTGGTCCAAGATGAGGCTGGCAAGGAAGCAGAGGTTGGATCATGACGGCTTTTTGAGCTTTGTTCCAGAATTTGAACTTTATTTGATGAGAAATGAAGAGCTACCACAGGACTTTAACCAGAGGACAAATGGGATCCAATCTGCATCCTACATGGAGCCCTCTGGCTGCAGTGTGGAGGACGATTGGATGTGGGTGGGGTGGGAGGACAAGACCAGAAGCAGCAAGGCCAGGTAGTGGAGGGTGGTTGCAGTGGGGCCCGAGAGGTGGCGTGGCCTGGACCAAGGCAGTGACAGCCAGACTCCAGCAAAGTGGGTGGAATCCACAGGGCCAGATGATGCTGAGGGCCGGAAGGGAGGAGTCAAGAGTCACAGCAGGAGCCAGGGGTGGGCAACAGAATAGAGAGTGACGTCACTTACTGAGACAGACACGTGGGGTGTGAGAGTGCTGGCAGGAGAGCGGGCAGAACATAGCCAGGAGTCAGCTTGAACGTTTTCAGTCTAAGAAGGTACTTATAGGACAAACCACAATACCACTCAATAGGGCTCTTATAAGAATCCAATGAGATAACATATGTAAAATCCCTGGCACCTAGTGGGTATCCAAAGTGTAGTTTTCTTTTCTCTTTCTCAAGCCATTCTCCTTGCCTAGAACGCCCTCTCTCTCATTTCCACAGGTTCAAATCCAATCCACATTGTAAAGCCCATCTCACACGTCGGCTTCTCCCTCTAGCTTTCCCATACTCTCACCTCCCAGGGCATGTGCTTGGGTTGTGGTTATCTGTTTGTGTGTCATGTTGCTTCTATAACTGTGGACGTTTCATTAGTGATAGGACTCATGCCTGATTGACCCCTGACCCCTACATTGACACTTAGTGATAATGATTACATAATAATAAACAATAAAATAATTGTTATTTATATAATGTAATATATTTAATCTACCATATAAAATGTATAATATATTATAATAAAGTATAATCATATTGATATAATAATTTATTACTGAATGAATAATGCATATTTTGCAAGACCTTTTCTCTCCTGAAAGCAGTAAAGTGTGGTAGGGGAAAGAACGTAGGTGTCTGCATAAAGTGACTCCACTAAATAGTTCTTTCATGTCCTAATTATGTGACTCTAGATAAATTACCTAATATCTCTGACCCTCAGTTTCTTTATCTGGAAAATGGTAATAAAAATACCTGACTTTCAAGATGTTCATAAGAATGGATGAACTACAGTAAGTGAAGTGCCCGGTATAATATCTGGCCCTTCATCTAAAAATCACGTCTCCTTCCCATTCCCACTGTTAGCACTCATTAAAGATCAAGGAGGAGTGGAGAATCAGACACTAACAAGAAGAAGACAATATTTATATCTTTCAAATTTGTTCTGATCTCTCCAATTGGCATTCTCATTTGTAATACAAATTTCCAATGTGCCTGCTGTTGTTATTAAGGCTGTAACATTTCATTCCATGATCTGTTTTCATTTCCCATCATATTGTGTGCCTCGCTTCCTATTACTTTGTCATCTCTGCAAATCTGTGTAGGACAAACACTAAACAAAGGCCCTTACTTTGATCAGAGTCTAACAGAAATCACTGGTAACAAACTGCCCATTGTCTAAAAACGCTTAAGAGAATGGAAGATAATGAAGTAGAAAACAGAAAAAAATATTGACTGAATGCAACCACAGAAGTCAAAATGCCACCTTATCCAATCAGGACTTAAAAGAAACAGCAAAATGTGTAAAATTGAACATTTAAAGATGCAAAAGCTCAGAGATGAAGAGAAATTTGAAAATGCCTGCATCGGAGAATAAAAAGGGTTCAGTTTCTTGTCATTAATATCCAATTTGGCTTCATGTTTTTCAGGATCAATCACATAATTAAAATATATATCTGGCAACTGATGATAGCATAAAGTCATTTGTTTTTATTATGCCATATTAAGAGGTATTTTTAAAAAGCTCACAATAAAAACAGGAATTCTGGCCGTGAAAGAAAAGCAGACACAGCATTTACGAGCTTTCCCTATGTGTGTGCTGCAAAAGGAAGGTGATTCATTTTCCACGTAAAACATCCTTGAAGTTGAGAAGAGAGTTACTCCCAGCATCGTCTGAATCTCCTCTGGGTAATCAATCAAGGTATAGAATTTGGAACCAGGCAGCTCCCTCCCCAGTGGATCAAGCTTCATCTGTATCTGCTCTTGTCAAAACAGATGCAATACAAACCAGACGGCAGGAAGATCACAGGCGCTATTCCAGGTGAGTAGAGTGGACTTCCATGCACTGAGCTTTGAACCCCAGCTTTGCCCTCACTGTGTAAAACGGAGAAAATATGGTTTCTTCTCTACCTGTGCGTGCTACCTAAACTAATGAATGGCCTGGGTTTTCTCTCACACTAATCATGTTTTCACAGTTGGAAAGAGTTTAACTCTAATTTTACTGAAACAAATGGGTGACCCAACCTGGGGAGAAAAGCCCTAACATCTGTCTTTAGCTCAAGGTCACCCCAATTCTGGGCCCTCTTCTCATTCTATCAGCTTCCTTTTGAGGTTCCAGCATGCCTTTGAGGCTGGGCCCACCAGGGTCATGTCTCTTGGCCTTGTATTTTCTGCAGAAGGTCCAGAGTTTTAATGCTGTTACTTTCTTCTAAGGCAACATTACAATGAGATTTTAATGAAATAGTTCTTATCAGCTTTCTTTCCTCATTGATGCTTTCCTTTGGGATGTTTATGGTCCTAGAGAGCAAGGTCTATGTCCATTTCACCTGCTGTGTACTCATCAATGCCATCTTATTGACAATAAAGATAATTTTAAAACTCACACCCATTTCTAGAGTTTTTGAACGTTGATTTGCAGGAATCTGAAAGGAAGGGTATCTGGGCTTCTATTGGCAATCACTCATCTTTTATGGTCTCAGTGGGTAACAACAGTGGATTAGGGAGCTGTTGGGGATAGCAGGAGCTCTTCTTGCTCACTATGTCTGTTTTCCTTTTAGAGTTCAGGAAAAAGAAGCTGGGGGTCAGCTGACCTTCAGCCCCACCCAGGCCACAATTCCCAGTAGCAGAAGGCTCACAGGGGCCCAGGCGCACAGGCACCATGTGGGCAAAGGAAGCATGTGCTGAGCAGGGGGCAGCCCCACCTCGGACGGTGGCATCTCAGGAGGCCATGCTGGACGCATGGGGCTCTTGCGGAACAGCCAATCCTGTTGCCAACTTAGTTTTGAATCCAACAACAGGCTGTCAGTTTACAAACATCTTTAAACCTGGCCAGGAAATAGTGTAACAGCTCAAGTTTTCTCAACAAGAAGGAAACATGGGTTTGGAAAGGGACACCAAAGGATCCACGGCCTATCCTCTGCCTTCCACATCTCTTCCTAGATAGTTAAGTAGTCTACCCTGTGTTCAGAGATTGAAAGAGCAGACTGTTTTGCAGGAGCCTAGGACCATCAAAGTTCTTTATTCAACAACTGTTAATTGTGCACCTACTATGAGCACAGGAAGTAACACATAAATGTTACTTTTACCATCTGGTTAAAATTTTTCATGAAGAAACTCCAGCACCTTGCTACCTAGAATGTGAGCTTTTCTAAACCGGAAAGATCCTATAAATTGAATTCAGACCCTTCTGTTTAGGGGTGAGGAAATAGAGTCCAACAGCCTAGCTGGCTTGCCCACTGTTGCAAAAGTAGAAGTGACAGGGGTAAGACTTAGGCTCAGTCTCCTAGCTCACCGCCCAGCGCTCTTTGCCTGCTACCTGAACCTTCTTGCAAGGTATGCCAGCATGAACAGAATCAAGTCCTCAACGAGATACACTGAAGCATCCAAATATTATTTTTCAGTCAGTCGATAAGCCTTTTCGGCCTGCATTGTGACATTGTGGGGCCCCAGGCAGTTCTGTTTTTGTGGGCCCATTCCTCCATAAAAAATGATTTAAATTACATTTAACAACTGAGTTGGTATGAAGATGAATATATTAATACTATATATGAAAACATTTTCTTTAACCTAAAAGAAATTTCATTTTTTTCTTCCAATTTTAAAAGAAATTGAAACATTTTCATGGACCCTTAAAAATCTTGTGGGCTCTGGGCAGCATGCCTCCTATGCTAATGGATAAGTCAGTCCTGCACCCACTGAATGCAAGTTACAGGATGTGACCCCGGAAGGGAAACTGAGAAATGTGAAGATATATTCTTCCCATCAGCAAGCACATAAGGTAGTTGGAGAGAGAGGGTATAGAATGCACTTTTCTCTGCAAGTTGTGGATCTTCTTCAGACATGGTAGAGACTGGCATTTACTAAAATAAAAGCTGTGCTCGTCACAGATCATTTCCTACATTGGTATCTCTCCACTAAGGAAAACCAGATGCAAACATTTTGGTTGAGTCATGCCTGTAAATTCTCCCGCCTTCTTTTGCTCAACCGTTTCTAAAAATAGCCAACCATTCCAGGGGCTGAGGATAATAGGCCCATCTCCAGCGAGGTAATATCTTCCTTCACTCCATCAGTTATATGATTGGTGTCATCTTTCTTAATAAAAAGCCATTGCTAGAAGCTATCTCCACTAAATACTCTTGACATCACTTCCTTTAATAGAGCTTAAAAGTTATAAAATATTTAAGCAGCAAGGCATGACACAGTATTTATTACTCTGGACCATTCATTCAGCTCTCTCTCCTGGTGTGAGACAAGATGCTGAAGGCCAGTCTGCTCCCTGCTTCCCCTGGAGCAGGATGCAGATGCTGAATGCTGCCTCATTGGGGAAAACTATTTTATTACCAACATTGGTCTTCAAAGTAATTACTAGATGGGAAAGCATCAACACAGATGATTACCATGAAAATAATCTGACCCCCAACAGTGCCAAGTCTCCGGCTTTCCATCCTCTGATTATTCTGTCATGTCATCTCTCTATACCAGCAGACAGCTATTTTATTTGAACAAGGGCCTCTCAAACAAAGCAAAAAACTGTGCGAGCCACTAACACTACCTAGTACCATTCTGTAGTGGACAAAGAACTGGATGATCACAAGCATTGAAGCACTAACCAGAAACCAAAAGACTAACTGTGCAGTATTGCGTACACACACACATACACACACACATATACACACAATAAGCTTTTAACAGAAGTAAAGGCTATAAATACAAGTTGATTATACTAGGAGAACAGCGATGAAAAACCACAGCAATCAAAAACAAAACTCATTCTATACTTAAAAGGATGCATCCTTTCTCAAAAGTTTCAAGAATTCCCATTATCTACAGGGTTCTATGCCCCTAGGAACTTTTCCAAATAATGAAGTCATTTTAGTAGAATAACTATTATGTCTTAGTCAGCTCTCCTAATGTGTTTATTCATGAATATCAAATTTTGGTAAGCTTTAATAATTCATTTTATAAATTACTACACAGTGGCCATTAGTTGTAAGTAAAAACAAAAATCTATAAAAGTCTGCATCATTTGCATATATGATCCAAAGGAAAAACTTGTAATTTTGAAATGGTTCTTACCTCACCCTCAAGAGTTATCAGTGGGCTACACCCAGAGGAATATTGCTCTGTTGAGACATGCCTTACACATAGTAGGTGCTTAAGAAAACATAAAAATTTGATCCTAATAGTTCCCAGCCTTGCCTCCAAGCCTCCTTATCTTTAGTAGGATGCTAAACCATTGCCTTTCTAAGAGACATGCTTCCTCGCTGTGACATAGAGTTTGAGAGCTGGGATATGGAGTCTGTATTCCTTCCTCTTTAAAAGTGTCTCCCAGAAACACCCACAACTCTTTTGTAGGTGAGATAAAATTATTTTTTAAAAAATAAATCTTAAAAAAATGAGTGGTTGAAGGCTTTGAGAAATCAGACCAAAAATGGAAAATGTAGAGTGGGATGTGAATATGCAATTAGGTGGTAGCTCATGTCTTGACAGATGATTCCAGGGGAAAAATCAAACAAAGCCTGCCATATGTTCAGCTTTCTGTGTAAACCACTACAGACAGAGATCTTTACTGAATATTCTATAGCATATGTCTAGCCAGTATGTTTGCTTCACCCTACTTGTTGCCAAGTTCCAAATGCTTCAAATAATTAACCTTTGCCGCCTCTTCGGAAAGCTTTGCAATTCATTCCAAAAGTAGTGCTTTATTCTGTCATCCTTAGAGGCAGCACTCCACCAAAATTCACCAGTGAAGTAGGTTTATTCTCCTCTGAAATCCAAATCCCAGCATTTATGTTAAGAACTGTTTTCCAGAATGCTTTTCAGATGGTTGTACAAACATGTACGACCAGCTGAAACACCAGCTTTTCAACCATTAAGTAGATATAAGAAATAATGTTAATGAAACATGCTCTTTACTCAATGTTAAGTTGCTATTTGTAAGAATATGGGCTTTTTTAATTAGTTGTTTTATTGAACATTAAGTACGGACTATATGCTAGGTGCTTCAGATACAAATATAAATGAGACATGTTTCGTGCTCAAAAAAATGTATTCCCTAATGGTGGAAACATATCTGCAAAGAACTATTCTCTTATAAAAGCAAGCTTTGGGGCATAGCGGGTTTGTACTGTGTCAACTCAGCTAAGCAGGATCTAAGTTGCTCAGAATCCACTTCCCTGCACAGGTCCAGGTTGGCGTGGACCTGGCAACTTGAAAGGTTGAAGTGAAAGGACCACATTCCTATTACTGGAGGGTTGGAACAAGGCAAGGGTGCTGTGGGATCCCACATATGCTGTTGCTCACCTGTTGGCTCACGGGGGCAGGGAGTGGGGGTGAGTGCAACAGCCAGACCTGCACCGACTCCAGCTCCTGCTGGATCCTCCTTCAGCTTCTCCGACTTCTGGGCCAAGTACATATCAAGCATCACGAGAAAGTGCATCAGCATCTCTTGTAGGACACTTATATCGTCAAAGTTGAAGGTCTGGAGGTGGCAAAAGACCAATACAGGTTCCAATTCATCCTCTTAGGCACCATTCAGGTCCCAATTTGTCCTTCTTTCCCATCTTCCCTTACCAACTGCCTACTTTGAAGGCAGACACAACAACCTCCCATAGGCTGTTTAACCAACTAACTATTATATCTCCCACAATCTCGTAAAGTCAAACCCGTATAATAAGTCATACATATCCTAGAGGTTCTGCTAGTAGATATCAAAAAATGTTTCTTAACCAAGTGACATTTGAGTTGAGAGTCTTCAAAGATGAAGAGCAATTACCCAGTATAGAAAGCAAGAGAAAGACCTTGCAAGCATGGGAAATAGCATATGCAAGGGCTTGAAGACATGCAAGAACATCATATGTTCAGGTTACTGTGAACATCAAGTCTGTGGATGAGA
This sequence comes from Varecia variegata, assembly GCA_028533085.1. Lineage (NCBI taxonomy): Eukaryota > Metazoa > Chordata > Mammalia > Primates > Lemuridae > Varecia > Varecia variegata. Next base: position 35,380,632 of record CM052442.1, read on the forward strand.
GTCTGGGAGATGAAACTGAAAATGGAATCTGAGGTAGGTCTAAGGACCATATGGGCCAAGCTAAGAAGTCTGAGTAAAATCCAGTTGGCAGTCAGGAACCATAGAAGGATTTTAAGCAGATGCTGCATGGGTACGTGTGTGTGCCTGTGCCTGTGTAAAATGATCAGATTTATATTTTAAAGACTATACTGGCAGCTGTGTGAAGGGTGGATTAGAAGGGATAGGACAAGCCCAGAGCCAGAGAGTTTGGTGAGGCACCTGTTGCAATATTAAGTGGCAAAAGATAAAGGATGGTGGAAATTGGGGAGAGTCACCTGTCCTATAGAGGCTGTAATTTCATTTTGTATATATAATTATAGGAGGCATAAATTCAATCACCATGCAGATGTGCGGGATCATCCCTCTAAGACTGTCCTTTTTCACTTAGAGTTAAATCACGCTGACTCTGAGTACCAGTTAGGAACCCTCAAGGTGAAAAAAACATCAAGAGATCTAATTCTAACCTGTCTAAACTATAAAGGAATTTAATGCAGTGCAAGATTGGAAGGACTTCAAGATTGGTTTGACCCAGAGGCTCAACCATATCAAAAAAATTTGATTTTTTTTTTTGTCTCTCTACTCTTCCCCCCAAGAAAATTAAAGCACACACATACATACAACAATAACAAAAACAACAATAAACAGACTTCTTAGTCAGTTTGTGTTGCTATAACAAAATACCTTAGACTGGGTAATTTATAATTAATAGAAATTCATTTCTCACAGTCCTGGAGGCTGAGAAGTTCAAGATCAAGTCACCAGCAGATTCAATGTCTAGGAAGCATTTGCTCTCTGCTTCTCTGCTTCCAGGATGCTGCCTCTTGCACTTAGGTTGATTCCATATCTTTGCAATCGTGAATTATGCTGCAATAAACATAAAAGTGCAGGTGTCCTTTTGACATAATGATTTCTTTTCCGTTAGATAGGTACCCAGTAGTGGGATTGCAGAATCGAATAGTAGATCTACTTTTATTTCTTGGAGAAATCTCCATACTGATTTCTGTAGAAGTTATGCTAATTTACATTCTCACCAACAGTGTATAAGTGTTCCCTTTTAACTGCATCTGTGCCAACATCTATTGTTTTTTGAATTTTTATAATGGTCATTCTAATTGGAGTAAGATGGTATCTCATTGTGGTTTTAATTTGTATTTCTTTGATGATTAGCATTTTTCATATGTTTCTTGGTCATTTGTTTATCTTCTTTTTATGCTATTAATATTTTGAATGAAGTATTTTGTTTAATTTTATTTTCAGATTTTTCATGGAGCATATAACAATACCATTGATTTTATATTAATCTCATATCCTGAAAACTTCCTAAACTCTTTTCTTAGTTCTAGTAGTTGTTTTGCAGATTTTTAAGGATTTCCTGTAAGCAGGATTATGTTGTCTATGAATAAAGACAATTTTACTTCTTCCTTTCCAATTTATTTGTCTTTAACTTCTTTTTCTTACTGCACTAACTAGAACCTTCAGTACAATCTTGAATAGAAGTTGTGAGAGTGGACATTCTTGTCTTGTTTCTGATCTGAGGGGAAAGTATTCAGTCTTTTACTATTAAGTATGATGTTAATTATAGGTTTTTTGTAGATACCCGTTATTGGATTGAGAAAGTTAGAATCTCTTTCGGAACAAAAAAGTTTAAGCATCTGGAAAGGACCAGAGTAAAACACAAAGCAAAGTGGGGTCTGTAATGAACGTAGAGTATCATCTCTGGTAGGATTTGGCAGAGACACTGGCCAACACATGGCTCTGAGTGGTAGAGTGACAGGGTGTAAGGTATTGCTCCCTTCTCTCCCTTCTATACCTGAGAAGGAAAGAACCATCACAAAGCTCCCAGCCTGGGAGCCACTTTCTGGGCCAGCCTCTAGTGCTGCTGGTGCTGGTGGCATTTCCTGATGACTACAGGAAGTGGATGAATGAGATGCATAGAGGAGGCAGTCAACAGAGAAGAGGGCTGGCTTATCACGAGAGGTAGGTCTCCAGTAGTAGAAATAGCTTTTGGAAATATTAGCGTTAGTCACTATAGTCTACCAATATAGTTAATGATGGTTTCAAATCCTTTTTCTAAAGCCATGCTTCAACAACAGCCAAGTCCACAGAGTTTAATTCAGTACATGTTTCAAAGCATATTCAAAGTTACTTTAAATGTGTTGCCTAAAATCTTTTAGGAACAAAGTAGGGTATAAATAAATAAAAAATAAATATATATTGCTCTAAGTGGGTCCAGAAAATCAGAAAGAAAGATAACCACTGTTCTAAACATTTCTACTGGGATTCCAAAGAACAGTTGTGCCTTAAATAAAAACTCTCTCAAGAGATCTGTGGGGTGCAAAATGCTTCTACCACTAAACCACTGAGTCATAGGACCCAAGAGTTGAGGAGGTACCCAGTCTCCTACCCAAACCTTCTAGTACATAACTTAGAGATAAGTAATAATAATAATAGCAAACACTTATGTGGAGCTCACTATGTGTCTTATAATATAAATTCATTTAGTCCTCATAATAACCTTGCAAGATAGGTAGTATTATATACCCATTTTACAGATGAGGAAAACTGAAGACAGAGAAGTAAGTGTCTATCCAATCTCTGCTTAAAATTTTACTACCTTGCAATTCCATTATGAAAAGGATATGCCTGATATAAAGTTCCCGTTATTAAAATTAATCCCAAACTTTTTCCTCTCTGACAACTTCAGTTCTTTTTAATTCAGTCTGAGCTGTTTCTTCTTCCTCCCAAGTGGTAGGAATTCTCAACCCAAACACAGTATGCACTTTCAGTCTATTGCCCTCCCTGCATGAAAGCAATGTTTTCCAGAAAGCATCCCTTGGCATCACTCTAAAGGTTATTGTCTGAATTACAAATTTACCTTTGCCCTTTGCTTCAAGGAAGGCACCAATTACTACATTGCTTCTTCCTAGGGTCCTGAAGCTCTGGGCAGCCAATAATTCAGGTCTCTTTAACAAGCAGGCAGTGGTTCTGTCGTCCAGGGGACAGCACTCAATAAACATGCTGTGCCTCAAACTCCCCCCTTCTGCACTTACCTCTGAAACTAATTACCTTGCTAACTGCAGACGCTGTACAGCCATGCTAATGAGCTGCTGTACGGTGGCAATTCTTGCTCTCAGTAGAAAAGCCACAGTGCAGCGGCAGGAACGGGAGCCTCAGAAAGTTCAGGTCAGCTCTTCGCTGAGACTAAGCTCCAGAAATTCTCAGAATGCCACTTAGCCGGGAGATGGACTTGGATGCAGATTTCTCCTGGTGATGAACATGTCCATTAATTAGCATTCAGAGAAATAAAGAAAAATGAAGATTTAAAGGTCACCACATTAACATTTTACCCCCATTTCTGAATAGCTATGTGTGTATACTAATTTTCCACCCGTTCCTTCTATTAATCACTGTCTCTAAGGAGAATTTGGCCAATGCAGATTAGCCGACATGTTTCCTGATGGCAAAATTTTTCTCCATAAATAATAATAAAAGAAATTACTGTTTATTTGTTCAACTTTAACACTTTCATGTAAATGAGAGTAATAGGGGGGTTAAACTTTTTAGTTCCCACTGAAAAGAACCCAGACAGAATTTCTTGTTTCTCTGCAAACCAAGATCAGTGTCAGGACTTTTTTTTAAACCCTAAAATCTGGCCAGTTAAGACTTCTCCCTGGAGGATTTCTTTTTACAAAAGATCCATTAGTGATAGACTCTTTTCCTGCATGAGCTAAGAATTCATCACAATCCTATGACTGCAGATAATACAATATGTTCTTTAAATTTGAAGCCTATCAAGCCAGAGAAAGGCTTCAGGAGGCAGTTTGGAATTCAGTAGCTGTGGTCACCATACCCACTCCACTCCCCCACTGTCTGCAGTAACCTCAAAGCCTTTACCTTGAAAGAGCCCCTTTCCACTGCTCCCTTAGAACCTACGGGCAACAGCCCCTGGATGAATGAGAGGAGGACAAGTCACACAGCAGAACCCCAAATTCTCACAATTTTCACTCAGAGAAGTGAGAGCCACTGAAAAGTTCCTTCGGGAGGTCTTCAAGTGGACTTGCACTGCTTCTTCAACTCTACCTTTCATAGCAAGCATTTACACCTTGCAGTAGAAAGACAGTCTCAGAGAAAAACCATCCAAGGTGCTACCCTTGCAGGGAGACCTCTCAGAGTCTGAGGGGCTGGGGCCCTAGACACCAACAATTATGACCAGTGAGTGTAGCCTTGAGCTTTGGTGGGCAAGAAAGCATATCTACCCATTCACGTTGTACTTCCTCAGTAGCTCATACATATATCAAGCACAGAATGTTCCTAAAGTTGATGGGAAGAGGAGCCAATGTCCTGACAATTCATCTCTGTAATAATTTTTTTTCCAGCAAGCAGCCAAAAATCATTCCAAACCAGTAGCTGTAAAGGTCATATGGGAAATTTGCTGCCATCTTTGAATAATTTCTTATGCACAAGAGGAGAATATGTTAGAACAGGGAAAGGAATTGATGCTTCTTATTAGGTATCAACCTGAGAGGCATGAGACCTTTCCAGACACAGTGACAGTACCTCCTCCTTCCCGCCCTCCTGCCTTAATGTTGACATCACTCACTTAGTGCCAAGGTATATTATTATCCAGGCCATAAGAGCATTATTGATTCACTCGCTTTCATAGACCAGAGAGCTACCCAATGGACTTTGCTTTACAAATATAATAAGCAAGAAACTGGCCTCTCTTGTTAGACAATTCGAAGTTTTATTGATCCCATCACTTCTGTCTAATGGTACATATCCAGGAACAATAAATCTCAAAAAATGATTGAAAGCAGAAATCAAATGCATGTGTTCTAGTATTCATAAGCTGGTCAGGTCCTCTTCTCTGAGGAAGGAGTGAACAAACATTACATTTTGGCTGTGCATCAGGAGAAGCCCCCAAGAGGTGCACGGTCTCCTGCACTGTGAAAAATAAGTTTAGGATCCACTAGAGAGAGGGAAAACTCCATTTCTGTGCACACTGGGTTTCAAGAATGTCTAATAAAGGGACTGTACAATTTGGCCAATGGCCATTAAAAGCAGAAGGAGCCACACACCATCCCTAACTGTAACTCAGCCCTGTTCCCTGATTCCCATAGATCTGCAGGTAATGGAACCCTCACTTGTAAGAAAAAAGACAATACCTGGAGGGACATTTAAGGTTATCAGAATATGGTCAACTTGACATCAGAAAAAAGTACAAGTGGTTATAATTCAATTTCCTTGGTCAAAAAGACAAGCTCACACTAAGAAGGCTATATGAAGCAGGCTGGAACTTAATCAAACTATGCCTACAAATAAATAGGATAGGATTAACAAAATATTTGAGCAAAAGAATTATGATGGACAATGTAATACTTCTGATCCTTGGTTGGTACTCTAGGCTTTACTTGGCAGAAGAATCCATCACCAGATGGAAGCAGTGGGTCCTCATGTGACCTGACTTTCATTAGATCTGCCTGTGGGTAGAGCTGGGGTCGTAGTAACAGTGGTGCCTCACATGTGAGACCCCCAGGCACTTCTGGAAGTCCCAGGAAATGTCTGCTGTGTGCTCACGGACGAGCTCCCTCCTGCTGGGCACTGCACATGCTCTGCTCAGAGGTGGGACCCCACCATACCACCACCAGCACACTGACCCTCCATGATGCCGTGGCTGTTTGGTGGCTTCCAAAAAAAGTGAGGGAGAATTCTCCCTTCCCATTTCAGCAACTCTTGCTAAAGCTGTGCTTTCTGATATCCCAATATTTATAGTTTTTAGCAAAACAGCTCTTTCCGTTCCTACCAACAATTCTCTCTCTGCTTAGATTCCAGTGGATATCAGAATCCAGCAATAAACAATATACTGTCCAATGTACATTGGAGTCAATACACTCCTCCAGTGGTTAAGCCTCTGTGACTGGGTCAATTCAGGATGCCTGGCTCCTTCTTTCTTTAGGATACTTTCTCTCCAAGGAGTTTCCTTAGCTCATGCATAGAAGCTTCTGCCATATTATCCTGCAGACAGCCAGTCATGCTCACATAAACCATGTTCAGGTAAACCAGAACACCAGCAGTGGGCAGATACCAGGCTGGACAGGTCCCCTCCTATCTTTGTGTAGGAAAGCCATCCCACGTCCTCACAAAGGATGTCCCGTGGTGGCCTTAGGCTCTGGGGCAGGGAGTCAATGCACAATATGGGATCTTCTGGCATGTTTATTTCCACTAGCAGTGCATAAGCATTCCCTTCTCTCTGTATTCATGCCAGTATTTATTGTTTTTTGACTTTTTTAGTAATGGCCATTCTTACAGGGGTAAGGTGGTATCTCATTGTGGTTTTAATTTGCATTTCCCTGAAAATTACTGATGTTGAGCATTTTTTTCATGTTTGTTAGCTATTTGTCTATTTTCTTTTGCAAAACTCATGTTCCTGTCATTTGCCCATTTTTTAATGGGATTGTTTGTTTTTTTTCTTGCTGATTTATTTGTAGATTCTGGATATTAACTATTTATCAGATGTACAGTTTGCAAATATTTTCTCCCATTCCATAGGCTGTCTATTTACTCTGTTGATTATTTCCTTTGCTGTGCAGAAGCTTTTTAATTTAATTAAGTCTCATTTATCTATTTATTTTTGTTGCTACATTTGTTTTTGTGGTCTTAGTCATAAATTATTTGCCTAGGCCTATGTCTAGAAGAGTTTTTCCTAGATTTTCCTCTAGAATTTTTATGGTTTCATGCCTTTCATCTAATTATTTTAAGCATCTTGAATGAATTTTTGTATATGGCAAGAAATAGGGGTCCTGTTTCATTCTTCTGCATGTGACTATCCAGTTTTCACAGTACAACAAAAAAGTATAGAGATTTCTCAAAGAAATAAATGTAAACATACCATTTGACACAGCAATCCCACTACTGGGTACCTACCCAAAGGAAAAGAAGTCATTTTATCAAAAAGACACCTGCACTCAAATGTTTATCACAGGACAATTCACAATTGCAAAGATGTGGAATCAACCTAAGTGCCCATCAACTCATGAGTAGATTAATAAAATATGATATATACACATATACGCACACCATGGAGTACTACTCAGCCATAAAAAGTAATGAAATAATGTCATTTGCAGCAACTTGAATGGAACTAGAAGCCATTGTCCTAAGCGAAGTATTTCAGGAATAGAAAAATGAATACCACATATACTCTCTAATAAATGGGAGTTAATCGATGGGCATACACAGGCAGAAAGAGATGTAAAGGTCATTGGAAAATAAGAAAGGTAGGTGAGAGTATGGGAGGGAGGGTTAAAAACTTACCTATCAGGTACAATGAACATTGTTCTGGTGATGGGCACACTAAAAGCCCCAACTTAAGCATTATAAAAGCTATCCATGTAACAAAAACCTTTTCATCCCCTTAATATTTTGAAATTAAAAAAAAACATGTGCAGCATTCTTCTGTTCTAAAACAAAGCTTAACAGAACAAAATCCTTCTCTATATCCCCACTTCTTCCTGAAATTCTATCCACTTATCAGTTACCCTCCCTACACCATCAAAGAGCCCACCACCCTGCCCACTTTTATTCTACCCCTGACTCCTGCCTCCTCACCAAAGAAATCATTGCTTTGAACATCAGTGACTTACCAGTCACCAAATCCAATGGCCTCTTTGCAACAATTTGTTTATTAAACAAACCTCCCTCAGTTTCTAAGACCTGTGGTAGTTTTCTGGATCTCCTCTGCCTCTCTTGGCCGCTCCTTGTCTCTCTCCTCTTACCAGTGATTCCCCTTTGTTGCACATTTATAGATTACATGCACCTACATCTTTCAGACTGGGTTTTCATACCCCTGAGGCTTCCTCACAATGCTGTAGGAGGATGTGAAGGCACAGGATAACCAGGGTGCATTTAACTGGAGAAAATACATTAAAAAATAATAACAGGGACACTTTATGGAGAATACAAAACTGGCTATAATGTTAAACAAAAACCTTCCAAGAAATAGCATGTATTTAGCAGGATGCTGTAAGCCACATCCCTCAGAGCCCCAGCATACGCTATTCGCTCTCCTCTGCCACCAGAGATGCTTTGGTGGAAAATTTTCAGAAACGTTGAACACATTGTCTTATTTGACCATCATGGTGATTCTATTATCAAGATAATATAATTATTACTTGGTTTTGCAGGTGAGGAAGTTGAGGATAGGGTAAGTTCCTTAATTAACTTGGGGTTTTAGTTATCTAGTGCTGCATTTTTAAAAACCCCACATCAAACAACCAATTTATTATTTCAGATGATTGTGTGGGAGGACTGGGGCTCAGATGGATAGTCCTCGTGCCGGCCTCACTTGGGATTTCTCATGACGCTGCCTCAGGTGGTGACTGGGGCTAGAATGTCTTAGATGGCTCTGTCCCCTGTCTGGCACCTGGTGGGGGACAGCTAAAAGGCTGGGCTCAGCTGGGATGCTGGGATAGCTGAATCTCTCTGTCCATGTAGTTGCAGGGCCTCTCCCTCCCCATATGGGCTCTCTAGCATGGCATGGATTTCTTGCATGGCGGCTCAGAGTTCCTCAAAGAGCAAATGCTTTCTTAGGGCTTAAGTCCAGAACTAGCACAGTATCCCACCCACTGCATTCTATTGCTTGAAGCAAATCATAGGTGTGGACCAGGTTCAAGTGGAAGGGAAACGTGGTCCATTTGAGACCACCAACGTGCCCAGCTACTGCACTTGTCTGAGCAATGAAGCTGGGACTTGAACCCCATTCTTTAACTCTACGTTTTGTGAATCTTGTCTTTGACACCTTCCTCTCTCGCAGCCCACACATAATCAAAGTGCCACCAAATGCCATCCATTTGCTCTTCTCCTTCCAATCCACGCTTTTCTCATTACTCCTGCTCTGATCCCAGGCCTTATAAACCCTTGCCTAAACTGCTTTAAAAATTATACTTCTAAACACAATGATTCAAAACTACAGGTGAAAATCACTCATTACCCCATCTCCATTACACAATTACTATCTTATTTTGGTTTACTTTTCAAATGTATTTTTAGAAAATTGTTATTATAATATCTGTATACTGTTGTTAACTGCTTAGTTCACTCCATATCCGTTTTGCTCTATAGTCTCTCCATGGCCATAAGATTTTAATAACTGCATGATTCTTCATCCCATAAGCGTACCCAAATTTACCTAACAATTTCTCTATTATTAGATATTTTTCTCAGCATTACCTTTAAAAAAATTTTTTTGCTATTATGTTACTTGGTGATGTGCAACTTCATTTATGTGGCTCTTTAATGTTTAAGATTAGTTCCTAAAATCCAAAATTGACGTCACTAGGTTTAATGATATGAATACTTTTATAACTCTAGGCATATATCATCCAGTATTTTCCAAAACATTTGAACTGTTTTATATAGCTTTGTATATAATATGTGAATAAACAATTTTCCTAACCTCTCAATTAGAACTGAATATTATCATCAAAGTTTTTCCAATTTAATTAGCAAGACGTGATATCATTATTTCAGTTTGTATTTCCTTGAATAATAGTAAGACTGGCCTTTTGCGTACATTTATTTACCTACTACAATTTTCTTTTAGGAATTTTATGTCCATGTCTTCTGTCCATTTGTCCTTTAATATTTTGCTGTGTTTCTCATCAATTTTGTGGTGCTTTATGTAATAACAATACTGTTGTCAATTGTCTATAGATCTTTTAATAATTTTTAAAAAAATCACAGTCCTGAATGTTACTATCTCCTCCTAAAAACAAAACAACCAATCAATGAAAAGAACAGTCAGCATTTCCCTACTGTCTAACACAGCAGTTCCCATCTCTTTCTCACTCAGACACCCATGACAGATGGCAGTAACATGCCTGACACACCATCATTGCACCTCCTGGGTTATGCATGTTTTGCACATTTTTCATTTATTAAAAGCATATTTAGTCTGATGGAGTCCCACTTGTTTATTTTTACTTTTGTTGCCTGTGCTTTTGGTGAGATATCAAAAAAAAAAAAATCCTTGCCAAGGCCAATACCAAGGAGCTTTTCCCCTATGCTTCCTTCTAGGAGTTTTATAGTTTCAGGGCTTTCAGGTGTTATGTTTAGGTCTCTAAATCATTTTGAGTTGATTTTTATGTATGGAGTAAGATAGGAGTCCAATTTCATTCTTTAGCATGTGGATATCCAGCTTTTGGAACACCTTTTGTCAAAGAAATTATTCTTTCCCCTTTGTGTTTCCTTGGTAGCCTAGTCAAAGACCAGTTGACCATGTATGTGTATAGGGTTATTTCTGTGCTCTCCATTCTGCACTATTGGTCTATAAGTCCATTTTTATGCTCCTCTGCTGAGGTCGTCTATTTTCGACATATCAATACTATGTTGTTGAGATTCTCAATTCTTTTATCATTCTCCAAAGAGTGTTATCATACTGTTTTCATTACTATTATTTGAAATATAATTATAAATCAGAAAGTGTGATATCTCCAACTTTGTTTTTCTTTCTCAAGATTGTTTTGGGATTGTTTTTTCTATATACGTGAAGTGAAATAAGTGAAACAGAGAAAGAAAAATGCTGCATGATCTCACTTATATGTGGACTCTTAAAAATAAAAAAAAGCTCAAGCTCATAGAAACAGAATAGAAAGGTGGCTACCAGGGACAGTCCACGGGGGAGGGGTGGGATCGGGCGATGGGAAGATGGAGGTCAAAGGGTAGAAAGTTTTGGTCATGTAGGATAAATAAGCCTAGAGAGCTAATGTGCAGTTTGAGAACTCTAGTTAATCTCCTTGTACTACACACTGCAAGTTTAACAAGAGAATAGATTTTAGGTACTTTCACCACAAAAAAAGTAACTATGTGAGAGGAAAATAAATAAATAAAGCCTATTTTCTTTTACCTGATTGAGCACAGTTATAACAGCTGCTTTAATGTTCTTTTCTGACAATTCCAATGTCTGCGTTGTCTTAGAGCTGACGCCTATTGATTCTCCTTTCCCTTAGGAATGGGTCACATTTTCCTGGCTCCTCCTAAGTCAAGTAATTTTGGATTATGTCTTTGACATATCAATATCATGTTGTGGAGATTCTCAATTCTTTGGTCTTCCTCCAAAGAGTGTCATTTTTTCTTCAGAAGGCAATTAACTTTGTTAGACTCAAAATGCAAAACTCGCCTAACTAGTGTGATTCAACAGTCAGCCAGAGTCTTGGGCACAGTTTATACACAGAATTTGACCTTCTCTTCTCTGGTGTTCTCCTTTCTGGGGTTCCCACATCGCTCTCCAGTGATCCTAGCTGTCCTAGGTCCCTTCCCTAAATCCTCTCACCGGAGAGACACAGGCTTTCCATTAAGTTTGAACCCCTCCCCCCACCCCCGCCCACACCATGACTGCCCTGAGGGGACTGCTGGCTCTGGTCTTTCTTTGGCAGTCCACATTCTGACTGCTCTGACACCCTTTCCTTTCTGCTTTTGGTAGAGCCCAGCCCTCAAACAGCTTTTTTTTTTTTTTTCTTTTTTTTGGTATTTTGTTCAGACTTTATAGTTGTTATCTGTAAGAGAGTCTGGCTATTAGATAAAAAAACTTACTTTATCATACTGGAAGCAAAACTCTTTCAGAATAAGTATTTGTTAAGTGCAATAGAAGGTTTATGAAAATACACATTGTGTTTTTCCAAAGTGAGCACAGACAATTTGGGGAGTCACTATTTATTCATATTTTTTGTTAATTATGGCTGCAGAAGTATAAGAAGGTACAAGTTACATTTTCAGCGAACACATACAGTTTTTATAATTCTTTTTTCTGTTTGTTCTGATTATGCCCATTGAAGCATTATGTTTATCTGTGAGATATATAACATATTAATACTTAATAGATATGAATATATTAAACATATATTTTGTGTATTTTAAATAGACTTTTCTGTGAAAATATTGACACTTAACCAGTCTCTTGTAGTTCACCACCATCAGATCAATTTTATAAATATTTTAATGTAGATTTCCAGTAATTTGGGGTTTTTTTCTCCATACATGCAGACTGTGACTAAATTGGCTTATGCTGACTCCCCTAAGTATTTTGCACCTACCTTACAACTACTTTTTAGTGTTGTTGGTATAGCACCTAGGTGTTGTTGATGTTGTTCTCTGTTTTTTTGTTTTGTTTAGAACTCACATACTAAAGGGTAATTCTTAAGTTCCACGAGAAACAGTGGAATCTAGAGGGAAGTCTAGAACTGGTGCTCCATAATGCACTTCTCCATACATTTCCAAAGTAAGGTAGAACTTTCCTATGCTGGTTTGGGCAAAGTCAATGGAATTTTGGTGCTTGGTGTGGGTGGGAGAATCCAGTTCCTTCTTGATCAAATATAAGAACATTGGCAATGTCCCTGGTACCTGATGTTCTGTTATGAACATGAGAACTTTGATAAGAGCACAAGAACTTGGCAATATCCCCAGCTTCCTCCACCTCATACATTGGCCACCACGTGGTGCCCCTGGTGAAATGAGTCTCACAGCAGGTCCCAGGAAAGCAGTGTCCTCTGTCATCAGACTTCAAGTCCGTTTTCATGGGCAATTTTCGCTAGTGAGTTTTTCATACAGAGAAGAAAGAGTAAATACACCTTTTTCAGGTAAGCAATACCCCTTTAGTCCATTAGGACTCCAAAATAATGACGGCCTTTGTGAACCGTGTGCAAGCACAGGAATCACAGACAGTAATCTGTAATACTTGTATTTGTGACCCAACATCCATGTGGATGCCTTTCTAAGGAATAAACATGTATACGTATGTTCAGTGACATATTCTCGACTCAACCGCTACTCCACAAAGCTAGCCAGCTTGCTGTCCTGCATCCACACTGCGCTGGGTGTCAGCACGGACCCCCTTACGGCCTCTTTCTCCTTCTGCCATCGCATCAGCCCACCACTGAGAACTGACGCCCCTCAGAAAGCCTCCCAGCAACTTCCTCTTCATCTCACGGCTTCAGAACACAGATAACTAGGTCAATGTTGCATCATTTTACACATGTTTTTATCGTATTTGCTAGTTTTTACTCACTTCCTTGGCTAAACAAGGTTATTGAGCACATGATTACCATTGCTCCCACAATCTCTCAGGTGGGCCTGAAATTTATGTCATGTCCTGGACTGACAGATTGGAAAATAGATTTTTAAAAATCTTTTTTATTATGTTGCTAATACTATTACATTGTAGAAAAAGTATAAAATATAGGAAACTCCTTCTGAAACACAGTTCCAAAAAGAAAACAATAAAATTACCCATGATCCCACATGTAACCAACAGTAGCTGTTAGCATGTCAGTATATATTCTTCTAGAGATCATTGCACATACTATACAGGCAGAAATGGATGTGGATATAGACTCAGATATAGATGTAGACATAGACATAGACATAGATGTATTAGAAAAAAGTACGACTTGTTTTCTAGTCAACTTTAAAAACACTGACTAAATTATGAATGTTTATGGATATATAGGAAAAATAAAACCTAGGTACTGTGACAGTTAACTTTAAGTATGCATTTGACTGGATCGAAGGATACCCAAATCGCTAGTAAAGCATTATTTCTGAGTGTGTCTGTGAGGATGTTTTTGAAGGAGACTGGCATTTGAACTAGTGGCTGAGTGGGGAAGATCTGCCCTCACGCAATGTGGGCAGGCACCATCCAATCAACTGGGGGCCGAGATAGAACACAAAGGCAGAGGAAAGGCGAATTTGCTCTCTCCTAGAGCTGGAACGCCTTTCTTGTCCTGCCCTTGGACAGCAGAACTCCAGGTTCTCTGGCTTTTGGACTCTGGAACTTGCACCAGCAGGCCCCCAGGTTCTCAGGCCCCCAGCCTCAGACTGAGAGTCACACCATCAGCTTTCCACACCATCAGCTTTCCTGGTGCTAAGGCCTCCAGACTTAGACTGAGTCACACTGCAGGGTTCCTCATTCTCCAGCTTACAGGTGGCCTATTGTGGACTTCTCAGCCTCAGTAGTCACATGAGCCAATTCCCCTAATAAATCTCCTCTCATCTATGTATCTGTATATCTACGTATCTATGTATCTATCTATATCTACTATTGGTTCTGCTTCCTTGGAGAACCCTGACTAATACAGACATTTTACATTAACATGTACTTTACCAGCTCTTAGGTTAAATTCCAAAAGACAGGTTTCCTTTACCTGGAAGAGTGAAAAGGAATATTGCCAGTTGCCTAGATAGAAGGCCTTTCCTGGGTTTAAGGAAAGTTAAATATAAACATGAGTCCCAGGGGGGATGTTATGAAATCGCCTCTAGATGTCTTAAAAGAAACAGTAACAAAACTATATAGATTCTAACACATACGGACAATGTAAATGGGCCTTTTCTGAAGACAGTATAATGGGAAAACAACCTCCAAGTTGCCACATAATATTCTGCTTCTGTCTAGCAGCTCATGTGACAAGGTGGGTTGACTCATGAGTCGTGAAACTACTAGAACACTGCTGTTAACAAGTTCTGTGACCATAGGTGAGTCAGTTCACCTGCGTAAGCAACAACATCCTCACTTCTAAAATAAGGTGTTATAGAGGAGATTATTGACGAGAGGATGTAGCACATCAGCTGTGGTCATGATTCCTTCGCTTCTAGATAAGGGGAAGAGACTGGTTTCTTATTGGTTTCTATATTTCTTTTCTTCCTTGTGAGACATTATAAATAGAAACTCCTCCTTACAAAAAATATTTTTTGGAGTCAATATCACTTGAGACTTCAGGTTCTTGCAGACTGGCAAAGATTTTTTAACAAATAAAGACACACGCCCCCACCCCACATCCTTACACTCATACAAAGCTTTTACATGATCATATGACATTTCTTGGGTTTGGCTGGACCAGAAAATACAGCACAGGGTGAGAACAAGGAATTTCAGAGCTTGTGAAACCCAGACAGTAGAAAAAAATAATGCAAACTGTTGGAAAAATTTGGGAGAAATAAGCCTAAGCAGTGTCTGCCCCGTACTGTCTCTGTGTGGTATAATGCTGTCCCTGGGGGAAAGTCTTCACAGCACAGAGCAGCCACCCAATATTAAGAGAGCTCATCACTTTCACACACAAAGGAAAACACACTCTTTTGTAACCCTGGCATTCTTTGGATAGGACTTTGTTAAACAGCATTGTAATATATTTATTCATATATAGGTTTAATTTTTGCACCCATTTGGGTATGACAGTGAATTAGAGGAAAGAAAGAATGGGTGATGTGGAGAGTGAAGGGTACGCAGTCATGTTCTTGCAAACTTGAGGACTGGAGCATCAGTTTTCTCAATTGTAAAATGTGGATACTAATTCTCAGTGAGGTGTCATGGTGCTCAAATTACATAATAGGTCTGAAAGGACTTGATAAACTGGAAAGCATCATATCATTATAAGGTAATGTTATTATAAAAGATGAAAATCCCCTTTCTGTACACTGCGCACACATGGTATCTAAGATTTCCTCCCATAGCACCTGTAATACCTATTTTATTAAACTTTGTATATTTTACCACCAACTTGGACCTCTTCTCCCACAGGGATATCCTACGGTCACCTCAAACTCTATAGGTACGAAAGGAAGCTCTTCACTTTTCCTTCTCACACCTGTCCTCTTTCAGTGTTCCTTACCTCAGAGAATGGTGCTGCCTTTTGTCACACTACACAAGCCAGAAAATGTGGGGTTATCATTGACATCTCCCTGTCCATCACCATAAGCAGAACACAAAGATCTAAGGGGAAAAACAATTTTGACTTTGCAAATTTAACAAATGGTCTGTTCCACCAAAGGGTCTTGAATGTTTGAAAACAAACAAACCAACCAACCCATAAAAACCCTTCACATTGACTTGAGACTCTTAATGAGATTATTGGTGACCCACCATAGCACCCCAGATTTCTTGACGTGCGTACACTATCAGGCCCTCCCTGAATTTGTGCTTCTTGCGTTTGAGTCAAGGCTGAGGTGGGGGAAGGAATCCAGAGACTAGCTATAAATACCATTTAAGCTATGCCAGCCAAATTTGGGCTGGATTAAAGTCAGGATCTGCAGTGAGTACTCTGGAAGCTCATTCATGTCTCTGCCTTTGTGGTTCCCTCCATTTCCTAGTAAAAACACTCCTTGTCATGTCTGAATGAAGGGAGACGCAAGTCTCCAAACGTCAGTCAGGCTAGAGAGGTGGGGTGGGGATGGGGGCAGCAGACCCACATTGCTGAGGTAAGACACAGACTAGGACCTGAAGAGGGGGAGGGTCAGTGTTACCCTTGACTGCCATGGTGGGATTTAAATATGCCACCAGTGACAGCTGGGAGGGAAGGACAAGGCTGCACAAAGAAGTGGGGCTCTGGGCAGGAAGGGAGGCCCCCAGACACCCCTGAGCAGGCCGGCTGGGTTCCACACAGAAAACCCGAGGGCAGCATGGCAAGGCTGGAGGGAAGGGTGACGGCCAGTTACTGTAGAGACTGAAGACGTGTCCAGAGTCCACAGGCCTGGGGGTGGAAGCTCCCAATATCCCGTCGGAGCTGACCTAAGATAGGGCTAGAGCTGAATCAGAGAGTGAAACTGGAGGCAAGCTTCTGTTCTGTTTGCCACCAATCATTAAAAAAACAAAAAAGTAAGGCATTGGAACATTTTCAAAAAATTAAATTTCAGTTGTAAACCCAATACATCACGGCTAAGTTAAAGAGGAGATGGGGGAGGGGCATTGGGCTCCCCTTTATCTTTTAGAGATGAGAGGGGTCCCTTTAGCCTCCTTTTAATCACTGGGGATGGGGGTGGAGAGACACTCACCCTTTCGTTCAATCCTTACCCCATCCTTGACGGATGAGAGAGAGATCTGAGTTAGCAAACTCTTGCCTCTGATCATTTGCCCTCAATCTTGGCTGAGAAAAAAAATAAATATGAATGCTAAGTCTAGTGAAGGATCTTGGCAATGTTGGCCACACCTGGAGCCAAGCCAGAAAATAAAAAATTTCCATGATAGTTATCAGACTTGAAAGTAGATAAGGAAGAAAAATATATTGCCCACATTTTCCCTGGCATAAAATTAGGGTATGGAATTATGCAATGGCAGCTGTCATGTGAACAAATGTGGCTTCGGACTTTGCACATAATGGTGACCATTGAGGGAGAATGTTCTGGGTTGCTGTGGATCCGAAGCTATGCTACAGTGAGCTGGTGTTACAGGAAGTTCCCGTGACAACAGCAAAGAGAACGCACTGAGTGCTTGTGTCTAACAAGTATGCTAAGTGCTGAGCTAAGTATCCACCACATACTATAAATAATGGCAACAAAAATACCAATGAAGGTGTCGGGAAAAGCTATTCATTCTTTATTGGTGGGAATATGAGTTGGTCCAACTTTCTTTTAGAGAAATTTGGCAATATAATCATCACTTTAAGTGTTCATACTTATCAACACAGCAATTCCACTTCCAGGAATGTATCTTGCAGAAATAGTCAACAAGTATACACATATATAGATATATAAGGTTTTTTGCAGCATGGTGTTTAACAGCAAAAAGAAAATATGGAAATATTAAAATAGCCATTAGTAGAGAGCTTATCAAGTATGTTCTGAGCTGTACTCAGGTTGGAACACAATGTAGCTTTTAAAGGACAATATCTACATGTGTGGACATGAGTGTAATTATCACTGTAGCAAGCAAAAGAGAGTTTCGGGAAGCATGTATAGTAAATTCCATTTGTGTATAGAGAGCTCAAAACTATATGCATCTACATAGTCCATATTGACAGCTGGAGCCATGAGTGCTGGTAATGCCATAGAAAAGGGTTGACAGACACCAAATCTTAACAGTGTTTCCCCCTTGGGAACAGATGTGCAAGAAGAACTTAGGGGACTTTCATTTTTAACTTTATACTCTTCAGTGTTATTTGAAATATTTCCAACAAGAAGACAATAAAATGGGTGTGAAAAACACAAGAAAATGGCAGCATCAAGATTTGCAGCCAGGTTGGGCAGACTCCACTGCCTGCATTCTCTGCTCTGTGCCGCAGCAAACACACACCACCGTGTATAACATAAACATCTGCCTGCCACTCTAGCCAGGGTTCTCCCACCCCGGCTGCAGCAGCAGGGGCCCAAACCTTATCCATTGTTTCGTCCTCCTCAGAACGATGACCTGCCATTTAGAATCCCTGAGACAGAGAATAGGACTTGCTGTTTGAGTCCCTGGACACTCATGACTAGGAATTTGCTCTTTTCTTTATTAGTCAAAATAAAGTCAAGCAGGTGTTTAGAACAAACCACTCAATCAGACAAGCCCCAGGGCCTGGTTGACGATTCCATCCTTCCCATCGCTTAAATTCCTTGCCTTGTTGCTGTAGTCAGGTTTAGGAGGGGGCCCCGGCTCTTTACAGGGCAAGACTGGGTCTGGTTCGGGTTAGAAGCATTCTCGGCCTACCGGTCTCCTGAGCTCCTGCCCAGGGCGTGGATTTTGGAGGCTCTTACCCTCCACCTGTTTCCTGCCGACTTCCCTTTCTCAGGGAGCAGAGCCGTGGCAGAAAGGCCTCTGGCTTTGCTGACCTCCTGATTTCTTGCCCCCTTGCAGCCAGGCCCTCTGTCACTCGCGCTGCTCACACGCGCACATACACAGGCCCCACTGCTCCAGGCCAGAGCATCCTCTTGTGCATGCAGCTGACCAACAAGAGGAAACTCTTCTGTTTTGCCTTACGGGGTTGTTTCTACTCTTTCTTTCGGTTTGGGAAATATCTGCTCTTGACCCCTTTCTTTTAACACTTCCCACATTTGATCACTGATGTTTTCCTCAGGCATCATCAGATTAACAGTGGCAAAATATATTTCTCTGGTTCTCACCCCCACTCACCACTGTGGGACTTCCATGCCCTCCTAGTCTCCACCCCTAACTGTCTTTTCTTCAGGGACAGCCCAGTCTTCCTCACAGCCTGCATGCTGGCATCAGCATCGCCACCTGCATTCTCCTGCGTTCACCTGCGTTCACCTGCGTTCAGCGATGCAGGAGGCAAAACTATGGAAGGGGCACTTGGTGCACAGGGACAGGCTGGGCTGGGGCCCTCGAACACTGGCTTCCTGTGCATTAAGATCTATTCAGTAAGGGCCCACCCACCCCCTGGCCTCACCATTATTCCCAGAGGCAACACAGCTAAGATTTGGAGTGCGTATTTGATCTTAGAATTGAGGGTCCTTTTTCAAATTTGAGTTTTATGTCTACCTATTTATTTGCAATACCAGCTGTCTTAGCTCAAGCTGCTGTAACAAAATGCCATGGACTGAGTGGCTCAAACAACAGACATTTACGTCTCATGGTTCTGGAGGCTGGGACGTCCAAGATCAAGGCTGGCAGATTCCGTTCCTGGTAAAGGCCCTCTTAGGGTTGCAGGGGCCGTCTTCTTGTTGTGTCCTCACATGGTAGGGAGAAAGTGAGCTCTAGTCTCTCTTCCCCTTCTTATAAAGACACTAATCTCATCATGGGGGCCTCACTCTCACAGCCTCATCTAAACTTACTCTCCTCCCAAAGGCGCCACCTCCAAATACCATCACACTGAGGGGTAGTGTTTCAACATATGAATTTTGGTGGCACACTAACATTCAGTCCTTAATACCAGCCTTAGCAATTATCAGTTTAAAAACCTTTGTTTCCCTTTCTCAGGTAGATGGTTCCATGTTTTGTTCCCTGCAGGCCACAAGACAGATAACTCTTTGCAGATGGTTTCCCTAACTCAGAAAAGCTAGTGGAGTGAAGAAAATGTGACAGTGTCTCCAAAACAGCCCTGATTGACACAGTAATTGTGTTTACCTCCCCCCACTCAACCCCTCGTACACACACACACACACACACACACACCCTCCACTCCCCCAGGTTTCCGGAGGTGAGCTTGGTGAGTGGATAAGGACCACCCTTTGCAAACAGCGATGGACCCAGCCTGAGTAAGGCGTTTGGGAGATTTCTGGAGATAAGCCTCTACCATGGTCTGGTTCTTTGACATTTCTCAAATGTTCTGGTCATGTCCTGCATAAGTTTGCCCATTGTATCCTGCCCCATCCCAAATTCCTTTTCTCACTTAAGTGCTTAAGCTTCCTGAATGGTTCTGTTTAGGGGTATCCATTGGTTACAGAAGAAAAGTAAAAAGTGAATAAAGGATAATATTGCAACCTACTGACTTCTCCCCACACTCTGATGCTCCCTTACCTGACTCTTTCTTGGTTTCCGAAGTACTTGTCTTCTGATTATACCATAAAATGTCTTTATTTATTATGATCGTCGTTTATTGTTTATTCTTCCTATAGAATGTCAACTTCAAAAGGGCAGGAATCTTGGTCTGTTTTGTTTATTGATGTGTCCCATGTGCCTGTAGGAGGTCTGACATGTAGTAGGGGCTCAAAATTTATTTGTTGAGTTGAATTGAAGTTGCAACTGGGATAGGATTCAAGGTTCCCTTTCCTGATCCCTGAATCCTCAGATTTTCAAAGATTTTCTTGCTTATGGGTCAGGCTCATTTGTGCCAGCTTGTTGGCACTCGCCTTGGAGGCTGGCCATGCTCCCTCCTGCCAACCACCGTGACACTGATCCATTGTTTGTCTGCGGCTCCTCTTAGGCACACAGACAGTCTTCTGCCCATGGGCTTAGAGCCGAGCTCAGGAAACCCAACTCAGATGTGCAACCCTAGGCTTGGCAGCTAGCAGCTGGCAGCTGGCAGCCAGACATGGTAAGCAGTCCCCAGCTCTTTGAGCCATTCCCAAGCACTCCCGGGTATGCCATGAAACTACTTTGAACTTTTCTGAACATGTGCTTTTTCACTGGACATGACTTGGAAAGGAATGAGCAAGCCTTGGTGTATTGCTCCCCATCGGCTGCTGTGCATGAGAGCAAACATTCAGCCATGTCCATGTGCTCGGCACAGCCCTGGGGGAAGCAGGCACAAAGACTGGGCCAGGAGCCAGCGGGTCCAGAAGTCAGTCCCAGAGCCATGCTTTCTGGCAGACAGAAGGGACAAGGACTGTAGATTATCACTGAGAACACGGATCCCAAGACCAGATGGGTGAGCAGACATATTCAATGTCATATGGCAAGATGGTGGCAAACTGGGATGCAGTTTCTTCGCCTTCACTGCCCTGCCTTTGGGTTATTCAGCATCTCTTCTACCCTTACTCCAAGTGGCAGGGCCACCACCCCTGCCCTGCATGAGTACAGCTCAGGTATGAAGGATCTTTGAGGCCTTTCCTACTTTCTCTCCTTCACACAGCTCAACTAGTTCTTTACAGGAAGACAACTGACTTCCATGCCCTAGTGTCCTCCCTCCCCTGGGCCACCGTTCCCACTCTTCAGTTTCCACACATCTCTGTACTCCTGAGCACCTCGCACAGTTTCTTGCATTGAATAGGTACGCAATAGACAGTCATTGAACAAAGAAATCAATAAATGAGTAAGTGAATTTGTTTCAGCCCCTTAGTGCTATAGATTTAGGATTAAGTTTCTTTCCATGATTGTCATAGTTTAAGCACCAACCTAGCCAATAAACACCCAGATGACCAGTCCTCACTTCTCAGAACATGTCTCCACAGTGGGTATTTTAGGTGATGTGGTGCTCTTATGCAGAAGCAGGGAGCAGAGAGCATGGAGCAGGCCTGGCTGTTGAGCATTGGGCCCTCTGGAATTGGACCTTCCAGGCCTGCCAAGGTGGGCCCAGGACTAGAGGGGCAGGTGTGAGATAGAAGACAGGAAGCGCTTCTGCCCTGGTATGGTTCCACATCACAGCTGGGCAGTGCCAGTCGATTCCCACTAGCTGTGCTAGCCCGTCAGCAAGGACACAGAGTTAGGAGAAAGACTTCAGGTTAATTTCTGGGAGACAGTGTGGCAGAATGGAAATAGCTCAGGCTTTGTGGTCAAATCCACCTGGATTCCTATCCCTGCTCCTCCACTTACCAGCTGTGTGACTTAGGATAAGTTACTTGACCTTGTTTACTCATTTGTAAAAAGGGGTAAAGTAAATAGCTTGCAGGCATAATGTGGACATGAAAATGGAAAAAATAAATATTTGTGTGTGCACGTGTGTTTATCTTTTCACAGTATGCAGAACACTGACAGTGCTATATTGCCAGTATGAAACTAATTTAAGTTCTTCTGTTTATTCATTCAATAATTGTTTGTAGGCACTTATGTGCTAAGCAGAAGAAATTCTGTTTACATTTGACTTAAAAGTATTCTATTATAAGGAACATTCACTTTGAAAAAGTTTTTGGAAGTAGTAGAGGCATTTTATACAAGTTGCAGGTAAGCTACTGTGATATTGTGAAATATCTGTTTCTTCTGTTTCCTATCTTCCTCCGTTTTCTGGCACAGAGCTCCTAAACCCCTTGGAATCTCCGGAGTGATGAGAATGTCTTTTGTATGCTGATGAGATGACTGGGGGCTGACAGCCCATTGGAAGCTGCAGGATAAAGACCAAGGCAGGATTAGAGGGTGGGGATGGTTCAGCCCCACCCTCCAACCTCGGGGAAGGGGAGAGGGGCTGAAGGTTGAGTTGATCCCCAATGGCAGATGATATAATCAATTATGCCTAAGCAAAGAAGCTTCCATAAAAACCCAAAAGGACTGGGTTCAGGCCAGGCGAGGTGGCTCGCGCCTGTAATCCTAGCACTTTGGGAGGCCGAGGCAGGCGGATTGTTTGAGCTCAGGAGTTCGAGACCAGCCTGAGCAAGAGCGAGACCCTATCTCTACTAAAAATAGAAAGAAATGATCTGGCCAACTAAAAATATATATAGAAAAAATTAGCCGGGCATGGTGGCGCATGCCTGTAGTCCCAGCTACTCGGGAGGCTGAGGCAGAAGGATTGCTTGAGCCCAGGAGTTTGAAGTTGCTGTGAGCTAGGCTTACGTCATGGCACTCTAGCCGGGGCAAGAGTGAGACTCTGTCTCAAAAGGAAAAAAAAAAAAAAGGACTGGGTTCTGACAGCCTCCAGATAGCAGAACACATGGGGATACCCGGAGGGTGGTGCACCCAGAGAGAGCAGGGAAGCTCCCAGCCCCTTCCCCCACACCTCCCCTAGGCACCTCTTCCATCTGGCATTCATCTGTGCCCTTGGTAACATCCCTCACAATAAGTGGGTAAACGTAAGCAAAGTGTTTGCCTGAGTTCTGTGAGCCACTCTAGCAAATTAACCAAACTCAAGTAAGGGGTCAAGGGAACCCTAATTTTTAGCTGTTTGGTCAGAAGTCACAACCTGGGACTTGTGACTAGCATCTGAAATAGAGAGCCGTCTTGTGGGACTGAGCCCTTAACCTGTGGGATCTGAGGCTATCTCCAGGTGGACGGTTTCAGAATTGAATAGAACACCCAGCTGGTGTCTGTTGGAGAATTGCTTGGTGTGTGGGAAAAGCCCCACACACATCTGGTGTCAAAAGTGTTGTGTTGAGTGAGTGGTATTTGAGAAAAGGAAAAGCACTTTTTGGTAAGAAGTCACCCAAAGAAGTCGGTATGCAAATGTGCTGGAACCAGCTCTCAGGTTGATAACTACTAATGAGCAACAGTTCACTCCGACTGAGGAAAGTAACTGGGAAACCCCTGCTTTCTGAGCAGAGAGCACAGGATCTTGAAAAGTGTTTCTTCTTAACAACGGATATGGTTTTTCTCTCTTTTCGAATTTGTTGCAAGTAAAGGAGGTTGTAAAAAAGTTAGAGACAGTGCTCATATCTTTGGGTCAAGTGCACCAATCTTTTAAAAATTAATATGCTTCATGCTTAGAGGTCCTTTTGTATTACTTTTTTTCCCCTGATAACAATGGCAAGGCTCCTCAATTCATGTGAGTATTGGATGTAGCTCAAATATTAATTAAGTCTACAGCATCTTTCTCTTGAACTATTTTATTTTAGTCTATCATCCTTTATGTTGCCACAATGTAGCTGAATTAAAATCAAATGGTTTAGAATTATATAATTAATTACATTCAGCTTTAATTACATTTACTAATGAATCCAAATCTGTTAATATGATATCTGGTGAGAGTCAGTTACGAATGGTAGCAGCCAAGCAGGGTCCCTACAGTTTCGCTTGTGTTGGCTAATGAAGTTTAAGGCAATTCTGGCTAATGAATAGTGGCCTGTGGGCCACATGTTGGACTCCCAGATTACTGGTGATCTGGACTGCTCGATAGGGAAACTGAGCCCGCCCTATAAATACATCTGATAGTTTAGGGCAGGGCTGATGAATAGTGGGCAGTGTGTTGCCTCCTGAATTCTTTGCCCCGGCACAGATCACCAGTTGATCACCAAGCTCTCTCCTGCTGAGCCTAAACTCAACTCAGAATATTTTTCAAGATAGCCATCACCAATTGTGTTAGTTATTTATTGCCGTGTAACAGATCACCACAAACTTGGTGGCTTAAAACAGCACACATTTACTGTCCCACCATTTCTGTGGGTCAGGAGCCTGGGCACAGTTTGGCTGGTTTGGCTTCAAGAGCTCTCACAAAGGGGATGGGTGAATTCACACCTAATGGGTACAATGCGCACTCTCGGGGTGATGGACACACTATAACTTTGACTCAATCCGTACAAAAACAATTCATGTAAGCAAAAAATTTGTACCCCCATAATTAATATTTTGAAATAAATAATAATGATGAAATAATAACAAACAAAAAAATATAGGATAAAAATATATGAAAATATTTTTTAAGGGCATAGATAAGCCTGTGGGGAAAAAAAGAGAAATCCTCAGAAGTCTAAATCAATGAGAACAGACAAATCAAAAAGGCAAGAGATCACTGAAGCACTCGTCTAGGGCATCTGTTATTCTCCAATAAACTGAAACTTAGGTGTTAGTGGACTGAAGAAGTGGGGGATCAGGAGGAAAGCCTACTACCCTCCACCCAATAAAGCCAGAACATCGAAAAGATGAGACCCTCTGAGGTAATCTAGGAGGAAAAAACTATCTTTCATAAGAAAATGATGAAAATTATTACTTGTTTTGGTCTTGACTATTAGTAGAGAAGAAAATAAGGAAAAAAGGCTCCCCTTGGAATCTCTAACCACCATAAGCATCCCTCATGAAGATTTGGGATAAGAATTTGCATTAGCATTTCCAAAAAGTCTCAAGCTAAAAATGTAGATTAAAATTGTCTTGGGGTATAGCTCTCCCAAGCCTTTGACAGAAACAGATCAAACCCTCTCAGGAGGAATGCATTTTAAATCCAGGATTCAAATAATTCCCACAGATAAAGTGTTAATGAACTCACAATAATCACAATAACAACAACAATATCACAAAACACATGGGGAAACAAGCCAGTGTGAGCTAGAGTCTGCAGAAACAAACCAAGAAACAAACCCAGAAACTAAAGAAGTAGACATGCAAAGGCTGCAGATACAGAAATAATAAGATATGGAATACAAAACAAATATACTTAAAATGTTTAAAGGTAATAAATAAGAATTTAAAAGATACTAATGAACAAAAAATTATTATATTTAATTAGGCAAAATTTTAAAAATACAGCTGCTAGAAATAAAAAGAACATCACTGATATTAGAAATTTGGTGGGCAATTTAAACAGCAGATTAGACATAGCTAAAATGAAAATTCATGAATTGGAATATAGATTGGAAAAAAATTACATAGGAATTAGCTCAGTAAGACAAAGCAATGGAAACTTTGGAAGAGAGATTGACAGAAATGAAGGATAAGGTGAGGTCTAACCAGAGTTCCAGAAGGAGATAACAAAATGGGGGAACAGTGATATTCAAAGAGAAAACAGCTGAGAATTTTCCAGAACTGATAAAGGTATATATCTTCATATTCAAGAAGTCCAAGAAGTTAATTCCATGCAGGAAAAAATAAAAGAGGACAAAACAAAAAACCTAGATTTATTGTCATCAAACTTCAGAACACCAAAATCAAAGAGAAGATCTCATATTGTGAAATATTTTAATCTGCTAAAGAGAAAAGGCAGATTACTTATAAAAGAACAATAGTTAGACTACCTTGACATCTGACTTCTCAACAGCAACAAAGGTGACAGAAGAAGATGGAATAATATATTCAAAGAGCTGAAAACAAATAAACTGTCAACTTAGATTTCTATTGTTTAAAACAATAGCAATGTCTAATTTGTGGAACTTACAAAGGAGAAGATACTGGGAAATAGTACATATAAGTGAGAAGAGTGTGATAGGAGTTAAAGTTCTCACATTTCTCTGAAGAAGGGAAAAAATATTGATTGACTTTAGATTTTATTGAGTTAATATGAATATTAAAATTTCTAAGGCAAACACTGAAAAAATAGAAATAGAGCATATAACTAAGAAGGAACATTTTTAATACGAACTATAGGTCTAAACAATCTAAAATGAAGTAGTCCACCCTTATCCATGGTTTTACTTTCCATGGTTTCAGTTATCCATGGTCAAACATGGTCTGCTGTGGTCCAAAAAATATTATAAAAAATTTCAGAAATAAATAATTCATAAGTTTTAAATTGCTCACTGTTCCAAGTAGGATGATGAAATCTCATACCATCCCACTTTATCTCGCCCAGGATATGAACCATCCCTTTGTCCGGCAGATCTATGCTGTACACACTACCTGCCCCTTAGTCACTTAGTAGCTGTCTCAGTTGTCAGATCAAAAAGACATAGCATATATAGGGTTCAGTACTATCCATGGTCTCAGGCATCCAATGGGGGTCTTGAAATGTATCCCCTGTGGATAAGGGGGGACCACTGTAAGGCAATAAAGGGAGAAAAAAAGAGATGCACCAAAAATAAAATGGTAGAAATGTATCCAAATACATCAGGAAATGTAATCAATGTAAATAGACTAATCTCCCTGGGTTTAATATTAAAAAGATGGTCAGACTGGGGGTAAAATCTAGCTATGTGAAAACATGCAAAATTAAAACACAATAAAATTTAAAATTAAAAAATAGAAAATGATATATTAGGTAAATAGTAACAAAATATGTAGCTGTATTCATAGCAGACAAAATATATTTTAAGGCAAAAATTATTACTAGAGACAAAGAGAGTCAATGTATATGAATAAACGTTCCATTTGGCAGGAAAATATAACAATTCTAAACTTACATGTTCCTAATCAGATAACTTCAAAATATGTAAATCAAAAATTCACAGAACTCTAAAGAGAAATATGTAAGTTTACCATCATAGTGAAAAATGTCATCATATCTTTCTCAATAATGTATAAACCAAAACCTTGAAGATTTAAACTATACCATTAAAAGCTTGATCCAATGGACATAAACAGAACATGGTATCCAATAATTGCATTCTTTCCACATATTTTTCTTCTAACACACATGGAACACTGTGGTAGAGACAGGCAGCTGACTCTCAATCACTGTTCTCTTTTTCTGAGTTTTCACTTGGGTACTCGTCCATTCCAGATAAGGAACTACATTTCCCAGCCTCCTTTGAAGCTAAGTGTGGCCACCTGACTGCATCTTGGCCAATAGGATATAAGCAGAAGCGCTACCTGCTTGGACGGAAGGTAGGGGCATGCTCTTCTCCTTCCCTTTACAACTTTCTCCTTCCTGTCTGGAATACATTTGGGGTGGTACATGTGCGCAGAGATAAAAACAAGAATGTTCATAGAAGTACGATTTGTGATAGCCAAAAATTGGTAACACCCCAAATGTCCAACAACAGGGGAAGGAATAAGGAGTTGGGGGAAAATCCATACAATGGAAAATTATTCTAGAGTAAAACTGGACAATAGCTATCATTGTCAGTATAGTGTAGACTAAAGCAAACAGGACACAAAGGAATACATAAGCATGATTCAAGTTATATAAAAGTAAAGAACTAAATAATATATTTTAAGGGATGTTTGCAGATATGGTTAAAAAACTGTAAAGAAAAGCAGGAGAATGATAAATTCAAAATTCAGCAGAGTGGATACCCCTTCGGGGGAAGGAGGACAGAAACAATAGGGGAGGGAGGAATGGAGAGCTCGGGACAGACTGCGACATTATCAGTGTTTATTATCAGCTTTTAAAATGTATATATATATATATTATATATTCTGTATTGTATACATAACATTTCACAATAACAAGGGCACTTAGAAAAAATGGTTAGTGGGAAAACTACCAGATTTTACTTAGACATTTATATCTTTAAAAGCCTGTTCACAATTACGGCTTATCTATTGTTTAATGTTTAACTGATTCAGTAAGCACTTGTTATATAAAATAAGAATGGGGAAAATATTGCTTTGAAGTGGTTCTTTGATAAGCCTTGTCATTTGGAGCAGGCAAAGGAGGACAAGGAAGAATTAGCGGCAGCACACTCTAATCGCAGGATAAGTACTCTGAGTAATTAATTCCTTGAGTGCAACTTTTGCAACCAGTCATTCCACAGTTATAGCAAGGATCACCGTCTCCCGTTAATCTCTGGCTAGGAAGAATAAAAAGTCACAAGAGCTAATGATTTGCGCTCCACCTTGTCTCTGCCCATCCTGCCTGCTTGGGCGGTGTTAATTGAACCACCTGTGTTAGCTCCCCTCCGCTGCTCCCAGGCTAAGCTTTCATTTCCTTTCTCAGTCCAGTTCCTTTAAAGGGCCTAAGTTTTTTTCATTTAAGGAATCACCCCTCACAAGGCACTCTTACACCTAGCCTTACTTTTAAAAGTCAAAATTAATTTCTCTAAAAGCTCTATGCTCCTGTTATTCTATTCCCAATTACCCAGTACTATCATGAGGGACCCGTTCCTTCACTCTGAGGATCCACAAGTAATGGTCTACACCACTTCACGTGTAAATCACCAGTTCCCAACCCGTGCTCAAAGTCATCTTGGCTGACCTTGCTCTACGTCCTGTCTTCTGAGACACTGGCTTACTCTGGGCGGCAATGCAAACCCCTCCAGGTAGCCACACTTGGGACTGTGCCACTGCCCGCCTCCCTGCTGCCCACACCTGCCACTGCCCACCTCCCCCCTGCCCACACCTGCCACTGCCCACCTCCCTTCCCACACCTCCCATCCTAGCCCCTCCCTCTCCTCAGATGTGACCACAAAGGTTGGGAAAGCTACAAAGTGTTTCCAAAATAAATAATTGCATAAATAAATGTTAGGGGCAGTGATGAGGGACACACACTCCCAAAGGGCCCCATTTGCTCATAAAAGGCACTGTCGGGCCCCCAGAGAAGGCCTCCGGTCAGCCCAGGCAGGGTTAATCCTACACATGGTAAGACATTTTC
>CM052442.1:35410007-35439433 GCA_028533085.1 Varecia variegata
AGCATCTTGGAATTCATGTGTGTGGCGGGGTGGGGGGGGGGGGTGCAGGGAGGTGTATTCCTACAGAGTGCAGGGTCCTCTTGGAGCAAAGCAGGTGTTCATTAGCCTTGCAGGGATGGTGGGGGTTGGGGTGACATGACTGTCCCATTGTCTGTGGATATAAACTTTAAACGCCCTAAAGCTGGAGCAGTGGGAGAGAAGATCTATGGCTCCCCTCGGTTGTGCAAAGCACTCATCACTTAGAGTTTCAGACCCCTCTGCTAAGTACATGGGCTTCAGGGTCAGCCACACAGGATTTTGAATACCTGCTGCTACTCAGTAGCTTTCCCACCTTGCAATTACTTCAACTGCAAGGGCCTCAGCTTTCCCATCTGTAAAACAGAGTTAATGACGTATGCCTCAGAGATTTGTTGTAAGGAGTTACGGAGACGGTGTATATAGAAGCACAGTGTCTGGCATGTACTAACCCCTCAGATAGGTTAGATATTATTATCAATACCCTGACTGAGACATTACCCTTTTGCCATCAGAAAAGAGCATTTGTAAACCACAGAAGCACCATGTTCTTTGCTCCTTGGTTTATGTGCTGCCAGATTCCGTGGTAGGCAAATGGTGCAGGGGGAGAACATTGCCCCTGGGTGCCCTGACCCTCTGATTACTCTCCTTCCGCCTCCCTGCCTCTTCCCAGTGGGTGCCGCTGACCAGTGCCAGCTCCTGGGTCTCCACACAGGAGGGGCTTACGCACCCCAGGAAACAGGCTGGGGCCTGCAGCCCTATTTGCACCGCATTCGTTTGGGGAAACGATAGTTGACTGTATTGAAGAACAGAGTGCTGTGGGGCTGAATCAGTGACAGGTCATGTGCGGTGTCCCCAGCGTCACCCCTGCGCCAGGTGCCCACCCACTCTCTGCTCACCCCCTTCCTTTTCTAGGAACTGGGACTCCAGGTCCTCATCAGAATGCGCCTTTCCTCTGTCCTTTAATTCTGCTCTGTGTGGCTAATCTGAAATGCAATCCACCCTGGGGTGATAATGGCTGCTCAGATGTCATTCTCCTCAGACGGGAAACAGCACAAAAACAAAACAACAAAAAAACAAGATCCTATCCAAAGGAGCCACTCCAGTGGTAGAAATTAGAGGCAGGGTTGTGAGCCAGGGAGGGGGTTTACAGGCAGGCACTTTGTTGTGTACTGGACTGTACATTTTTTTCCAGGAAAGAGTCAAAGAAAGCTTGAGGCTGCCACCAGAGAGAATGACAGCAAGGGGAGGAGGGTGGTAAACATGAAATGATATGAAAGAACTCCTGAAAGTGTAAGGCGATTTTAAAATGCAAGGTAAGGATAAGAGAGGAAGTGATGGGAGCCTGCTATAGGAATTGCAGCTTGCAACTCTTATTTTAAAATGAAAACAACACAGTGGTCCATGATCAACGAATATTCTTCTAAGGATCCTTAGCACTGGAAAGGAAAATTTCGCCACCCTACTTTCAAAGTAAAATGTTAAATGTGCCGGCAATGCTGCTTAGGTATTTTGCTGTTCTTATGTTTGAGCATAAAACTCCACTGGGCTGTTAGACTCTTGCATTTGAATATTCTAATGATGTCATTCTTAAGAGACTCATGAAAATCAATCAAGGCAATGTTCAGCAACTAAAAAGGAACCCACATATGTCCACAGATGCCAACACATGAGCTTCCCCTCAACAAGAAAAAGAGGTTTTTACAAAATAGAGGAAACCATAATTAAGGCCGAATTTGAGGAAACTTCAGGAATTGACAACAAGGCAGAAACTGGCAGTTGTCCCCTGAGCCCCATGCTCTCTTCCTCTGTAGTAATAAAACCTCTGCTTTTTAACTAGCACATAGCCACATGGTTGAGTTCCCGCCAACCCCAAATGATCAGGAGTGATTTGTGCAACAGCCAGGCATTGCCGAAAAAGAGGTACAGGTACTTTGTTTGCCCATTTCAGCCTGCCCTGGCTGGCATGCAAACATGGTTGTGACTCAGACTGGATGCTGTGGAAGAGGGACACCCTGGGACAGGGAGGGCAGCAAGAATGAAGAAGCCTGGTCCCCAATACAAAGGAACTAAGCCAGCCCCGGACTGCTTACACCTGAATGTTAGGCAGAAAGAAACTCCTGTCTCCTGTATGCCACTGTAGTTTTGGGTCTCTGTCCCAGCTGCCAGACCTACAGATTAGCTGGTATAATCCACTAGAAGGTTATCGAGAGGATTAGAGTCTGCAGAACCTACACTATCTAGTTTTTCTTTCTTGAAAAAAACTTAGGAGAATGAAAGCTTGGCATTTTGAATTCCTATGTGATTTTCTAGAATCTAATATCCTGGGAATTAAATTTAGATCATCTACTGCTTCCCATTACAGTAGCACCTCCACTTAGCGTCTAAAATTCAGAAGAGCTCTTTGCAAAACCAACTATTCTTTTTCCATTCATAAAAATATTCATGAACCAACACATTATTTTAAAGCCCCAACTCAAAAGCAACAAAAAAGAGAAAGGTTGGGGAAAGGAGAAGGTAAAAACATCAGTCAGATCACATGGTGACAATAGCAGAAAAATACCCACTTACTCTGTTTCCTTTTTAACTATCCAATTTGTTGCCAGCTGAAATCCCTATGTTGGGATTTATCAGTTGAATCCCAGTAAGCCTCCATGTGCTTTCCAAAATTAAAGGTAGCTGATGATCACAGACTTCTTTCTCCATTCTATGTTCATTGGTGAACATTGGTCTAAAAGTTTCTGACTTCACAAGGTATAGATTCTCAACAAGGAAACTGGTAAGTTGCTTGAGCAGTGCCAGATATGAATGAACTGGCTCCAGGCAA
This sequence comes from Varecia variegata, assembly GCA_028533085.1. Classification (NCBI taxonomy): domain Eukaryota; kingdom Metazoa; phylum Chordata; class Mammalia; order Primates; family Lemuridae; genus Varecia; species Varecia variegata. Next base: position 35,412,850 of record CM052442.1, read on the forward strand.
CTAGTGACCAATCTGGATACTCTTATTTTGGTGCCCAGATAATAGCCTTTAGATAGGCTGTGTGATTGTTGCATTAGTCCGTTTTGTGCTGCTATAAAGGGATACCTGAGGCTGGGCAGTTTATAAAGAAAAGAGGCTTATTAGGCTCACAGCCCTGTACACTGTATAAGCATCACACCAGCATCTGTTCCTGGTGAGGGCTTCAGGGAGACTCCATCAGGGCAGGGGGTGGAGGGAGAGCAGGCATGTCACATGGCAAGAGAAGGAGCAAGAGAGGGAGGAGGTGGTGCCAGACTCCTTTAAACAACCAGCTCTCCCATGAACTAATAAAGCAAGAACTTACTCATTATCACCGAGAGGGCGCCAAGCCATTTATGAGGAATCCGCCCCCCTGACCCAAACGCCTCTCACCAGGCCCCACCTCCAACACTGGGGAACAAATTTCAATATGAGATTTGGAGGGGCCAGACATCCAAACAATATCAATGGTTTTCAGAACTCTGAAAATTTTTACTCCATTGCTAAGTCATAGAAAATACAACTTCAGAGCAATCAGGGGCCTTAAAAGTCATCAAAACATATATTAAGTCAAAAAATGTTTATTAAGTACCTTCTACATGCCTATCCCTGTGATACACACTGGGGATATAAGAATAAATAAAACATTCTCCAACCTCAGGATATCACTGTTTAGGAAGGAAAAAAATTACTTAAACAAAGACTTATGTTGCAGTACGATGAGGACTTTAAGAAGGGGTGAATGACAGTGCTACGGAAGGCTTCATGGAAGAGGTGATATTTGAGCTGGGGTTTGAAGAGTGATTTGGAGTTTTCCAGCTAGACAAGGGGGAAAAGGACATTCCTGATAAAGTGAATGGAACATGGGAAGGGTGGGGTGAAATGAATGCATGGGGGAAATAATGGTGGAAAAGGCTTGAAATAGGATTTGAAGCCCAACTGTGAAAGACCTGATAAATGAAACTAATGAAAGAGATCTTATTTCCTAGGCGAAGCCAGACCTAAATATATGAGCTTCTCGGGCAGACTAAAAATTGGATGTCCCTACAAACAGTCCTGAAATATTTTTCCAACATTCTAGTTATTTAGCAAGGTTGGGATGGAACTGAAATTCTACTAATAAAAACTGTCAAACAAACAAACAAACAAACAGATAAACAGAACATGTACCTATACTAATCCATTTTTACCAGTCAAGAAGAGTTTAAATTTTAGAAAGAGCTCGTTACGTGGTTCTCGCTTTTCTATAGTTCTTTTTCTCTCTTCAGTTTTGTTCTGGCCTTTTCTAACTCATTCATCTTGGGAACCATATTAAAGTTTTAAATTTTCAATGATAAAATAAGTCACTCTTACCTGGTAAACAGTACTTTGACATGAATATTTGGTTTCTAAATTTCAGCTGCCTGCCAACACTCCACTAATTAAAATCTCACATGCACAGAGCAAAACTACTTATCAGAGACGTGCAGCCAGGGAAGGTTGTTTTTAAGTTTTTCAACGTGGGCTACTAAATGGGAAGGGAATCAACTTACCATTTCCTAGCCATGTAAAGACTTGTGCGTGGAAACTGGAGATTTCTGGCACCATTTTTGTAACTCAGAGATGGATTTCCTGGGTAGATCCTGGGTTTGCCTACCCTTTATCAGACTCTGTGTCTGAATCAATGGTTTCATAGTTTACTTTTTGAAATCTTTTACATTTTTATTGGCCCCTTCCATTCAATGAAATCTTATGGAAATCTAATATGTAAAACAAATAAAGGCAGAGTTTCCCTTATTGGAAGTCTAATGGTTAATCTTACGTGTCAACTTGATTGGACTAAGTGATGCCCAGATAGTTGGTAAAACACAATTTCTAGGTGTGCCTGTGAGAGTGTTTCCAGAAGAGATGAGCATTTGAATTAGTTGACTGAGTAAGGAAGACTGTCCTCACCAATGCAGATAGGCATTATCTAATCTACTGAAGGCTAACAACAAAAGGCAGAGGAAGGGCAAATTTTTCCTTTGCTTGAGCTGGGACATTCATCTTTTGGACCTTCAACCTCAGACCAGGACTTACATCATTGGCCCCCTGATTCTCAGGCCTTCGGATTCAGGGTGGGACTTCTTGTTCTCAGACCTTTGAGTTTAGACTGGACCTACACCAAGCTTTCCTGGGCCTCCAGCTTGCAGATGGCAGATCATGGGATTTCTCAGCCTTCATTTATGTGAGCCAAGCCTCAGAATAAATCTCTTCTTAAATATCTATCTATCTATCTATCTATAGGTATGTAAATATTAATAATTAGTTTTGTTTCTCTGGAGAACCCTAACACAGAGGGAGAGGAGTGCCTAAGATCTTTCTCATGAACACTGGATATAAACTCCAGGATTCTGTGGCTCTAAGGTATGGGCAGGGCTAATGGAGGTATTAGGCAGGATGTTTGTGCAACATCCTTTTGCCAAGGAAGAAACTGGAGTCCAGATAATTTCCAAATCATTGGGGAAAAAAATGTGATCATTGGAAAGGCCAAAATTAATTAGATTAGTTAGTGGGTGCCATCACCTTTTAATAATTATCTGCCAGACTCTGAATGTACACACACACACACACACACACACACACACACACACATTTCAGACACCACTCCCCACTCCTACTAAGCTCACTGTGAATGGATTAACCTCTCTAATGTGGCTGCTTCCAAAGGGGACAGCAGCTTTAGCAGTGGCACAGGGTGAAGCTTATTATCACAGGATAGCAGGCCATGAAGCAGCAGAGGCCAACTTTCCTGCTGGGAGAACCATGCCTGCCCACCTGCTGTACCAAGTAACTGTCACTGTGAATCAGGGCAAGGGGGGAAGCACATGTTTGCTTGTATGTCTGTGCAGTTGCAACAACAACAGCCTAGAGGAGGTGAGTACCTTGGCTTCTCAACAGGCCAACCGGGCCTCGGAGCCAGCAGAGATCTCAACTCTTGGCTACTGCACGTGCAAAACCAGTCTGCTGCTCCAGCCACTGCTATTCCTAACGGGAATTCCCTCCGAGCAGTGTTCATCCCTTTGTTCCAGTCAGCTTGTCCTTTTCTGTCTAAAGCTGCAAAGTTGAGGGTCAGGCTTACACATCTGGTCTAGAAAAATGAACCACCAATGCTTTTACACTAGAGATGAGTATGTATGAGTTTATGTGTGTACTTAAGTAGGCATAGCAAGGACTCTAGTACCAAAAATATCCCATTAAAATACTAGTGAAAATTCATGTGGGCCTTTCTCCCATTTAGGGTCAGGTGAGCCCAAAGAATAGATTATCTTTATCTAGAATATTTGGATTTTAATCTTCAGCTTTCCAGTTTTGGGGTACTGATGACCTTTGAAAATATGATGAAAGCCATAGACCTTCTTCTAGAAAAATGCACAGAATTTTGCACAGTTTTAGAGGGTTCATGGATCCCTGGAACCATGTATGAAAACTCTTCTCTAGGCTGACAAGCATTTTCTTCCTCCAGTTATAAGAAGGTGGCTTGGCCAAGGAGGAATAGCACTTGTCATTACCAGCTACTATCAAGTCAATCTTTACTTGTCTGTTCAATGAGCTGGTCAGGAGAAGAGCCCTGTTCCTTCTGCCACAGCCATCGGGATACTCAGGTCCCAACAGAACAGAGAATAGAAAGCTTCGAGGCACATTTGCTGCCTCCTCCAGTTCCTCCCTGGCTTCCTCTTCCTCCATCACCACCTTAAACCTCGGTTCTCGATCACATCCCTCTCCCGTTGAAGATGCTTCATGACTTACTGTCTCCTGCAGGACAAAGTCCAATTTCCTTGCCATGCTTTCAGAGTCATCCTCTGGCCTCATCTGCCTCCACTCTTTGTGTCACGTGTGCCCACCGGGCAGTATGGATAGCTGCCCCCCTCCCCATGCTTCTGCTGCCTTTGCTCATGGGGTCCTCTGGCCTGGGATGCCCCTCTCCCTTCACTTGCTGTCCCTCCCATCAACCCACTCAGACGCCATTTTCTCCAGGGAGCCTCACCTGCCTCCTCTGTGTGTCCTTTGTCACCCTGAGCCGCCTTCCCCCATCGGGGCACATACCAGTGTTTCAATTGTCCACTCATAGGGCTGTCTTCCCCCAGGACGGGGAGCTCCCTGGGAGCACAGCTGGCCTGGTTCACCTTTGCAGCCCAGGGCCCGAAGCATTCATGGTAGGTACTCAATAAACATGTGAGGAGGAAGGGAAGGAAAGATCCTTTGAATACAGCCATTCCACTCAGGGACACAACATTATCTCACATGACGCCGCCTCCCTGAAAGTCTGTATCCAGAGAACAATGTTCAAGGACAGAGTGAAAGGAAGTGGGCTCAAAATCAGCTTCTGGACCTGAAATGAAGCGAATCCCTGGGGTCATCCCAGGGTGGTCCTGGTGTACTGAGATCACCACCTTCCACTACAACATCCTGGGGAAGGGACCAGAATTGGGAGCATAGTTCTCTGCCTTCACTGCACGTTAGAGTCACTGGGAAGCTTTGAAAAAATAATGATACCTGGGTCACACCCCCCAGAGATTCTGATTCAGTTGTTCTGGGGTAGAGCCTGGGCATTAGTTTTAAAATTCCCCCCAGGTGACTCTGAGGCGAACCATGGCTGAGGTCCATGGCTTTTGAGCTAGACCTGGGTTGGAGTCTAGCTCTGGCTCAAAAGCAACTAGGAACGTTCTGGCAAGTCCCTTAATTTCTCAGAACCTCAGACTCCCCCACATCGGCTGTTCATTCGGATAGTATGGGGAGTAAATGAGATGATGACTACCAAGGACTCAGCCTGGCAAGGAGGTTTGTGCTCTGTAAGTGTTAGCTGTTGATATTAAGATACCACCAACTTTATGCTCCCAAAGGGACACTCTAGGGCCGGTGCTGGAAAAGGTGTCAAGCGATACAGAGCGCCAGTTCCTATGAGACTCGTTGGCTGGGATGACCCTTCGTTGTTCAAGCACTCAGGAGCCTGTAGGATGCACAAACAGAGCAAGCAGCACCTCCTGGTTAGCAAGATAAGATGACTTATAAAAATTATTAGCCAAAAATATATTGTTGCTATTTTTCAATGGGGCCTTGTAACTAACAGTGAAGTTTATGAACTTACTAAAGTAATAACAATTTTTTTTAGCCCTCAACCTTGTTAAGTCAGGGCACCAGCAGCGGCTTAGCAGACACTCAAAGGTAGTCAACAAACCCTCAGGGACCTAGGTAACTTTAGCAAAGGGGCTCAGCCTGCAGAATCACCTTGGGACATGTTCAAGTCTAGAAGCCTGGACTTCAGCCCCAATGAGCAGTGGGGCTACCAAAAAATGTTTTGGGGGTCTTTAGGTCACACCTCATAATCTCCATGAGCACCATAAGCCACCCCAAATTTTATAAAAATAATTACATACTTTGATGTGATACAGACAACCAAAATTTCATCATTCTTCTGTAAAGTGTGAATCTTAAGAAAGCTTTGCTCTTTGTAAAAATCAACTTTATTGAGATATAACTTACGTACAATAAAATGTACCCATTTTAAGTGCATGTTTTGGTAAGTTCTGACAATTTTATATGCCTATGTAACCACGAGCACAGTAATTTCCAAACACAAACATTTCTATCACCCCCAAAATTCCCCTCTATACCCTCCCTCTGAGTGTGGGGATGCCATATCTCGGGATGTGAGCTCCCAGATCCACCTACATCTTGGTCACGGGCACCGCTGAGCTCCTTTCTGTCACTGTAGATTAGAGCGTTTTATGAATATAATCAAGGACTATGTAGTCTTTTGTGTCTGCCTTCTTTCTGCTTAGCCCAGTGCCTGTGAAATCTGTACACGTTGTTGGTTTATCACTAGTTTTTCCCTTTGTCCACTGTAAGGATGTACCACAATTTGTTTATTCATTCACTTGCTGATGACGTCTGGTCTTCAGGTTTTGGCTTTTATTTAGTTATATACACTTTAAGTCAAAACAGTGAATTGCCTACTTTAAAAGTTTCAAGATAAGACTTCTAGCCCCTTCACCAAACAGATTGCTGATCCTAAGTTTCTCCCGTGTGGAAATTCTACCTTGCCTTCTCCAGAGGTTCTGACTAGGTTTGAGGTATCATCCAGGAACTTGCATCTTTAACAACTATGCCTGGCTGGGCTAATGTCAGTGGTCCCCAGACTATACCTTCGCACATACTGTCCCAGGGGTTAGGGCACTGGCTAGCCCCAGGTACAACCCATTTCTGTTCACAAAGATCTGCATCTTTCTTCTGAAACAGAGCTGAGGGATCACCGGCTCCTGTAAGCAGTGGTCAAATCAAAGACAGGGAGAGGACAAGGGTGCTGCTTTCCAAACTGTGCATTCTCAGTACCACAAGCTCGCTGCTGTGGGGAGATCCTCAGGGAGTCAAGGGCTAGCAGCAAAGGCCTTCCTCACACTCTCCACCCCTACTCCTCTGAAGACACAGCTTTTAATCTTATTAAGAATGAGTAAGAAGACATGAGGAGAAGCAAATGCCACTGATATCTGATGCAAGAACCTGTAATAATGACCTGGAGAAAGACACGTCCAAAGGGAAAGTTATGGAAGAATCCCAGAGAGACGGCCTGAGTATTGCTCAAGACAGAGCCCAGACGGCCAAGATTGTATCTGAAGAAAGTGAAGCGTGGTGCTGGCAAGGCCAGTCGGCTTGGCGAGGATCCTTAACAAAGCTCTCAAAGGGAGAATTCCACAGGAGAAGAACCCAAGAGATGGGGGTGTAGGTTTGCTGGGAGTTGTGGAGTCTGAGTCACGTTCAGCAACTCATTGCCTCTTCTTACCACCTTAAAGATCACGTTGGCTAACCATGGACAAATGGATTCTCATTTTCCTCTAATAAAGAATCTTATTTACCTTCCCTCCCCAAACCACTTTATTGTTGGTTTAATTTCTTTAGATTTTTCCTTTTTGGTGACATTATGCACCTTTAAGATACACTAACAGGTGAAGTGCATCACTGTGTTTTCATATGCACAGAATTTAGGAAGCTGTAATCTTTTCCTCCTCCTCCTCCTCCTCCTCCTCCTCCTCCTCTTCCTGCCCCTCCTTCTTCTCTCTCTGTCTCTCCCTCTCTTTCTCCTTCCCTCCATCCCTCCCTCATGTGTGTCCAAGTTTCATGACCCACACCTGGCATTCTGCACAAACCGCAACACTGGTGTGTCAGAAGTCAAAGCAATAATACATTGTGTCACGTCAACCCAGTCCAGGTATGAAAAGGGACTTGCCAGCCAATCTCAGCCTGTTGACAGAATCATGTTCAGTTTCTACAACTGTTTTATTTGGAGTTTTTCTTTTATTGATTGATCCATCCATTCAACAAATATTAATGAGGACCTGGTAAGTGCCAGACACTGTCCTGGATGCTGAGGGAACCAAATTTAAGTAAGATTGGCTCTTCCTTTCTATGAGTTTACAATTCAGCGGGAGAAACAGATGTTGAAACAGACAAATGACAGGATGACACTCTGGTGCGGGACGATATGGGGCACAGGAGTTGGAGCACAGAAGACGCCAAGGTGGGAGCTGGGGAGACCCTGCAGTTCATCTAAGAAGCTGCTCTGCCATCGGTGACCTCCATCCATGCAAGGTCATAGCAGGTTTAATGAAGTGGGGGAAGGATCACAGGGCAGGAGTGCTGAGAATAGCTTTCATAATTTATCACTATATGCATGCTGGAACCGTGGTTTCTACCAAAATAAAACCCAGTTGCTCTAATTAGCAATTCTCACTTGAAAGTCAAGACTGTCCTCCTCCTTCAGGACACTGTCAAGTAAATCTGTTGACGTGCGAAGCTGGGGGATTAGAGATGAAATTACTAAAGGAAGAAATGGGTACTTCAAGGAAAACAGCATGCTCTCTGAGAACCTCTTGAAGTTGGGCCAGAAGTTCATACCAACTCTTTGTGCTGGCCAAGTGCCTGATTTCTGAGGAGTTCAAAGCACATTATAGACTGTTCCTCCATGGTTGTCATAGAAACTCTCCAACAGGGATACATAGCCGGAGACACACAAATGGGAGAAAAACAATAGGGAGAGACGTGTGCTGGGCTTCCCCTGGGTTCTCTCTGGGGCCCTTCTCCTTGTTTTCCATGTTCACTCATCACCTCCTGGGCCTTCCATCCCCATCTGACCCTGGAAACCCCCATATCTGTGTATTCAGCCCTCATCTCTCCCCACAGCTTCAGAGCTGTGTCCACCTGGCACTGAACCTCTCCTCTGAATGTCCACAACCAAACTTGCCATCTACCCTCTCCAGACCTCTGAGTGGGGAAGAAAATAAACATCAGGAATATATGGAAACGTCTCACTCTAGTGCAGACAGAGATGGGGATTCTGATCTCCTTTCTAGCATTTAAAAAAAAAAAATCAGACCTGACAGCAAGTAACAAAATGGGTTAGTTTGGATTAGTTTGCCTTTCAGTTTTTTCTATGTCCTTTTCTCCTTGAAACGTTCCAATATCAGGAAGACAGAAAAACAAAAAGCCCCAAGACATCCAAATGGAACATGGCAGAAACGCATAGTTGCCTCCCAATATTTACTCTCTTCTTTTTTCTTTGCAACAAAACCTTGATTTTATTTGGTCCAGCAGTGCACACAGATAGAAGGTATTTATCAGCCTGCTTTGCAGTTAGCTGACAGTGGCCATGTGACTAAGTCCTGGTCAGCAAGATGTAATTGGTGGTATTGCATGGGACTTCCAAGAATACTGTTTAAAGAGATTTAAAGATGTACGACAGTGTTGGGAAAAGAGCCCTTTGTCCTTTCTTTCCTTCCTCTTTCAGGCTGCCTGGGATGTAGACGTGATGGCAAGAGCTTTAGCAGCCTTACTTTGGGTATTAAAAACTATCAGCTCAGGCTGAGTGTGGTGGCTCACGCCTGTAATCCTAGCACTCTGGGAGGCCGAGGTGGGAGGATCATTTGAGTTCAGGAGTTCAGGACTAGCCTGAGCAAGAGTGAGACCCCATCTCTACTAAAAAAACAGATAGAAATAAGCTGGACAACTAAAAATATATAGAAAAAATTAGCCAGCCATGATGGCACATGCTTGTAGTCCCAGCTACTCAGGAGGCTGAGGCAGAAGGATTGCTTGAGCCCAGGAGTTTGAGGTTGCTGTGAGCTAGGCTGACACCCCAGCACTCTAGCCCAGGCAACAAAGTGAGACTCTGTCTCAAAAAAAAACAAAAAAAAAACTATGAGCTCAAGATAGAGGAGGGTCTCTAATGACTTCATGGAGATGCCATAGGAACCCTGGACTGCTTCCTTCCAGATTTCTTAAAAGTGAAAGAATTTAAGCCAATGTGTATTTAAGTTACTATATTCAGGTCTCGGTTACAGCAAAACCTAGTCCTTACTGATACATTAAATAACGAGGAGTTAATTGTAATATTAGCAGTTTAAGCTTGCAAGAGCCCTACAGCTGTTTGGTGAGGGTGATGAATTAAACATTAGCCTTTCCCACACTCAAGGTCATCGTGCCCACACCGGATGTGAGGCGGTGGCATCAGTAGCATAAGAAAGGCATATTGGGTTGAAGGCCAACTGCATAGTTTGATCAAATTCAAAGGCCCTAGTAGCTAATGTTTTTTTTTGTTTGTTTTTGTTTTTTTTTTGGTCTTGTTGTTTAATTGCTTCTCTTCAGGCCTAAACTGGGCACCAGGACACTTAGGCTCCATAGCCTGCATTAGACGGGACCAGACTATAAACTACATGACCCAAGTTAGAATCACCCAAAGCACCCTCACAGTAGCACACCTTACTAGGACGCTGCTGCCAAGTCTGTTCACAGCCAAATTCAAGCCTGGAAGTGGGAAGAGCCTCATTTGGTCAGAAAAACTAGTTTCTCTCTGCCCTGCCCAACCCATCTAGATAGCCGTGCACATCTCCACCAGACCCTAGCACAAGAACCATCCCCGTCTCCGGGTGATACACACACGAGGGGCCAGACATCACATTTTCACCAGGGACGCTTTCTCCCCCTTCACCACTGCCTCTCCATATTCCACTGGGTCGAGCAGGGCTCCAATGGTCACTTCCACAGTCAGAGGCTCAGGGCACCTCCCTCCTGGAATCAGCCCTGCCCGGTGGCCTCTGAGAGCCCTTGTCCAGGAATGCTGGTGGGACAAGGTCTCCCCACAAGGTCAGTGGAGAGAGGCTGTGCCCTTCCCTCACATTTCTTTTTGCTCCCTGATGTGAGCACAGCATGCCCCCGGTCAAGGCTTTCTCCAGGATTCCTTAGGAGCGCTATCACGGCAGGAGCATAATTCCACGCAGGACAAAGCCACTTTGTATTGGGCACCTCCTTTCTCACACTACAGTCCTATACACTGTCATTTCTTAATTAAAAACAGCTCTCTGGAATCAGAGAAGAATTAGTCAGATTTTTAACACCTTGTCCAAGGCAACCTCACTCTGCGTGGTGTATTGAAACAGCCCTGTTATGGGCTACCAAGGGCTTAGGTTCGAGTGCTGCTGTTCTATTCATTAGCCATAGGATCTTGGGCAAGTCATTTGGATTTTACTGGGTCTCAAATCTTATTCAACCATTCCTCTTTTTTTGTGACTTCTGTGTGCCATGCATTTGTCAAGGTGCTGAGAATTCAGGAGCAAAGAAAACAGCTCACGAATCCCTGGCTTGATAGGGGGAGGGGGTGGAGATGTGGGGAGGGGCAGACCTTATGATGGCATGTAGACATATTTGTTTTGCAAACTATGACACGTACTATGAAAAGAAAGTACTCAGTTCTCAAAGGGGTAGGCACTAATTTAGATTGAGGGGGAGAAGCCTGAGGAATGGGCAGGAGTAAGCCAGGCAAAGAACAGGGGAAGACGGTTCCAAATTTCTCTTCCACAGCTCCAACTTTATAATAATTATAATAGTCAAGTGGCCTGCAAGAACCTGTTGACCAAGACCAAATGAGAGATGCAAACATCTCAAGAGATGCTGATGGGATATAAGCCAGTCACCAACCACCAGACGAGAGGACTTGCACCCAGGTAGATGCCAGCCACAGGCAAGACCCTTCTTCCTCTCCACCCCCCCACACACACCCACACAGCCCGGACAGCAGGTATGGCCAGGGCTCCTAGGTCCCCATGAAGGGAAAGGGCAATTATCCTGAACTGACTGGGATTAAACCTGAAAATGTTGAGAAACTCCACAGCGCCAAGCCTGTTTGGAAACAACTAGGTGCAGCTTTCTGCCATGGGCTTCAGATGGGAATCGTTTTTGCTACAGGAGATTAAGGTTTTCATTTTGTTTGCTTTGCACACCTGTGCTGTAACCTGTGCAGTGTTTCTGCGTGGGTACTTTTGTGCCGTACAAAGAGAGGACAGTGGAATGAGTCATCTGTTTGCTGTCAGGGAGCATGGGCAGGGAGGCGGGCACACGTATCACTATCTCGTGGGAGACTGGCAGCGACACCCCAAGCCCATGTCCTGAGACCCCTTTTGCCCTCGCTTCCTCCCACTGGCCTGATCATAGATTTCCCAGTGCCCTCCGGGAGTGCGTGGGGTCTGCTCCTGCCCTGGGGCACATGTCCCTGCACTGTCTCCTGAGTTTTCTTCTCCCTCTGCAGGATGTGGCTCTGAGGACCTGGAGCCTGGAGGCGCTGCCTCCCCACAGTCCCCTCCCGCAGCCCTCTGAGAAGGCCCATGTGTGCCTGCACCTTGACTGCGCTCTCCCAGGGCAGAGGTGGCTTCTGCTCACACTGCCATCTGAGGGCAGAAGCCTGAGCAGAAGTGTAAATGACTCTGGATAAATAAGAGGAGGCCCTGGCAGAGTGCAGGGCAGGCTGTTCCAAATCCTGGAGGGCACGTGGCTATGGGTCCAGAAGAGCAGCAGCCCCCAGAACAGAGAGATCATCTCCAGCCAAAAGGCACCCCTACGATGAACTCCCTGCTTGAAACGAAGACCCAGCCTCGCATAGATGACTAACATACAGTACCAGGCCTTCCCCAGGGAGCGAATTGCATCCAGTGCCCCATTGATCCACTGTGAAGACTGGGCTTTCTCCTTTCTCCCCGCAGACAAAGAGCTCGCAGACAGGATGGGGGAACTATAGCAGGAGCTGATCACAGCCTGGAAACCACAACCCCCCAGTGGCTGTGGGTGGGGGCGGGGGTCTCCATGTGCCTCAGAACACAGCAGAGTGGAAAGAGCACCGGCCTTGGAGTCAGACAGACTTGGCCTTGCATCTGATGCTAACTGTGCCACCTGGAACAAGCTACTTAATGTCTCTAAGCTCAGGGAGAACACCTACTTCATGGGTTTTTTGGCAGATTAGTGATATTGCATGGTGATATGTGATATTATACCATACCTGGCTATTTTTCTCTATCTCAGCAACCTTCTGTTGGCACTGTATGTATTATTGCAACATGCAATTATTTTATTAGTTTGTATTTTTGCTTCACTATTGTTGGTGTTGTTGACATCCCTCACCAGACCATAAAGTCCATGAGAGCACAGACCACAGCTGCTCTTGCTCACATATGTCCCCAGAACCTAGGACGTAGCAGGTACTCAATAACAATATTTCCTATAAAATTTTAATTCAGTAAATTAATTAGTTTCTTTTGTTCTTTGACCCAGCAGGTAAGTCAGATATTCCCGAGTTAGCAACCAAAGCTGGGTGGTTTTCCTGGGATAGTCATTGCAGCCTTTACACCCCAAACTATTGAGAAAGGAGATTGAGGAAAACTAGAAACCATTCTGGTGTTTCTCTACTGAGATACCACTAAGCCACACACCCAGGAGCCACTTTAGAATGAGGCAATCAACCACCTCACTGCATGAGGCTCCAGAGGAGAGAGGCCACCGCACCACCTCCCAAGAGCCTCACCAAAGCCCACTGGCCCAGGGGCAGGGCACGGGGCTGAGCAAAGCTTCCAGTAATTGCAACAAGGTTTCTTCAAGAGATGGAGGGGAAAGCATTTCAGTAATAAGCAAAGGAGAGGGAAAATCAATAAGGATGTGTGTAATGAATTTTTATTTCCTGAAATAGCCTGGCAGGAGCCTTGCCAGGAAGAGTTAGGACTGTTCAGTGACAAGATGAGAGACACAAATCCAAGAACATTATTCAGCTCTGCAGCCTCCCTGGGCGAAAGAATGTCATTGTAAGAAATTGCAGGGAGCCCAGCCGGTTGTCCAGAAAGATAGGAGAATCTGGACGGAGGTAACAATAGCACTTATATCTATTTAGGAAGAAACCTGTGCTTCTCTGGCTGGCTTGGGATTTGAGGGGGATCTGAGCAGGTTGGACAAAGGGCAGTTAAATGCCCCTTCATCAATATTACAAATTCTCTTGTGGGCTACAACATGATGGTTGTGAGCAGACTTCAGGTCTGCTGTTCACCATCCATTAACCATGTGATCCTGGGTAAGTTACTTAACACCTCCCAGCCTCAGTGGTGTCGTCTTTAAAATAGGGAGGTGAGAGTGCCCATATTGTAAAGCTGCTGTGAAGATTAAATGAGATAGTACATCAATCACATGGCTCAGTGCCTGCCACAGGGTAAGCACCCAATGAACAGTAGTTTTTATCATTGCCTTTGTTGTTAACTAATCTCACCATGCTGTGAGTCCTTGTTTAAGGTCACTGAGGCTTTGGCTAGACTGTTTGCCTTGACAGGTGAGGACCATGTTTTCATCCTGGAATACCCTGTACCTGGCAGAACCAATAGATGTTGGCTCAATGAAACTGTTGAACTAAACTCTAGAAATAAGGACAAGGTGATTCTCTTTTTCATTTTCTCCTTTGTGTGTTTCCCCTGAAAAATGGAGGGAATCCCCTTAAAGGGATTTTAAGTGTCTAACAACTCACTCACTGATGACAGAGCAATTAGCCTTGTATTAGCACTTCTTAAAACCACTCTGAAGTATTTTCACTTCTTGCCATAATTACATGCAATGTAGTGAAGTGGTTCTGAACCATACTGTCATCATTTTATTAATTCCTGTAACTATATTTCTTAAATCAATTTTATTGAGGCACAATTTACACACAATAAAATAGACACTCAGGTGTGCAGTTCGATGACTTTTGATAAATGTCTACACTTGGTAACTACTACCTAAATCAAGAGGTGGAAATTCTCCGCCATCCATACAGGCTCCCTGTGCCCTTTGCAGTGGATGCCTACCACCACCTCCAGCCCAGACAACCACTATCACGTCTATTATAGATCAGATTAGTCTTTTCTAGGGTTTTATTTAAATGGAAACATAGCATGTGTCGTGTGTTATGCCTGGCATGTTTTGCTCAATAGAATGTTTTGAAATTCATTCATTCTGTTGCCTGTATCCACAGTACATTTCCTTTTCACTGCTAAGCAGTATTCCATTGTACAAATATGCCACACTGGAAAACAAATCCATTCACCTGTTGATAAACTCTTTGTGTTGTTTCAAATGTTTGAATACTATTATGAATAAAGCTGCTATGAATATTCATGAATAAGTCTTTTGACACACTTTCGTTTCTCTTGGGTAAATACCCAGAAGTGGTATTGCTGGGTCAGAAGATAAGTGTATTTTCAACTTTACAAGAAGCTGCCAAGCTATTTTCCAAAGTGGCTGTGCCATTTTACATCCTCACTACCAATAAGAGTTCTAGTGGCTCCTTAAATTCTCCAACACTTGTCATAGTTGTGACTATATTTCTCATGAGTCATTGTTCTATTTTACTTGGACCTTTCTAGAATTTCTTCTTCTTTCCTCCTCTCCCTCCAACTTCTAGAACCTCTATTCTTCCATTTAGTGTCTCTGAAAGACAGAAGTAAGGTTACAGTGTTTATTATTAAATTCTAAAACTTCTTTTAAATACATTTTCTAAGTTACTGTCAGGAACTCATCTGCTAGAGAAAGTTCATCCATCTAGAATTTCTCTTGTTGACTTCACTACAATCCACATATGTAGAATCTACTTCTCTTTGGGCAAATGTGGCCCTGGAATAATTTATTTACAGCAAAGAAAAAAAAGAACAGCTTCCTTTAGACCCTAACCTCTTAGTTTCCAGGATCTTCTTTTCAACATCTGCTCAGCAAGTGAAATTTTCGGTGGTGTCCGTCCCTCTGGACTTGTCCCTCTTCGTCCCCTTTGGCCTCCATATCTTATGCCAGTCACTAATTTCACAGCAGCCGACCACTGATTGCATTTGTAAACAGATTTGTTCGTTCATGAAATGTAAATTGTCTGGGCTATGTTCAATTTCATGCTATCAATTCCTGTCTTAGAAATTAAAATCTCAATCTGTAGCAGAATGAAGAAAGTGTACAAGGTATTTCATTATAAAATTATAAAGAGTTTGACTTTTAAAAAACTCAGGTACTTTAATTTTCCAAGATTCCAACACAACTAGCTTTTTGTGGGATTTAAAAAAAAATTAAAGGAACAAATCTTCGAAAGGCCAAGATCTTTCTTAAAGATGTGTAAATGATTTCTTAAGAAAGGTGAGTAACAAAGTTTGGCAAACTTTGAGGTTCCTGAACGTTTGGATGGTCAATTTATATTCCTTGACTACCTTACTATTATTTTCCAAATCCCAAGTGTAAGAAAATTTAAACTCTTTTTTTTTGCCAAATGCTTTTCCAGTTTTAAAACCAAGTAATTAAAGGAAGGTGTTTGTGCCACTATTCCTTTCTACTTAAGTCAGTAAATGGCTGTGCACCATGAAATCTTTGATACCATTCAAGCCATCTGTAAGGCTTTTCTAAGCCTTTTTCCTTAGAAACAGAATGTTTTTATTTTAACAGTAAATTTAACTTTAACATGAAAAATTTCCAGTTCAGGTGGAAACACTGAACCCAGGAGGTCTGGGTGAGTTTTGAACTTAGCAAAACGCATTCTCTCATCCCCAGCGATCAGTCCAGCTTCCAGTAATAGAAATGCAATGGTCAAACAGGCTGCAGGGGAGGAGCATGGCAAGTCACTGCAACAGGCAGGTGATCAATAATGCTGTCAGCCTCTTCTTAAGGTCTGGAAGGATAGAGGCTCAGGGGCTCCTTAACACTCCAGCAAAGGAACAAAAACAAAAACCTCCACTATGAGAACAAAATACCATACATGCAAGGATAGAATTGTTCATAAATGTGAAAATTCTTTGCATTTAAAGGAAAGCATAAGGAAATTAATCATGGATGGTACAAATATATAATTACCAAGTGAATTATGAAAAACTTATAAAAGAGAAAAATGATATGTATGCTATGCATTCATTAAAATACATATCCTAGAAGGTAGTTGATGTCATGACCAATCTTTCTTAGGAGTGATTCATGGGGCACCTGCTCTAGGACCATAGGAGGAGCCTGCTGAATTGAAGATCCTGGCCCCATCTCCTCAGGTGAATTAGGCAACACTGAATCTTGAGAACCACTTCAATAGCTGGATGCTCTCACAAGGTTGTTTTGGTAGCCAAAATGATGCCCCCCAACCCCTGCAACTAATACCCATGTCCTAATTCTGGAACCTGTGATTATGTTACCTTACATGGCAAAGGGGACTTTGCAGATGCAGTTAAGGCTATGGACCTTAAAAGGAGAACATATCTGGGTTGATCCAGGTGAGCCCACCCTAATCACATGAACTCTTAACATTGAGAAACATTCCTAGCTGCAGGGAGAGAGATACAACGGGAGGAGGACGATTTCCACTGCTGTTGGCTTTGAAGATGGGGAGGGGCCAAGGAGCTGAAGAATGTGGGCAGCCCTAGATGCTGGGGGTGGCCCTCAGTGTACAGCCAGCAAGAAACGAGAGCCTTGATTCTACAACCACTAAGAAAACTAGATCCTGCTAACAAGCTGCAAGAGCAAGGAAATGGATTCTCTCCTACAGCCTCCAAAAAGAACTGTAGGATTAAAAAATGTTGTGATTGTAAGCCACTAAGTTTGTAGTAACTTATCATAGTATACATAAATATATATTTTTATATATTATATCTATAAATATATATATTTACAAGAAAATGCACCAAAATATTAATAGCCTTTTTCTTTAGGGATTAGTTTTATGTGTTATTTGTCTTACTTGTGCTTTTATTTTTCAAGTTTGAATGACAAATGTGTATTACTTTTATAATCAGAAAAAGTTACTCAAAAATGTAAGTAAAAAAGTAAAGGTAAGAAACAAAACTGAACAGGACTCAGTCAACATACTGTACTGTACTTGGCTTGGAAAAGGGCCTTGAACTTGAAGCTTTGGACTCTGAGGTCAGCCTTGGGGCATCCAGCATTCCACAAGGAACTCTTTACACATCTGTATGGAGCCCAAGCTCATTCGTGTCTTCTCTTTTATTCCAGGGAGAAAGATAGGGATGCAAATACTTTACACCACCTGTTTTTCATGGGAAAGCAGCCAAGACAACTGATTAGATTATTTTTAATTTCTCATTTAACAAAAGCCAAGTTACTGCAACTGATGTTCTGTCCAACTGGATGAGCACATTCAGAAGTGGGTAGCAAAAAGTTTCCGTAATCGCTGTTGTGAGAATATATTAATAACTCAAACAGAGGTGTAACATTTTAAGTTCTTGCAGTTCATTGTTAACTATGTGGATCAGTAGAGAAAAAAATATTCCAGTTTATTCAAATCTCATTTGAAGGATGGAGGAGAAATATTTACTAGCATTAACATAAAAGTGTAATGTCTAAATAAAGTAAAATTTGTATTAAAAACTATTTAATTCTGCAGGCTATGTTAAGTCAAAGTTAGTACTGGGAGGAGGTGTTGCTACCTGTTCACTGAACCAGACCTGTCAAGGCAGATCTGAGCATCAGTAAGGACTACCTGAAAACAGTGACAAACCAGAATGACAGATTGTTAACTTAGATGGTAAATGGATTTTGTATAGGGACTGTAATACATAGATCCAGGTGACTTGCTCATGGCATAGTGAAGTTTATGGGTGTCTGAGTCAAACAGACTTGGGTTCAAGTCCTGACCCTTGCAGTTAATTTCCAGGTGACCTTGGGTAGACCTTAATCCCAAGGTATAAGCCTTGGTTACCTCTTCTGAAGATAAAGTCATAAGAACACCACCTTACTGAGGTGTTTGTATTAAATTAGATATTCCATGTAAAGCACTTGGAACATTGCCTGACATATGGTAAGAGCTCAGTAGGTGTTAGCCATTATTATCCTATGTTACAAATAAAGCTCAAAAAAGGTGGAGTAATTTTCCCAAGTCTCCAGACATACAATATGGATGCAAATCCAAGAGGTCTGATTCTTTATATACAGATCATAGATAAAGAGAGAAAAGATAGTAAGTAGTACCATGTAATTGGAAAGAGACACAATGTATTCTAATTTCTACAATACTTATAATCAGTTCTAACCCATATTGGGGGAGGAAAGAGAAGTCTTTCCTTTGTAATTTGAATCTGCCTCAATTAAAGGCTGCCATGTTTAGTTGTGCAGGTTGTGCACTGTACAACTCTAGCAGGTGTCATTTACGTAGACAGCAGCCTTAAGAGAAGCTGACTCCTGAACTGCAGAACCATTGTTATCCACTGGGACTCAGAAGGCATTGGGAATGAGGAGTTAAATTGCAGAAGCTACATATTGTCAGGAATGCATGTAGAGATAATCAAAACTTTCTTTGATTTGCAGACACACAGAGAATAGTCCTCAGTACCACTACTACCTCTTTTTTTCAATGCTAAACAGTTCTTCCTTCGGAAAGGACAAAGCACTTTTATAAATATGCCCGTAATACCAGTTGCTACTTTGGCAGTGCTTAGTCACAACAGGATCCACTGTTAAAAGTTTAAAATAGCTCCTGGGCCAAAAGCCTTTATAATAGAATTCTGAGGCATAAAAGAAATGCTGTGAGTGGTGAAATGATTTTAAGGGAATTCTTCCAGGAAACAACAGCATGCCAGTCATCAACATCCCCAGCCTTCCAGGACTGGGTGCGCTGTCTGCTGTGGGCCTTCATTATAGCTGAGGCTCACTGTCATCTGTATTTATCGTCTGAATCCTGGGAGTTCCCCACACTGTGAGGCTCCTGACAGCCCAGAAGGTCTAGCACTTCATCTCTATATTTCTAGTGCCTGGCACAGAGCAGGGCATCGGTGTTCAAATGTTCAATTCAATGAATGAATGAATGAATGAATACATAAATGAATTTATATCTTCCTGAGGAGGCCTGATTACTAACAGATCCCATATTTGTAGGAAATTCAATTGGGAAGTCTGTTTTTGTTAAAAAGGAATCAGAGCAACTTGTCTGTCTGAAGGCTGATGCCACAAAGATTTCTGACACCATGGTGAGCAAAAGGATCTCTGGGATTTCGCAATATGGGGTTCAGCCCAGTCCAGTCCAAGAAGACACGTTCTAGTCCACATGTGGACTAAGGCATGAAGTGGGCTGTCCCCACAAGTCTTCTCAGGACCTCACACTCAGTGAAGTTTGCCCTTCAGAGCCATCACCATAGCTATGTTCTTTACATCAAGCCTCCTCAAGGAAGGGAACGTATTAACCTTGCATTTCTCTCTCTTGCTTCTGAAGTCTGCACTCACACAGGCAGAAGAAATGTGTTTCCTCCCTGTGTCCAGTAGCTTTCCCCATCCTTCGGACCCACTGCTGGTGTTTTAAAAAATATGTAATAATTACATAGATAATAATATTGTAATGATATAATAATACATGATAATGTACTAATCATATACAATATTTTTAACATGTAATGATTAGTGATTAAATAAATACATGTAATATTTTAATATGTGTAATTATTAGTGATTATATAATACTTTTAATATAGGTAATAATTACTGATTATGATAATAACAATGACAATCTGCCTTTTTATGACAGGCACTGCTAGAATACACATACACACTGTGGGATATATATATATAGAGAGAGAGAAAGAGACAAAACCCACACTACTAGAATATATACACATGTGTATATGTATAGTCTCCATCAATCCTTACAATAACTCTACAATGTTAGCTCTATTATCCCAATTCAATTCAGTTGACAATGAACCTGAGGCTCAGTCATTCCCAATGTCACATCACTAGTAAGTGGTGGCATGTGAATCGCATCTCAGATCCATCTGTACCCCAAACCCCTACTTTTTACACTGTGCTTCACTAGCAAAGCCACAAAGCTGCCACCATCCTGTTAGGTTAATGGCATATCTTTTAAAATTCATGAAATCCCCTCCCAACCTTTCAGCCTCCCAAATAATAGGTAACCAAATAATAAGATTGTCTCCCAGGGTGAGATTTCATCTGCGCGATGAAGTGTGCACACCTAGGGCTTTGATTTAATTCTCCTGGCCTAAGCCGATTAAGTGCTGAGCAGTTTAGACTCTTTTATAATTTTATTAGATTAGATCATTAGATTTCAGAGATGAAATGAATGGAAGCCTGACCAGAGACCAAAATAGCCAAATCCAGCTGCATCAAAGGTTCCTTGGGGCTAGCTTTCAAGATTCAGACACTCGGTAATACAGACAAAGGATGACTCTCGAACAATAGGGATAAAATTTCAATATTAAGATAACTTTTATGATGCCAGGAAACACAGTGACATGCTTTTCTCTCAAAGCATCATGCTTTTGCTTTAATGAAACCATAGATTATCGATTCTCAGACTCAGGGAATACTGTCCTAATGGATATGGTCTCAAGTTATATTACTACTATAGCCATTAACTCGTGCAACTAAAAGCAAATGACTTCACCTCCCTGTGCTTTATCTCCCTTGAACCTTTCTTGCAAAATTCAGAAAAACAAGGACATTCAATTAAGAAAACCTTTGTGTCCACATGTAAAAGAGACAATAAAAATGGAACATGTAACTGCTTCTGCTTCTTGCTGGTTTCCAAGGCACAGGATTCCCTGGGCAAAGCCATTTTACTGACATCTCAACAGAAACAAAAATATCACTGATTTGTATATCACACTTGCTTGTATCCTAGGACAATTATTCTTTCTGTCTTAACACCCATTCTTGGTGTCCTATTCACTACACGTGTCAACATTGCTCCTGTGCAGATCTCTCCCCAGCCTCTAATTCTTAGCCCTAATTTCTCAACTTCTCTTGAGTTTTATATCTCCAGTTGTCTATGGGACATCTCTGCTTGGATATGAAACATTAGCACTTTTCTACCACCCTTCTCCCCCAGCTTTTTCACCTGGCAATGGCACCAAGTACTCCAGGTACAGAAATTCATTTTTCTTCACATCTCACACCAGATCAGTCACCATGCCCTGCTCATTTTCTTTCCTGTTGATATGTTCCTTTTTATTTCTTTAGTCCCACCTTTAAATCCAGGACTCGTTACCTTATCTCTAATTTTCTGGCAATTGCCTTCCATCTTGTCCTCTGATCTCTCCCTGCTATTATTCTACACACAGCTGCTAGCTCAATGAGACAGAACTTTCCTCTTGTCTGTAATGGAAACTGATTTCTATTGCAGGCCTGATCTTTTATCTGTTCTCCCTATTCTGTCAGCCTGGAAAGCCTAGTCTTCTTTTTACACCCCTAACTTGGGCCGTGTACTGCAGCCAAGCTCATTTGCATTCTGGCTCCAACACACTGCTTGCTTGTTCCCATTAATGGCATTCCAAAAGAATTAACTGAATGAATGAATGGATAAATACACTGATGGATGGATGAATGGATGCATGTGCCCACGCCCCAAATCGACTCTGCTAACTCTATCCTTCACCACGGTAACAAAGAGAATTATATTCATAAAGCCTTTGGAAATTGATTTCTTTCACAGCTTGCTGCTACTGAGAATTAGTATAATTCTTCCCCGGGTTCATGTTGCAGATATGTGATCTATAGTTTCATGTGTGTGTGTGTGTGTGTGTGTGTGTGTGTGTGTGTGTTTTCTCCTTCCTGGTGGCAGAGATTGCTGGCTGTTCACCAAACCCAGTTTCTCTCCCTGTATGTGACTGGCAAGTAACTGGACTACATCTCCCAACTGCCTTTGCCATTACTTAGAGGTGTGACTAATGAACAATGAGATGTGTGTGGAAGTGATGTGGGCCACTTTCTAAGCTGAGAAGGCTTAACCCCAGGCTATCCCTCCTCCATGCTTTCTTTTCTTGTACGCCTGGTGGGAAAGGCAAAGAGCAAAGTGACCTTGTAAGTCAAGTGTTCAAGATCGTAGAGTTGCCACCAGCCTGGGACCCTAAATACGGTCATAAGCCGCATAGCAACATTTTGATCAATGATGAACCTCATGTACATCGGTGATCCTGCAAGATTATAATGGAGCTGAAAAATCCCTGTCACCTAGCAATGCAGTAGCACAATGCCTTGCTCATGTGCTTGTGGGGATGCTGGTATCAACAGACCCCCTGCGCTGCCAGTCGTATGACAGTACAGCACGTGCAGTTATGTACAGTACAGAATACTTGATAATGATAATAAACAGCTCTGTTACTGGCTTATGTGCTTACTACACTATACTTTTTATGATTATCATTATTTTAGGGTGTACTCATTCTACTTATAAAAAAAAATAAGTTTACTGTAAAACAGCCTCAGGTAGGTCCCTTAGGAAATATTGAAGAATTCCAGAAGCAGGCATTGCTACCCTAGGAAACAACCACTCCGTGCGTGTTACTGAAGACCTTCCAGTGGCACAAGGTGTGGAGGTGGAAGACATTGATGTTCCTGACCCTGGGTAGGCCGAGGCCAACGTGTGTGTTTGTGCCTTAGCTTGGAACAAATAAAGTTTAAAAAATAAAAATTTTTAAAATAGAAAAGAGCTTATAGAATAAGGAGATAAAGAAACTATTTTTGTACATCTGTACAATGTGTTTGTATTTAAGCTACATGTTTTATTACAAAAGAGTCAAAAAGTTTTTAAAAATTAAAAGTTTATAGTAAAAGTTATAGTAAGCTAAGTTTAATTTGTTACGAAAGGAAGAAAAATATGTTTTTATAAATTTAGTATGGTCTAAGTGCACACTGTTTATACAGTCTGCAGTAGAGTACAGCAATGTCTTAGGCCTTCACATTCACTCACCACTCTCTCGCCGACTCACCCAGAGCAACTTCCAGTCCTGCAAGCTCCATTCATGGTAAGTGCCCTATACAGGTGTACCTTTTTTTATCTCTTATACTATATTTTTACTGTATCTTTTTTATGTTTAGACATGTTTAGATACACAAATACTTACCATTTGCTTACAGTTGCCTACAGTGTTCAGTACAGTACAGTAACATGCTGTACAGGTTTGTAGCCCAGGAGCAGTAGGCTCCACCACCTGAGTCTGCGTAAGTGCACACTATGGTGGTCACACAATAATGACATAACCTAATGCCGAGCTTCTCAGAATGCATCGCCGACATTAAGCAACGCATGACCATGAGGAGAGTTAGCCACTGACTTGGAACCTTTCGCTGGGTGAGGATATGAAAGAGAAATAAACTTCTATATTCTCGAAGCCACTGAGTTTTTGCTGGATCTTGTTATAGCAGCTCAGCCATCCGTAAGGAACTCACTGCTCAGCTGGCCTGCAAGTGCCCTGCTTGGCTGCAGCTGTGTGAGGGTCAGGCCCACATCTGGATGTGAGTCAGTGCAGCAAAAGAGCCTCAGGACAGGGCCAGGTGAGCCAGTGGAAGGTGAGAAGGAAGGTGGACCAGGCGGAGCTTTGGAGTTTGTCCTGAATATGGATGCAGGGTGAATCCTGGACACGGAGGAGGATGTTTTAGAACTATTGTGGAGGCAGTGCTGCAGACGGATCAGGCAGAAGCTAAGTGAGCAGATTGAAACAGCACCAGGGCTCATTATCACTGGGTTTCGTTCTATTGCTAAGTCTGTGAGGAGCATTGAGCTATGTTCCAGAAGAGCTTAGACTTTTCTTCCAGTCTTCCCTGGTAAAACTTTGAGAGTCTTATTTCTATAGATTACTGGGTTTAGAGATAGCACAGGCTTGGGTTGAAGTAGTGTATTCTGAGTCCCTACAATAATGCTCCTCACTTCTCTCCCCAGGACCCAGGCTGGGGCTGGAGTCCTGACAGCTGGGCTTTTTGCCAGGGCCTGTGCTCCAACCCCATGGCCAAGGACTGCTCCAGCCAAGCTAAGTGGCAGAAGGCTGGAGAAACTCTGTCCTGGACCCTGCATAAGACTCCCTTACAAGGGACTGAGTGTGTATGAGAACATCTCAGGGGCTGGTGGAGGGTGGCGCACTGGAGATGCATGTCAGCACTGAGTGTGCCAAGGCAGAGGAAAGAGCCAGAAAGAGTAGGATTGGTCACTAGGGCACTGAAGAGCTAAAATTTGTGGAATTCAGGTTTATTTATTCATTCACTGGATACACAATTGCAGAATACCTAGTAATTTTCTGATACTATGCATGCAGAACTTTGACACCATGGAAAAGTCTAAGGCAGCAATGTACCCATTTTTTTTTTGTAAAGTCAAATGGAAATTAAGATCAGGGTGTATATCCAGATCTAATCTCCATATCCGTTGAAAGAAAGACCTTTCCACAAGATCTTCCCTTACTGAAATTGTTAGAATTATATACAAGTGTCTGAACTGGGCCACTTTGAGGTCCCCATCTCGGACAGTCCATGGCTAGGAAATGAGGGGAGGGAGGGAAGCAGCTCAGATAAGTAGCCATGATCGATGGGAAAGTGGCATGCCCAGCCAGGATGTCCAGGTACAAGTATCAGGGTAAGTCTCTGATGTGGCAGGTGGTAGGACAGCAGATTAGAGAGCTAATTCCTCTTGAATGAAGAGTCCTGTTACTACAGCAGCCTGATCAGCAACACAAAATCCAGGCAGGACTGGTGGGCAACACCATTTCCTGGGCATAAGCTCCAGGTGGTCTGATTTCCTCAGACCAAAGCTGGGATCCAGTCTTAATGACAAGGCCTTGGCCCCCAGAGTCAGGAGCTGGGGATACATTTTGTCTGAAAGTTAAGGGAGGAGCTGAGGAGGAATCATAGCACATGACCAGAGCCAGCACAGAAGGATACCTGGCTCCCCACATCTGTCACCGGCCCTCAAGCACATAGCAATGTCCTCTCCTAGCAATGTCCCCACAAGATCAAGCCATTTGGCTCTGTAACTAGCTCATGTCAGGCTAGAATTTCTTGGCCCCCGTTGGTCAGTTAGAAGCTGTCTCCACCATGAAAAGCCATTTTGGATCCTCCAGTTGTAGGCCCAGGTCAATGATGGTTTTTTTCACTTCTAGAAAAACATGCCATTGGGAAATAAATTAGTAAACTCAATCACTCTGGGCAGATGACTTGGATGATATGCTATAGTATGGTATTAGTTCTGGGGATATTTGCACTCAACCAGCCATCAGAAGTCTTTATCCCAAAGAGTGGATCAACTAGGTTGGAGAAATAGTGGGAGATCAAGAACATATGTTTAATGATCACACTTTTCTACCTGTTCCCCTTTCACCAGAGGGGCATGTGGGTATGGAGGGGTTGAGGGTTGAGGGCAGGGGTTTATGGGATTGTATGTATTTAGAGGAACAATGAAGCAGAAGTTTAGGACAAGTGTCTTTTCCTGCCTTCAAGAGTAACTAGCCATAGTACAATAGGCAAGTCAGTTATCCTTTCTGAGACACACTTAACTTTGGATGAAATTAGAGTAACAATACTTTCTCTTCTTACGTGGGAATTATGAGGATCGAATGAGGTGATAGATGTGGACAACTTTACTAAATACATACAAATACATAACATAATATTGTGCTAATGTTGTCAACAATGGGGGGAGAGAGAGATTGTGTGTGTGTGTATGTGGGTGTGTGTGAATTTGTTAAACAGTGATCTAGGAAGTGCCACCCAATCATTCCCAGCATGGGGCCTCCAAGTAGCAGAAAGTGACTCTTTTCACCAAGGAAAGCAAAACACATGCATACACACACTGTAACACAGAACATGGATGTAGGACAGGGAACTCAGGTTAGAGAAAGAACTGCCAGGCCAAGGCACAGGTCAAAGCTAATCCAGGGTAAATGAATAAAGTAGAAAGGCAGACATTTATAAAATTTATGCTAGAAATTTTTTCTAAAAGCCTTCCACAGAAATAAGTGATAAAAACTTGCTACTTACAGTAAACCCTAGAAGGCAGAAATGAAGAACAATCTACAGGGGTCGGTTGACCCAAGCGGCCTTGGAGCCGATTTAGGCCGCTCGCCTCGGCTTCAGCGTTGCAGCCGCCATGGCCAGTCAGTCGCAGAGGATCCAGCAGCTGCTCCAGGCCGAGAAGCGGGCCACCGAGAAGGTGTCCGAGGCCCGCAAGCGAAAGAACCGGAGGCTGAAGCAGGCCAAAGAAGAGGCTCAGGCTGAAATTGAGCAGTACCGCCTGCAGAGGGAGAAGGAGTTCAAGGCCAAGGAAGCTGCGGCACTGGGATCTCATGGCAGTTGCAGCACTGAAGTGGAGAAGGAGACCCAGGAGAAGATGACCGTCCTCCAGACCTACTTCCGTCAGAACAGAGATGAAGTCTTGGATAACCTCTTGGCCTTTGTCTGCGACATCCGGCCAGAAATCCATGAAAACTACCGCATAAATGGATAGGAGGAGAAGAAAGAAGCGCCCGTT
>CM052442.1:35439933-35450035 GCA_028533085.1 Varecia variegata
GTCAGAACAGTGGATACTAGTGTAATTGTTTGGCTGCTTTTAGTTTCTCTTACTCAAAATTACTAGATGATAGAATTCAAGAACTTGTTACATGTTATTACTTGGTGTACTGATAGTCATTTAAAAGTAAAGACTCTTTGTCATGCAAAAAAAAAAAAAAAAAAAAAAAAGAACAATCTACAAATATCAGCAAACGCCCTAAAACAAGGATGCTAACTCCAAGGCAGGCAGCCTGCTGCAAGTGTGACGGAAACCAGGAGTATGGAGCAAGACAGTTTCGTGGCCTAAAACAAAATGCAGTGAGGCAGGGGTATCTCGTGGGTTTTGCAAGCTGACTGTCGCAGAGAGGGTGGCCTCATCCGTGTCATGCGTGGTGAGAATGTGCAGCCTTCACAGCCTGCACAGGTGCAACCAGTACGTGGCACAAGGGGTACCGAAAGCCGAGAGGGCAGTGGAAATGCCCCAAGGTGGCTGAGAGGACAGCTTCCCTTGAGGAGC
Organism: Varecia variegata; assembly: GCA_028533085.1. Lineage (NCBI taxonomy): Eukaryota > Metazoa > Chordata > Mammalia > Primates > Lemuridae > Varecia > Varecia variegata. Next base: position 35,440,432 of record CM052442.1, read on the forward strand.
ACCTAGGAGCTTACCTCTTTCCAACTGAGGGGTTCTAGTGATTTCCCCCACAGGGGCTGCCCAGCACGGCAGGGACCTACATTTCTCAGAGGACTCCAGGCTGCTGTGGCTACAAGGACGCAGTTTGTGCATCATAAGGGTGCAATTCTCCATCTTGGAGTCTAAGAAAATATAAAGAAAGTGAGGCCAACTTGCTTTCCATAGCCTGTTTGAATCTTCCATGTGCTTCACAACTTTAGAAGCAACCGGAATGCAAAAAGCTTAATTATAGTTAAAAATTCAGACTGAGTTTGACATGGATCACTTTTATGCCTTGGAATCGGTGTGCCCATCTTCTTTCTTTAGTCCCGGATATGTAGCAAGGGACAAGGGACCACAGAAATTACAAAGGAAAGCTTCTAGAGAGCAATCCTCTGTGAGCTGTAATATGTTTACTTATGAATTAGCCTTTAATCAACAGATTTAATATTAATTAAAAATTCATAAGCTGCTCTTTGCATAGAAATGACATAATTATGTCTCTGACTCAACCTAAAGTGTCCACTGCAGAATGTGTAAAATGTTAATTAGTAGTGAAATGCAGTGAAGAAAAAAATTCTTTTAATTATGTAATAAGGCTCATTACAATGGATAATCAACAAAGCTGCCAAATTAGTCCACTGGTGGCATTTTTCTATATATAGCAAACAAACTTTTGTTTGTAGAAAATGTGTGTTTGAATAGACAGATTTTAAATTGCTTTCAAGAAGGGAAAAGCAGTAAGTCCCAGAAACAGTTAGAAATGACCTTGTACTCTTCCAACTCTGTGAGGCAGTAAAGATGATTCAGATAAAAGAAGAAAAAATCTCAAGTATTCCTCCAGTAGTTGAGCAAACATTCAAAACCTCCACTGGGTTTGACCCAATGCAGTGTTATCTTTTGGAGATCTGAGCTGTTTCTAATAGTGGTAAGTGTTCAGGTAGCAGGCGCATTAACAGGTGTTGATGCACACTCATGGAATATAGAACATCGGAGACGTAGAAAAAGTGCTCCAGCCTTTTATTGATCAGACCTCAAAAACTGAGTCTCCACCCTCTATGTGTGAACGTCAGGACTAAGGACTCACCAAACACATACTCGTGAACAAAGATACAAACTCCATTCGTCAATCATTCATCATTCATTCATTCTTCAAAAACATATGGATGGCTTTGCACATTCAGCCCAGTGCCAGGAGCGCACAGAGGACAAAGGCATAAGCTCTGCTCCCAAGGGGCTCTCGGCAGTGGTTTGAGGATTAGATCTGGGCTTTAAAAATCAGCCCATCCTGGATTCCCACATGTCATAGCCCCATCCTCACTCCACATCGCCCTGTGAACTTAGGCAATTAACTTCTTTGAGGCTCAAGTTCCTCATCTACATGCGGATGATCTTACCTACTGGGGGAAGGGTGGTTAAAGGTTCCCATGGGATAACAAACGTAGAGTACTTAGCCCCTGCGTGGCAAAAGACAGGGCACAACTGCCCCTTCCCCATCCTCACGTCTTGGCTGGTAGGGGTTTGCCAGCCTCAGCTGAATTTAATTCATAGTATGATATAAAGACAGTGGAGTTAAGGAATTCTCTATGGAATTCAGTTCAAATTAACTAATGTTTGTATTACAGGCTGTGCTGAGTACAGGGAATAAAGTGGAAAGCTCTAGTCCCTTCCACCAGGAGTATCAAACTGCCTCCCTGCCTGTGTCTTGGGCCCTGTGCCAGCACTTTCTGTCCCCCTTACTGGCCCTCTGCCCACCCATGACTCTGCCTCTATCATGTCCTGGTCTGTGATCAGTTCTCCATCCCTGAATGCACCTCTCTGGCCACATTCATCCCTCCTCCATGCAAACGCCCAGGTCCCAACCTCCACTGCCCATCAGAACCTCTGCTCGGCCTGTTGAGGCCAGACCCACAAAGCCACCTGTAGGGGCTCAGGGCAGACTGTCCTAACCCTAACACAGAGGGTGGAAATTTAGTCCCTACCCACCTCACCCTGGTCCTTTCAGTGAGGAAGCAGGAGGAGAACACAGCTCTGCAGGCCCTGGCGCTCCGGCCTGGAACAGGAAGTAGAACCCTCTGGCCACCCAAAGTCGGCCTCGGAGGGTCCCCCCTCCCAGTTTGCTCCCACCAAACAGCTTAGCCCTGGAAGGGTCACGGAGCTTTGAAATCCACCTCTAGATAAGTGCAGAGCTACTACAACTGAGTGGAGACGATCAGGGAGGTCATGGGCACCTTTCTGTATTCAGAGGCTCAGAGTGCCTGGCTCACAGAGGGTGCTTCATACCTGTGGAATGTATGAATGCATGAATCTGCTAGGCAGGCCACCCAGTGCACACAAGCTAGCCCAAAGCAAGGAACAACCAGAGCTTAATCACCCAGCTTAAGCAGACTTTCTGAGACCAACTCTGCAAGGAGGCTGCCAACTGCCAGATTTCACGGCTCCAGCAAAGGCACTGATCCATCTTGGAGCCTGTGAGTTCATTCTGACAAATGCCTGGAACCTGAGCTGAAACCAGGCTGCCACAGTGGATGTGTTCCAGGACAGATCAGGGATCCGTCCAAGATGAGCTTGCCCGGGGGGCAGCGCACGGGCTCTTGTCTGGAGCAAGCCGCCAGTGCTGCTGTGAGCTCCTTACCATGCTTTCCTGCCGCTGAGATGTGCCTTGTTTAAAAAGAAGGGTCGAGACCTGTGCATAAAAACCAGGTCAGCACTAGGCAGGGCGAGGGCAGACAGATTCTGGAGTGTGTTATTTGGCCTTAACCACTTCTCCTACTTGCCCTCCTCACCCAGAAATTGCTTTTAGAAAAGGATTTAATAAACAGCAAAGAATAGCTTGGTTAGATAGAGATAGATGATAGGTAGGTAGATAGGTAAGTATTAATAGGTAGATAGACGATAGATACAGAACAGGTTAAGGCATGACACTTTCCCAGAGGTATGAGCATTTAAAAAGTGAATATAAACCTTTAAAAAAGAAAATCCTCTGTGCGGAGATTCAGAGGACAGCCCAAATTTGCCTGCTAAGTGGCAGAGCCAGCCCTCAAATACAGGCTTTCTGGCTCCAAATCATCATTCCAGGCTGCCCTTACACATGGCATCATAGCTTTAGGGAAATAAATATGGATAATCAGTTACTCCTACTTTAAAAAAATACCTTCCAAAACACAGAACCTGCTTTAGGACCAAAGTTGAGTTAATAATTTGGGGGCTATGATGATAGCATTTAGGTCATTGAGACAGGAAGCAACATTAAATTTTTTGACTCACAAAACCATTTTGTTTTAACCCAATTTCAGTTTAAATCTACACAACAGCTGCTGACGGTGTTACGTAATTCCCTAGAGGGACCTTCTCCTGAAGACAGCATTGCAAATAACTATATCAAATCCTGGTGAAATCTGGCCATCAGCAATGACCTTGATGCCAATCAGACCTCCATTTTCTGTATCTAACAGACTCCCAAAAGTACCAGATATGTCTGAGTGGGCTCCTCCTAGAGCTGCATTCATTTTTGTAACCTATAAAACCATAGCAACACTTTCTATATGATTTGGATAATTCTAGTTTATAAACATGCTACTGGTTTTCATCACGATGGATCATATTATGAAACTAGCTATAAAATATTAAATGAGCAGCAAGGGCCTTCATTTCAATGTCAGACTCTCTCCTGACAGCCTCCTCAGAGTCCACCCCAGGGGTCCCTGCAGGTGCTGAGTGTCAGGGCACATGGGAACATTTTTGCTGTCCATCTGTAATCATTGGAGCCATGTGAACTTGGGGTGCTGGCTGGCTCTGTAACTCAGATGTAATCTGGGGTTTAACAGCCACTTGACATCTAGATGCCATAGATTCACACCCTTTTACCAAAGCCCAAAGCCCTCGTCTCAAAATTCCTCAGGTCCGCAAAGCCTTATACTTTCATACTATCTTTGACCTCCAGTTCCCAGCTTCGCTGTGACTGATTTTTCACTCTGCATCTTGTCCCTTGTTCTCTACCCAGGAATTGTGGACTCAAACTTGGTATCCACTCTCCTAAATCCCCACCTTCAAAACAAGTTCACATAATACTAATCATTATTAACAACTAAGACTTACTGAGTGCTTACTATGTGGTAGGCACCATTCAAAGCACCTATGTGTATGATCTCATTTGATCCTCCCAACAACCCCTTGAAAGATGTTCAGAACTCTTGCATGTAGCAGAATTAAAATTTTGGAATCACGGAGAACTAACATCACATTCTGCACCCAGGACAAGCAACATAAAATTGTATCTTGATCATTCTGACTGCCCTGGTCTCAGTTTCTCATAGGCCATCTCCATCCCCTGGACGAACCACATCCGTTCCACCCTCATCATGTTTGCTTCTACTCTCCCTCATCCCAAATTTTCTTCTCGTTTATTCTCTCCTGGATCAGCCTAGGAACCTTTTTCTTCTGCAGAGAAATTCTGCTTCTTTAGCTCGCTAACTCCCAAACTCATGTGTACAAAATAATCGCTGTGCTCAGCAGAATGAGGGGACTCGCTCTCCACAGCAATGACTTTCCTTGGAAGGTGGTTGGGGTTATAAATAGCAGATTTGCTTGATGTTGTTCTTATTGCTGTTGTTATACCTGAAAGCACCAAAAAATCAAACCAAACCTCAGAAATGGAATTGGAAACTTTTGTGAACAATTTTAATATTCTTAACTTAATTCTTTTCTATAGGTAGTATATTTTCATGTTCTAAATTCAAAGAATTCAAAAGGATATATTAATATATAGTAAGAAGTCTCCTTTTACCCTAGACCTCCAGCAACCGAGTTCCTTGCCCCAAGAGCAACCAATTTTATCAATACTATGTGTACATTCCAGAAATATTTTAGCCATCTACAAATACACTTTTTTAGGTTTCACCCTTCCTCTTTTTATTATACTAAACTTTTTTATTATATTAAAATGGTAGCATGCTATGCCAATAGTGGGCACTTTGCTTTTGTCATGCAACAATAGCCCTTGGTGACCGTTCCATATTAATACAGAGAGATAATCTTCATTCTTTGTTACGGCCTCATAGTTCTCTTAAGTTCCATGCATATAACCAATTCCATAGGGTGGACATTTATGTTGGTTCCAATCCTCTGCTATTATAAACTACAGTAAATTAATAACTTACACATCCATCATCTCACATATGTGCAAGGGGAAAGTGGCTTTTTAATTTTTTTAATTATTTCTGTAAATTGACAGATTAAACATTATATGTATTTATCATGTACATGTTTTGAATTATATATGCATTTTGAAATTGTTAAATCTAGCTAATTAACAAATGCATTACCTGACTTAGTTACCCTTTTTGTGCTGAGATCACTCTCTCTCTGCATTTTTCAAGAATACAATATCATTATGCATTGTACATTCTGAGAAATGCATCATTAGGTGATTTCATCACTGTGAAATAATGAAATAGAATGCACTTACACAAACCTAGACAGTATAGCCTACAACACACCTAGATTATGTGATATAGTGGTAGCCTGTTCCTTCTAGGCTACAAACCTGTACAGCATGCTACTGTACTAAATATTGTAGACAATTCTATCATGATGGTAAGTATTTGTGCAGCTAAACATAGAAAAGGTAGTCAAAATATGGTATTATAATCTTATGAGACAACTGTCATATATGCATTCCTGTCATTGACCAAAATATCATGTGGTGCATGACTGACCTATAGTCACCTTGCTGTACAATAGATCTCTTGAATTTATTCCTCCTATCTAACTGTAATTATGTATCCTTTGACCAATATCTCCCCATACCCCCTTCCTGCTAATGACCCCAGACTCTGGTAACCACGATTCTACTCTCTACTTCCATAAGATCAACTTTTTTAGATTCCAAATATGAGTGAAATCATGCAGTATTTGTTTTCCTGTGCCTGGCTTATTTCAGTTAACATAACATCCTCCAGTTCATCCATGTTGTCACAAATGACAGGATTTCCTTCTTTTTAATGGCTAAATAGTGGTCCATTGTGTATATATATATATCACATTTTCTTTATCCTTTCATCCATCAATGGACACTTAGGTTGTTTCCATATCTTGACTATTTTGAATAATGCTTCATTGAATAAATATGGAGTGCAGATATCTCTTCAACATACTGGTTTCATTTCCTTTGGATATATACCTAGTCGTGGGAGAAGTGCTAGATCAGCAGTCCCCAACCATGGACCAGTTTCATGGAAGACAATTTTTCCACCGACAAGGGGTGGGGGAGCTCAGGCGGTAATGCTAGCGATAGGGAGTGGCTGTAAATACACACGCTAGCCTGCTGCTCACCTCCTGCTGTGCGACCACCCTCCCCACCCCCCCATTTCTGCGTTTCATGGAAGATAATTTTTCCACTGGGGTAGGGGAGCTCTGCAACCCGATCTCTAATAGGCCACAGACTGATACCAGTCTGCAGCATGGGGGTTGGGGACTGTAGTGCTAGATTATATGGTAGTTCTATTTTTAATTTTTTAAATTAGGTTGTTTATTTTCTTGCTATTGAGTTGTTTGAGTTACTTCTAAATTTTGAATATTAACCTCTTATCAGATGTATAGTTTGCAAATATCTTCTCCCATTCTGTAGGTTGTTTCTTCACTCTGTTGATTGTTTTCTTTGCCGTGCAGAAGGTTTTTGGATTGATGTGATCCCATTTGTCTATTTTTGTTTTTGTTGTCTATGCTTTCAAGATCTTATCCAAAAAATCATTGCCCAGATCAATGTCATGGAGTTTTGCCCGTATGTTTTCTGCTAGTTTCAGAGTTTCAAGTCTTTAAAGATTAATGCTTTATTCCACTTTTAGTTGACTTTTGTATGTGGTGAGAGATAAGGATCTAATTTCATTCTTCTGTATGTGAATATCCAGTTTTCCCAGCACAATTTATTGAAGAAACTGTTCTTTCCCCATTGTGTGTTCTTGACACCACTGTTAAAAATCAGTTGGCTATAAATGTGTGGATTTATTTCTGGCCTCTCTATTCTGTTCCATTTGTCTATGTGTCTGTTTTTATGCCAGTACCATGCTGTTTTGATTACTGTAGATTTGTAGTATATTTTGAAGTTACATAGTGTGATGCCTCCAGTTTTGTTCTTTTTGCTCAAGATTGCTTTGAATATTTGGGGGTTTTTTGTGGTTCCATATGGATTTTTGGATTGTTTTTTCTATTCCTGTAAAGAATGTCATTGATATTTTGATAGGGATTGCATTGACTCTATAGATCAATCTAGGTAGAGAAAGTGGCTTTTGAAGAAAAACTCATAAGCAAAGTGCAAAAGGTAATTGTGATACACTATGATCTGTGTAAAAATACAAATATACACAAGATACAGAAGAGAGAGTGTTTGCCGCACCCTGAGTGGTCCAAACAAACCTTGTGAAGGAGATGTCACCTGAATAGCACTGTTAAGGGTGAATAAGAATTTTCCAAGCGATTAAAGGTATAAAAAGTGTTCCAGAAAGACTGCAAAGGACAGATATTCTTTAAAAGACTCTGGTTCAATGGTGTGAGGAATAAGCATAATTTGAACCTAAGAAGAGTATGGGAGTAAGAGAGTGGGAGTGATTGACAGAGGAGTTGGTGGGAGAAGATACTGGAGAATTAAGAAGGGCTATAAATGTCCTTCTAAGGAGTTTGGATGTCATACCAAACAAGGAAAGACCCCAAGTCCTCCCTATTCAACTCAGTCTCCCTCAGAACTCGTGTACCTCTTAAAAGCCTAGTTCATGCCCCTATTTTAACTATTGTATTATGAAAATATCCTACCTGGTTTCTCCATTTCTATTGTCTCTTCACCTTACATACATGACCAGCTTTTGTCTTTCTGCTTGTGGGATATATGCCATGTCCCTGCTCAACTACTCCTATGATTTCCTGTGGTTTTGTGGGCCTGCTTTAATTCAAACATGGCATTCCAGACCCTCCATGATCTGAATCCAACTCCCCTTTGCCCTCTCTCCAACCTGCCCCTCTGCTCACACTGCCTTCTAGGTCAACTGATCTCCAGCTCATCCTTACCCATGCCCAGCGCATTCCTGCGTAGGATACCTTCCTCAACCTCACTCTTCCTGGACTCCTGCCCCTCCAGTTCCAATTTACTCCCTTTTTGGACTCTTCTACACCTCCCTTTTGACCTACTTGGCATTATTGTTATTTGTGTATTTATAATGAATAAAAATGAATGACAACATTCAACAAGTGTTATTTAAGATCTACTATGTGCCAGACACCGTGCTAAGTGCTGAGTAAATACAGGTGACCAAAACAGTATGTGTCTGTCCTTGCAGAGCTAACCATCTGGAGGCCTGTCTCCATGGCTAAGCATCCTTCAATGCATAGGACTAGCCCCCACAAAAAATAATTATCTGGCCCCAAGTTTCAATAGTACTGAAGTGGAGAGACCCCATCACAGATTTTAGAAGTACCTGTGGAGGGGAGTACGTTTATTGTTTAGTTTAGTATTCTCCAAAACACCCAACATAGTGACTTGATATATAGTAGCTTCTAAATATTTTCAGGAATAAAAATGGCTCCCTTAGGATGGAGGAAAGGGATAAGTTTTAATTAGGAAAAGCAATAAGAAATATTAGTTAATTTCAGAGGGGAAATCATAGCCTAAACTTCTTTGCTATGGGTATGGTAAATTAAGTTAGTATTTTATGCTCCATTGTTGTGTTTTCTTCATTATAATATTTATCATATAAATCCACCAACTTACATAACTCATGGGGAAAGCAAGGGATTAATTAGGCAATTTCAAGATGCATAAATACATTAATATTAACAAAATATATATGGTGATCAGGGAACACATTAAGGGACATAAATCAAAGATAATATAGCAGAGCAAACCCACCAGTGGAAAACAGGCTGGCAATGTCTAGAAATGTTCTTTTGTATTTGATAATGTGACAGATTCCTGGCACAATTCTATTTGTTATAGGACTATTAATTCCATCATCTGCACCTTGCATAAACTTGCTTTATTGCATTTGTGAGTATAGTGTGTAGGGTCAGTAGAGGTCACTGCCATGGCAATGGTTTGGCATCCACAGCTTTTGAAATGGTTCCTGGGCATACAGCAAAGACAAACATCTGGCAGCGGACAACATTGGGGGTGTGCCAACAGGGATGTGCCCATGGACATGCATGTCAGGTGCAGGCTAAGTGGAGGGTCTGCCAAGCCCAGATTCTCCTTGTATATGGGGGTATTTCTTCCCAGCTGTACAAGAAAGATTTTATTCAAAGGCAAAAAACCTTAAAATTTCAGCCTTAGAGTCTCACTGGGAGTTGATCTAATCTGGCCCTTTCATTTTACAGAGAGTGAAACTGAGGCAGGGGGAGTTGATGTGGGTTGCCAAAGGCAGAGAGCTGGCTTGTGGATGTCCTGGTCTATCTCTCTGCATTTTCTTACCATGACATTATTTTGATTTTAAACACATCTCCCACTATTGAGTGGAGATTACATTTAGTATACCTGTTGCTAGTAACTTGCTTCTTTATTTCATACACTATTTGGTTTCAAATGCATTTTACAGTTAAAAGA
>CM052442.1:35450135-35469526 GCA_028533085.1 Varecia variegata
AGAGAATTTTATATAGATAATAGTTTAAAAGGGTATTGGAGGGATTGGGCGGCGGGGGGGGGGGGGGGGGGGGTGGGGAACAAAAAGCCCAAATGCGAAATTACTCAAAGATGAGTTAATTGTAGAAAGACCTAGAAGAGCAAAGGGGGAAATGATGTCCCAGGCTCGTGGTCACTGTGCTCTCGAGGCTGCCACTGTGGGAACCTGGCTGCTGAGCAGAACCCAGGAGAGGCACCTGCTGCCCACTGACGCTGTGTCCATGGCTGCTACTATCGCCCAGAGCTGGAAAAAAAACAGCTTCTCTCTCTTTCCCGCCTTTTAGTCTCCCAACACTACCTCCCATTGGCAGAATTTGGTAAGCCAGATGGCTAAACAGTCTGGGAAATGTAGTTTGCCGGCTTCCTGTCCCAGAGGTAGAGAGATGGGAAAAGAAGACTGAGTGTGAGCTCAGTGACAGCAGACAGTATCTCGTGCACCCATCAGTTGACAATCCTTTGCATGAGCAAGTTGTACATATATTTTTAAAACATGCCCATGGTTGCTCCCATATCACCCAATCTCCATCATATTTTCTTCCTATATTCTCTCCTCCCTTCCTTCTTCACACATTCCAGACTAAGCAATGCACTTGGCACTGGGAATGCAGAGTGAAGCAGACAGTGTTCTTAAGCCTGTAAGGGTTAGACTCTGGTAGAAGGTAGGACAAACCTTTTAAGCTCTTCCTAATTCTTTCCTTTTCTTGTTTTCATTTTTGTTTTTCCCGTTCTAACTTTCCCAGGATAATAATTCCCTTATTTAAATGACATACAGATGCTGCTTCATATTCATGAATTAGAATGCCGCTTACACTCCTACAGTAAATATAAATCATTTGTCTAATATGATGCTACTCCAAGATTAAGAAACGATACTAGTTATTGAGTGTGTGTGAATTTTATAGTCTTATCCTTCACAGCTGAGACTCAGAGTCAGTCAAGGCTTTCTGTATTTTCATTGTAATCAGTTTGAGGGGTATTAATAAATAACAGGCTGTATCAAAACAAAAAAGATGAGACCATAGTTTATAAGTTTTTCTCATAGCTATTCCCTGCAAAATTGCATAAAAGCCAGTTTTTCACTTATTCGATTAAATTTATTGACAGTTAACAGTGCCTCAGGTGCTCGGTGCTAAGTACACAGAATAAAATAAGAGAGTCCTTGTTCTCCAGGAATTTGTCACCTCATGGGGGAGGCACTGACAATTAACACTGACAGCTAGGGGTGCAGGATGTCTAATGATGGGGTAAGGACACACAAGTCAGCCTGGGGGCTCAGGGTAGGTTTCCAAGAGAAGAAAGGTTTTAGATGAATTTGAAGGATGCACTCAAGTCAAGTGAGGAAGAGGGAGGAGGAAAAAGCCTTTCAACCCTATGGCATGTGGGACAGGAAAGGTCATGGGACAGGTATTACGGAAGGTACAGGAATGACTTCTCATCGTGAAATGAGATGACACTATGGTTGTTAGCAAGAGTTAGGTTATGGAAGGTTTAAAATGCTGTGCAAAGGGCTTTATTCTTAAGGAAGTAATAAATCACCCTCCAGCTTTAGAGAGGAGAATAAGATCATTCTGTGAGCAGCATGAAGGGTGGCTTGGAAGGGACCAAGACTGAGACCGGAACCAGTTAGAAGACACTGTGGTACCTAGGTGAGAAATGACAAGGACCTAAACTATGCAACTGGAGGGGGAAACAAAGAGCAGAGGGTAGAAGTAAGAATTATATAGGCCAGAGGGTCAATAAGACAGGAATGCAGTAAGAGGGGCAGAAGGATCTAAAATGACTTCCAGGATGTTGACTTGGGTCACAAGCAGGCCAGTGCTCCAATGACCAAAGTAGGGAAATACAGGAGCAGCAGGACAAGTTAGTGGGGACAGGTAGTGGGGTAGGAGGGAAGGCTCCGGGAGGAGAGGAGTTAAATTTTTAACATGTTGAAATTCACATGCCTGAGAAATACCCAGGGCAAAGACCCAGCGTTTGGTGTGCAATATGGATCTGGAGCTCAGTAGACAGGCCTGAGCTGTGTGCATGGCTTTGAGAGTCATCTACTTTGTCAGGGAAGCCACAGAGGTGGAAGAAATAACACAGGGAGGAGAGAAGGAGGCCAAGGACAAATTGCTTGAGAACACCAATATTTAAAGGACTTACAAAGTAAAAGAAATTCCCAAAGAAAATGGAAAGAATGGTTAAAACTGCAGGAGGAAAAAGATGTGTGTCTGCCTTGCTTTTCATCTCATGGACCTGCATCTCCTGAGTTGCTTTTGCTGGAAACTAGGGGACCGTTCTTCCATTTCTAGTTCTTCACTGAGTTCTATCAATGGTATTTTCAAAATATGCCACAAATCTGCATGCCTCTTGCCGTGCCCCTGGCAGCGTCTGGATTCTGGTTCGAGCCACTGGATTAAGCAGTTGCCTCTTTGCTCATCCCTAATCCCCCCTTGCCCACCTGTATGTAACCCAGAGAACCTGCCTGTTTTTTTCACACAGCACAACAGTAGTTTGTTGAATGAATGGACGATTGAATGAATGAATGTAGAACTGCCTAATAGTACAAGGAAATCAAGAAAACTCTTCTTTTCATTAGGCATTCTGGAAGACATTGGTCACAACTGTGCTTCTGGAGCGATGAGGGCATTAGCAGCTATGTCTCTAACTCCCTGTGATGTTAGGGACAGTGATTACTCTCTGTGACCAAAGGTCACTCCCCTGTCTTTAGGCAGAAGAGCTGAAATTAAACTAGTTCTTAAGGTCAAGAATAAATCCTTAAATATATATTCTCCCTTTCCCATTGAGAAAAGAGAATTTTTGCTGGATGGACAAAAATGTCCATTATATCCGGTGCCCGATGCTTTTAAGGAAATCATAGCTTTAACTGTCCAAACCTTGTGTCTTTCTTATGGTTCTTCTTCAACTTCTCACTAAAATTTTGATATACCATAAATTTCAATGCCCTTAATAAGATACCAGTACCAAATCCCCCAGGCTCCTCATACGCTATTTCTATGTCACATCTTAGCAACTTCCAAAAAGTCAGGTAAGGGATTCTGTGCCTTTTACATTAGGACTAAATTGAGGAGTAGTAGCTTTCACAATGGAAATTTATCTCACTGGGCAAATGTCTGCCAGACCATTACTACACCTCTCTGCAACCTTTATGAGGTGTGGAGTGAGTGTGTTTTAAGAGGGGGAAAAAAAACTACCTAACAGGATTTCTCATGAGTCAATTACTGGCGTTGGCAGAGAGAGTGAAATTGTGAGTCGATGAGGAGGGAGGGGTGGCGTTCTGCTGCAGTACTAGGGCCTCATTAGCGCTTGGCAGCACACTCCTCATGCAAGGTCTGAAGAATTGTCGGGATCCCTCAGATTCTCAGGTCCAGGGACCATCTCCAGAAAAAGATGAGTAAACGAGTGTGCGACATCGGCATTGCAGTCAGCATGCCCAGGCAGGAACTGCCGCCCAATATTTACAGCTCTGCCAACATTTCCCATTATGGATGTCCCCTGAAGGCTCTAGCATTGGGCACAATTTTTCAGATAGAAATTTAGTAACTCAATTGGCATCCACCTGGGGCCCGTGGCAAGCGGGAATAAAGCTTGTTTTCCCTTCAAGTGACAACGCAGTGATAAATAGCTCTACTGTCTTGCCCTCCACTGTAATACTCACCCTCTGGCCCTCCTGGATATGAAAACTGTTTTCAGTAGCACCTTGCTAGAAAGAGACATGCATTAACCCTGTTCTCCCAAACCCAGCTCTAAGCAGAGTGCAGGCAGAGAGCTGGATTTGGAGTTTAGTGGCTGTGGATGACATGCGATTTTCCTCAAGGTCTTTCCACCCCAGAAGAAAACTGGGATTGTCAGTCTGCAATTTAACCCTTCCAGCTGTCCTGCAAGGTAGAGAATTAGCTCTAGGGACTGTCGAAGTCACCACGGCTGTGGAGGAAACCCAGTGTGCAAGGGACCCCAGAGAGGGCCCAGGGGAAAAGGCAGCCTTGCCCCGCCAGGTGCTAAGGATGTCCTCGAGCTGAGTTTATCAAAGAGGAATCGGTTCACGACTGGCCGCTCCCCATACTGGAGTCAGACAGCAACCGGTCTCCCCAGCACCCTGAGTGTGCTCCAGGCTGACTTCCAAGGAGCACAGGGATTCTTGCAGGACAGCAGCAGAGTCCTAGGCAGGTACCGTAAAAGCAGCCACGAGCAGAAGCTGCCAGAAGAAAGGTGTGCTTCCTTCGGCTTCCTGATACCCCACACCCAAGGTTCCCAGGTCTCAGGAGCCTGTGCTTCAAAGTGGGACCGTCTGAACGGCAACCACCACCAGCCAACAAACCAAGCAGGCACCTCTCTGGCTTCCTGTCCCCTCACTAGAGAGACCCCCAGCTTCAATCTCGGCCGAGCTCCTCCCACTGGGGTCTTGAACGTGCACCTGGGGCTGGGGGCTGTTCTCTGTGCTGAGGATCTAGTGACGCCCTCAGGGCTCAACCCTCACCACAGTCACTGAGGGGAGCTCTTAAAGAAATGCATGTTAAGACCCACTGCAGGTGGCGCCCAGGAATTTTAAATCATGTTGAAGACTCGATTCTGATGCGGCTCTCCGGGGGCTAGCTTTGAAACCACAGTCCCCTAAAGTGGAAGGATTCCAGACCCGAATTCAAATTCCTCCTCTACCACCAACTGGCTAAATATTTAGACAAGCTGTTTTAACATCTCCACACCTTAATTTCCTCACCTCTGTTGTCCAGGTAATATTATTTGTATTTTCTTGCTGTCGTATCTAAACCTGAGCAGTTACATGAGATTTATGGTCCCAGAGAAGGAGAAGGTGGGACCCGGGTGGCCATCCCCCACCCTCCATTTTAATACATGGTGAGCCAGGGTGGGGGCACAGTGGTCTTCAAACTTCCAGAAACTTCCCACTTTCCAAGGCACCTCTGGGTCTGGACAGTATCGTCTTATACCGCAGCGTGGGTCTGTGACCCTTTCCTACCTCTGGCTGCATGACGGCCCCTTCCTGCCCATACAGAGAAAGCCACACACCCACCCTCCTCAAATCTCACTGAGAAGCATTTTCCTAAGATGTAAAACCTCCAGGCAACAAATAAAAGGACAAAAAGACACTTTGAAATACTGGTGTCTGAAAAGCCCACTTGATTTGCCATAATAACCCTCCCATCCATTCATTAAGAGGTACATTCCCAGCACAATTATTTTTATGTTTAATAATTAACCACAAAAATACATAGTGTGTGTATATATATATAACTTTGATCAATGCCTACCAAAACTAATTGTAATTAGAACTTAATCCATAATAAATTTTCTAACAGAGTGCTGTGCTGACAAAAAAAAATAATAATTCAAAATTTTCAACTTATATACCTACCTTGGTTGAAGAGGAGAATGATAGGATAATTCATGAAAGACTTTCAGGCGTAAAAATATATAACACTAGGATAAAGTTCTGCAGGAGAAGTGAAATGGAAATACAATTTCAAGGAGAAAAAGAAACATTATGTAACTTCTAACTGTTAAAAAAGAGCTTGTCCATGTGTTTTTTGAACCATGGGTAGTAAATCAATATGGTAGTTAGATTCCATTAGATAAATTTGAGTGATATGACAGTTACAGTCTAAAATATCAATATTTACAAGATGCCAGAAATTACATCCTTTGCAACTATTTAATTCAGATAAAAATCACCTGATACCATTTTGAAGATCTTAGCTTTCCAGAAGTTTTTGGGGCACACGCACACAAAAAGTTGGAAGACTACTGGGCTCTGTCATAGAGTTTTAGCACACACATGTCAAGGAGAGGAGCACATGTAAGGTGACATGGAGATGGTAGGGATCATTGTAAAGGAGGGACAGAGCGAGTGGTGAGTCAGTGTGATGTCCCCCAGGCTTGTAGGCTCCCCAAGTCCTGTACATGCCATGGGGGGAATCCAGAAGTTTCCACGTGCCCCAGCACAGAGTGAAGGTGCTGAGCCATCACCTGATGCAGACTTCACTGCAGGGCAGATGACCAGACCACAGCAGTACCAGCACATGTCACCCTGGAAGACCAACGGGTCCATTTACCTTTCCTGGCCACCCAGACTGTGGAATACGCCAGAACAGCCGCCCCTGGGAGAGAGCAGTGAGTGTGCAGAGATCCTATCCGCTGACCCTGTGGAATCCCACTGAGTCCTGCAAACACCCCGGACCGTCTTCGGGTGAGAAGAGGGGAGTGAGGAAGGCTGCCAGAATGTGGGATCATCCAGGGAGAATGAGTCATCCAAAAGACTAATTAAAAGACTAATTACAACAGCCCTCATAGGGAATTTAACTTAGAAAACCCTGACTATTTAAACAGGAAAGAGGCTATAAACCAGAAGAGATTGAGACATTGTTAATTGGCAAGACAGTTCTGTGCTACCCAGCAGGGTGAGGACTCATAAGAAGGTTCAAGTCAGCTAGAGAAAATAAAGAGTCGACATTGTCGTGCATTTGAGTGTTGTGTGAGCAAATTTGCCATCCTATTACACCTATAAAATGGGGTTAATGTATTTACCTTGCAGGGTTCCTGTAAGAATTAGAGAGAATAGATATAAAATTCTCCAGAATGTCTGTGCCCCTTGAAGGACAACTATTACTGTTATACCAAAGTCTGCCAGCCTCCACTGCTGCCTGAGAGGCGGCAGGAAGATATCCAGACCATGGTCTCCGGGGCCCTTGTCAAGCTGTCCCCACCTGTGTGTGACACGGGCATTCCCTGGGCATTGAAGCCTACTTTGAATAGAGGCAGGAGGATTCCTCTCCTGTCTTGTCTATGCTATTGTCTCTGGGCTGCAATATCTTATAGAGCTTGAGAGAAACCAGCTCTGAGGACAAGTCCTCACAATCTTCTCAGAATCGGTCATCTGATAACTGGGGCATCAGTGTTAGCAGGCCCAGCCCTCCCTTAGGACAGGATCATTTTCAGGGTGGGCCCCATTCTCCATGCAAACAGGACCTCAGTGTAGCCCACCCTGGGAGTCCCATGGTAAAGCTGAATGCCAAAGGGCAGAGAGACCCAGACCCAGAAGCAGACTGGCTGTGAAACTACGGAAACATAAGCTTCCAGGTTTCTCGCATGCCCAGGCCTCCTTCTAGGCCTTATGCCTAATTTTGTATTCTCTCTCTCCAAGAGGGCCACCCAAATTGTAAACAGTTTGGGCTCCACCAAACCTGCATCTGCCCCATCTAGACCTTACTCAT
This sequence comes from Varecia variegata, assembly GCA_028533085.1. Lineage (NCBI taxonomy): Eukaryota > Metazoa > Chordata > Mammalia > Primates > Lemuridae > Varecia > Varecia variegata. The sequence continues at coordinate 35,457,403 of CM052442.1, forward strand.
ACTCTCTCCTGAAGTTTTAAAGAATTGGACCCTCACAGTGCCAGTGATAAAAGCACCTCTGCAGATGAAAAGCACTTTCAAGTTAGATTTTCTCACCAAGTTCTCTCAGATAATGAATGCATTGATCAAACATTAATTAAGCACCCACCAAGTGTGGGCACTGTGCCCGGTGCTCCTGGCCCAGGCCAGGAGAGCCTTACAGCTAAGTGTAGGATATGTGGCTTCAACTTACCAGTGAAATCCACCTGCACATCACCCGAGCAATCTGCACACTCCTCCCCCTGGAGATGACGGTAGCCTAGAGGCACCAGGACGTGCCACCCTGCTGTCTCAGCTGCCTTGAGGCCTCTAGACCTCCCCGAGATCCACCAACTAAAGGGTTAACCCCTGCCACAGCAGGAGAGGGTTGTTAATATTTTAACATCATTCCTCCTTCCAACGAGTGTTTTCCATTATATCCTTAGTTCTGCTGGTCCTCCTTAGAGGCCAATAAACAGACCCAGAAGTCGTGACCATTCTCATCACAGTGCCATCTATACAGAAAGCCCCCATGAGTCTAGATGACCCTTGGAATATTCTCCATCAGGCACATAGCCATATATAGGTGCATATGGCTGGAAGAAAAATCTAACTCTAAAACTTGGATCTAAACAAAAGGCCAGCTGGGAATTATAATTCCTTTTACAGGATTGATGAACGGTAAGATTCATTTGAACAGCTTCTCCTAGTGCATTTAAAATTTGTTTCCACTTATAATAATTAACTTATACACAATTACTGTCAAACATGTCCATTGGCTAAAATGGGCTCATTCATTTATTCATTCATTTTTAACAAAAATGAATGTACTAGGTATCTACTATGTGCCAGGCACGGCTCTAGGTGCTGGAGACATTGTAGTGAACAAGACACACGACAGTTACTCTCATGGCACCGACATTCTGGTCGGGGTAGGCAAACACACAATGCGTTTGTTAGGTAGGAATAAGTATAAAATGAAGCAGGAGGAAGGGGGCGTAAGAGGAATTGGGTAGGGAGTGGGGTGCTATCTTTATAGGGAAGGTGACCCTGCTCCATGAGGTTTGAGCTGAGAAAATCTAGGCAGAGCAAAGAAAAGGGCAAATGCATTAAAGCCAGAGCGTGCCTGTGCTTGAGGAACAGTAAGGAGGCTGGTGTGGCTGGGGCCTGGTGACGCTGGAGACAGCAGTGAGGAGAATGGCGGGTTTGGGGTTGGAGAGTGAGCCAGGGCTTATGCCTGCACTGCCAGACGAAAGCGTTTGTTCTTCATAGCTCTCGACATGCCCAGCGTACAGTCAGGACCCAGAATCTACCTGTCTCTTCTTGAAAATCCAATCATAAAATGCTAAACCAAGTTTAAGAACTCCAAATACATTTTAGATTAAAAACCAATTTCCTTCCAATATCCTGAAACTTTACACCAGGATATCCATGGCTGGCTGGACACAGTACACAATGTTTCCTTGTCATGGACTAAATGTGCTTTCGGCTACCAGAGCCGCGAGAGAGAAGGATGGTGCTCTCACAGACTTAATTCCACTCTGCCTTGGATCAGGTCTTTGTGCTGCACCACCAACGCCTGGAAGGCTCTCTGGAACACCAGCTGCTGAAAGCTTGGTATGCAATATTCACTGGAAAGGTTATGGTCTGACGCTGACCTCGAAATTCCTGATAATAAATGTGAATGGGCTAGGAAACAAATTAAACCCGGCCCAGTGTCATTCCTTACCCAAAGAGCAGGACTCATCAAATTCTCCCCTCTTCCTTTCATAACTTAGCTTTTATGTTATACTTTTAAAAAGTAAAATGATATTAACAATTTTCATGAGTTATTTTTCCCCTTTGGATCGCCAGAAATCCAGTTACTAGTATGTGCAAAGAGCCAGTGTCTTAGGACCCTCTGGAGCCTCTGCCACCATAATGTCAAAGACAGATAGTTTCTTCACATGGGGAAGTGATAGTTCACACAGCGTGCTCGGCTGTGGGAAGTTATTAGGTTAGTAAGTATGGAATGTTCGATTTCCTTATAAGTATTGAGTTTGGAAGTTGATATCTCTGACATTTCAGTTTGATACTTATTTTTGTTTTTGCTTTTATTGTGAAGATACATCCTCATCCTTTCAAATGCATGTTTTGGCTTGTGATTATCTTTCAAATTTTTTTAGAGCAATTTTTGTGAAACCATGGATAAGTTAAAAATTCGTGTTATTTTTTTAGTATGACTTCCGTCATGGAACCAATACAGCACAGAAAGCTCAAAATATCAATGAAGTGTTTCGGAAAGATGTGGCTAACGAACACACAGTAAGTCAATGGTTTGAGAAGTTCCATTCTAGTGATTTTAATCTTGAAAATGGGCGACCTGAGAGCAAGGTGGATAATGATGAGCTGAAAGCTGTAGTGGAAGCAAATCCATCTCAACCTACTTGTGAATTAGCAGCAAGGTTTGACGTTACTATTCCAACAATATTGGACCATTTGAAACAAATGGGCAAGGTAAAGAAGCTGGATAGATGGGTTCCGCATGAATTAAACAATCATCAGAAGAGGAATCGTCTCAAAGCTTGCCTTTCTTTGCTGTCACGACATAAAGGCAAACCATTTCTATACCGTATTGTTACATGTGATGAAAAATAGATTCTTTTTGACAATCACCAGCATTTGGCACAATGGTTAGATAAAGATGAAGTGCCGAAAGACAGTCCAAAACCGGATATTCATCAAAAAAAGCTAATGATGTCTGTTTGGTGGTCCAGCACTGGTATTATCCACTACAGCTTCATGAAACCTGGTCAATCAATTACAGCAGATGTCTACTGCAACCAATTGGATGAAATGATGAGGATGCTTGCGATTAAGCAGCCAAGCACTTAGAGACAGGCCAATCCTCTTGCAAGACTACATGTCGCAAAAAACAACGCTGCTCAAACTACAGCAGCTAGACTTGGAAACTCTCTGTCATCCACCATATTAACCAGACCTTGCACCAACTGACTACCACTTCTTCCAGGCTTTGGACCACTTCTTACAAGGAAAAATATTCAATTCTCAACAAGCTGTGGAAACACCTTTTACAATTTCATTGCCACTCACTCTGCAAGCTTCTTTGCTGCTAACATAAGCAAGCTACTGTTAAGATGGCAAAACTGTGTAGACAGCTTAGGCACATACTTTGATTAATTGTACTGCTTCTTGTTTGAGATATAATAAATTACACTTTTGATTTGAAACCAGACATGTCATATTTAATGACCTAATATCAGGTAGCATCTCAGCAAGAAATAAAAACTGCTCAATGAGGTGATCCATCTCTTGAAAGTATTTTGGCTTCCTATCTAAGCAAAAGAATAATCTGGAGGAAATTTAGTAAATAAGAACCCCATACACAAAATTACTAAGAAGTTTTTGTTTGGCTTTTTAAAATTAAACAATACAAAAACAAAATACTCTCACTGTAGAAATATACTAAGGCAACCCAGGAAAGTATGAAGGAAAAATGAAAAAAAAAAGTCATCTGATCATCTTATCCAGAGAGAACCCATGTTAACACTTTGGTGAACAACTTTTCAGGCTTCTTTTCAAGCTGGAGTACATGCACACAATTTTACATAAATAGAATCAAAGTATACTTAAAGTTTTGTGACTTGCTTTTTTCACCCACATGTCATGACAGCTTTCTAAGTTATTAAATATAGGCCTAAATCATTACTTTAAATATATGCATAATATTCCATTACAAATTATAGGGTCACAAATTACTTAATGACACTCATACATCCAAAGAAATAATGGCTTTTTTATGGGTCATGAATGGACCCATTCACCAGCGAGTGAAGGGAAAAAAATTTCATCCATTCCATAATCTCAGTACAATCCAATAATGTGAACCATCCCCTAAGGATAATATTCTTTTTTTGGCAAAATGCTCAATCTCTCATATTCGTCTTTCTCCCAAAACTTCCTTCTAGGAAGGCATCTGGCTGTAGGGCAGGAAAGGGTACAGCTTATGTGATGATGTGATGACAAGGGAGAGGGGTCCTCAGGTGCATTTCCCTTGCCTGCTCCTGTGGCCCCTTGCTAGAACTTCCTGCGCTGTAGACGGTCTTACCTGCTCCCCGAACCAAGGCTGCTCAGGTGCAACTGGCTCTCTCGTTCAGACAATGAGCAAAACCCACCCACGATAGCACCTACTACATACTGCTATGGTCAGGACCATCCCCCAAAAGGTGTGGGCCTCCCAGGCAACTCAACCAATGTCAGGGCTGCTCCAGGTAACACACTTGAAAGGAGGCTATACTACTGATATCTTCTATTGCATCCTTGAGGTACTGTTAAAGACAGAAATTTTACAAGCCTATCGTGGCTGCTCAGTTATCCCATCCAAGGGACAGGCCTGCTGTGATCCCAGCTGGTCCACCCTGGTCTCAAAGGTCCCAGCTCTGCAGCCTCTTTGACCTGTCCCTAAGTCTCTACTCATTCCCTGGGGCTCTCAGCACATCCATAGTTCCTTGAGGTTGCAGTGGCTAGAACTTCCTTGGCCCATAACCCCCTTGATATCAGCACCTATGGTCAGTACAACACTCTCTGCTCAGGTCTACAACTCCTTTAGGGGATTCAGCTGTCCCATCATCCCCTGCCTCCTCATCCTTTGTGCACTCCAGAAACCCCCATCTTTGGAGTCTTCCTCTGTGCCCAGTCTTACTGCATAGAGTTTCTGCTGTGCTCTATGCTCCCCCTCAATGCATTTGATACTTTTTCTATTCTCACTTGAAGCTCCGGGAGGGTGGAGACCATGTCTGCTGGGTTTGCTATTGAGTAGTAGCTACTCAAGACACATTTGAGGAATGAACAAAAAAAAGAAAGAATAAACTCATGAATATATAAACAGGGTTCTTGAACTGGTGTGGCCCTGGGAGGGGCATTTCTAGCCTGGACCTTGACAGCTGCAATCCTGGGGATGCTGGTTCTATTTTTTGGGTCTGTCAGAACCCAGACAGGATCCCTAGACAGGATCTTGTTTCTACCCTGAAATACAACTTCATTATGTCTAGACACCAGATTGGATACTAAAGAGCAGAAAACATGGGAGAGGTCGGGCATTCAGAAGAAGCACACTGTTTTCTGACACCTGGGGAGAAAAAGAGCCTACATGCCACCAGGACACCTGCCACACCCCTTCTGTGCCCGCTTTCTCATTGCAGTGTTTTACACTTATTAAGAGGTGAGAATCTCCCCTTCGTGATTTATCAAACAACTCTAATAAGTACATTTTATGGTCTAGGTCATATCCTTTCATGAGCCTCATTATTTTAAACCAGTTTTATCGCAATGAAAAATGAAATACACCATAAATTGTTTTTCACTAAGTGTCAATTAGCAGCTCTGTTTAAGCACTGCTTCTAAATCTGAAGGAAGGAAGTTGTTTGTGCTAAATAATACGTTGCTATGATAGGGTATGTGTCTAAAAGATAAAAATTCATGTTAATTTCAATCCACTGAGATAAACTATAACTGTCTTTTATTTTCATAGAAAATACTGCTTTTTGGCCAACTTCTGAAAAACAAATGCTTCTGGGCTTTTGCAGTCGTTGTTTATTTATTTGTTTCCCTGATTTAAAAAAAATAGTTACTGATATTTTTCTGGGAGTTAAAAATGTAAATATAATTGGCTCTGACTAGCCAATAAATTCAAGGAGGAAATTAGGATTTTCCTTGTGCTATGAATACATTACCTAGGAAAGTTTGCTAATTATCTTGCTTTATTGCAACTGCCTCTGCTCAGGATCTATTTATTGAAAAATCCCTTAAACTACCTCAGAGGTTTATTTCTAAAGCAAAAATATTATTTATTTCTAGCTTTTCGCTGGAATAAAACACTGCCACCTATTCTCTGGTTGGAGATGGGGAGATGACATCCTGCTCTGCTGTTATCTCTGACCCCTAGGGCAGAATCAGCTCCAAACTCATTGTATCTCATAACCCTCATTCATCTGAGCTGCTGCAGCCTGATGTGATCACTCTCTATTCCCCACGGTGTTGGCCTACCTCATAGCCACTACCTTTAAAATAGTTCCTGTTAGGAATTCTGTGCTGTGGTTGACCTTCTCTTTCTTTTGGATCGTCCTTCAACCTAGTTCTGGCTCAGCCAATGATCCAGTGTGGCTGGCTGTTAAAGTTCATGCTGCATTTTGCTTCTGACAAAATCACCTGTTCTTGCTCATGGGCTCTGTAAGAATCAGTGTTCTAGCCACCGAGGAAGAAAAGATAACCATCAAGAGGCACCAGTCTCTAAAATTCTATTTCCAGGCTTATAAACTCAAGTTAGGAAAAACAGGCGCATCTGAAATTAATATCAATAAAACAGTACTTTGGAAAGGCATTTCCAAAACCAAAGCTGATAATTTACTTTAAGGCTGGTCAAGAAATGTTTTAATATTTAATAACAAAAGCGAAGAAATAGTGGCACCAGGAAGCCAAGAAAAGGCATTTGGGAAAAGGGCCTTGCTCTTGGAGTTAATGACAGTTTCCTTAGACAAGTTCCACCAGTTTAGGCATCTTGATAATGTCACAGGTGGTAGGTATTTGACAGCCAAGACAGAATCTCAGAGCTGTGTAGAACATGTTTTATAACTCCAAGTTTCAATGGAGATTTCTGCCTTTACTCAAAAACCTCTGAAATAATTATGTAAGGATAAAATCACAACTTTCCACCTACCACGTTATCCAGGATATTGCTTTGGTGTATGTCAATGTTTTTGGAACTGTAGTTTGAGACAATATGATTTAATAAAAGTGCCTGAAATTCTTCAGGGCAAATGCAGAAGCATGTAATTCATATTTTTAAACACATTGTGAAATACATATTGCCTATTTAGGTCTCTGTCAATTCTCCTAACTCCTCTATTTTCATCCTTTTAGTTTTTATTAAAGTGATTTTCAGCATTATTTTTATTCCTAATTTAAAGCAATTATTTATATGACCTTATTGTCTACTAACCCTTGAAAATATAATACCTTCCCTACCAGCCCTCGTGTTATTGGTATTATTTCTCTACAATTGTTGGTAGTAGCGCCTAGCATCATAATAGTTCTCATTCACTGACTACTTACCATACGCCAGGCACTACATTATCTCATTTAATTTACTGAAAACACAGTTGTAAATTCTCCTGTTACTTTTACTTGGTAGAATTTGTTAAAGCCCCATTTATGAGTGTGAGAATTAGCAGCAGCTTTGCTGCTTGGAGTAGACTGAAAACACAAACCGCTCTGTATTCAAGCTCCGAAAACCGAACGTGGCTGCCGGGGCCAGCTGGCCTTGGAAAGCATCTGGATGATTTCATTTAACGCCTTTAGAAATATTTCTCACTGGGCTAATTCAAGGAAAATGGCTTGTCACGGATGATATCTGACCATAATAAGCAGCTAAAATGCTTTCCCAATAAATATTGTAAAATGAAACAGGTGTAAAGCCACGGTTGGAAAATTAGCAGCCGAGAAGGACTGCAAAGATTATAAGGCCAAATTTCCAGCAGAAAGCTGGATCCTGGGATGTAGCAGGGATCTGTGTCATTGGGACATTTCCCCCCTGCTTTCAAGAAATTTATCATTTGTTCAATTATTCATTTAATAAATGTTGATATGCTCTATAAAGGCACTCAACTGGGTCTTAGTGGGATATGAAGATTAACGCACGTTAGCCTTAAGGAGTTGCTGGCTAGTGGAATGAGAGGACCTGACAAGACCCGTATGAAGCATGGCCACCCCACACACATGCTCTCTGCCCTGTGTAGAGAAAACCTAAGTCCCGGAGTTAAAGGAGATGCCAAAGGGAAGTGAGTTTGGACTGGTTGAGAAGGAAAGACCTGCAGAGGATGCCAAAAGAGAACACAGTGGTGGATTCTGGTGGCAGGAAACAGCTCTCCTCCACCCTTGAGAATACAGCCAGGGGTTTGGGGCATGCACGTTGAGAGTTGAGCACAGGCAGCCTGTGATGACAGCCTGCCACTGGGAGGAGCTAGGGCAGATGGGGCGGCGGGCAGCAGGGGCGAGCCACAACCCAGCCACTCACAGGTGGGTTAGCTGGTGGCTGCTCATCTCCAAGATGGTGTGTGAGCTGTGTGCAGGGCCAGCCCTGAGAAGGGAGTGAGCAGCACTTCCCAGGACCCAGTGCAGTGCTTGGAGGGGCTAAAAGTTAGCGCATTCATTAGAGCTCCAGAGAAGCAGACGCTGTGGGCTGAACTGAGGAGCTGCCACTCCAAGGCACACAGGTCTGCGCAAAAAGGTGAGCTGAAGTCGTGGTGGCACAAAACCTGTACATAAATGTTCATAGTGACTTTACTCATAACAGCCAGAAACTGGGAACCACCCAGATATCCTTCCGTGGGGTGGATGGTTAGACAAACTGTGGTACATTCACACCAGGGACTGCTACTCAGCAACAAAAATGACAGACTATTGATACACACAGCAACTTGGATGAATCTCCAGGGAATTATGCTGAGTGAAAAAAGCCAATCCTAAATGATTGCATACTTCGTGATTTCATTTATATAACATTCTTGAAATGACAAAATTATATAACTGGAGAATGGATTAGTGATTGACAAGGGTCAGGGAGAAGGGTTGGAGGGAAGTACATGTGGCTATCAAAGGGCCACAGGAGGGACCCTTGGGTGATGGAAATGCTCTATATCCTGACTGTATCAAAGAGAAATGGATATGCTGGTTGTGATAATGTACTACAGTTTTGCAAGGTGTTACCAGTGGGAGAAATGGGACAAAGGATACACAGGATCCCTCTGTATTATTTTTTATCAGTACATGGTAATCTAAAATTATCTTAAAATGAAAAAAAAATCTACTTTTAAAAAACCCTATACCTTAGGAACCTGACTGATTTCTTTTTACATTTTTTCTGTACTTTTTGCTTATAATTTTTGTAAGTGCCCTTGAAAATGTTAGCCTATTTGTTTGTTTAAGAGACTTAAATAGGTTTGATTATTTGACACAGTAATTCCAAGCCTAAAAAGATTCTGAGGAAAAATCCAAAATGTAGTCAAAGATGTTCATTGTAACAGTACTTATTAGAGCAAAAGCCTGAAATGGAATTTATGTCCAATATCAAAGAAGGGGTTAGATAAAATATCATATCCAAATGATGGAATATTCTGCAATCATTAATGATAATGCTAACAAAAAATTCAATGGCACGATAAGATGAAATTTTTTAATATAATGTTAAGGGACAAAGTGAAGATGGAAAACTATGCCTTCAATATGATTTCAATAATCTACAATGATAGGTACAGAATGAGGGGATAATCCAAATGTTAGCAATGATAACTTCTAAGTGCTAGAACTGTGGGTGAGTTTTATTCTGCTATCTTATATTCTTTTTGGTTTTCCACAATGAGCTTACCACTGGTATGATCTTGGACTGGGTATTATCCTTTCTAAGCCTTTGTGTCTTCATTCATAAAATGGAGGTAATAATAGTACCTTCCTTATATTTGGTATTATATCTACAGTGTTCAGCAAAGCATCTGATACACAATACTTGACAAATAAATGTTATTTATTTCACAAGCATATATGTATAGTACTTACAATGTACCAGGTACTATTCTAAGATCTTTACAAATAATAACTCTGTCCTCCTAGCAACCATCTGAGGTAAGGGTTATTATTATTTTCCTACATATCAAATGAGGAAACTGAGACACAGAGAAATTAAATAATTTGCACAAAGTTGTACAGCTAATAAATAGCAGAGCTGGAGTTTAAACACAGATAGTCTGGCTCCAAAGTCTGTGCTATTTATCATTACACCATTTTGCCTTTTTGGGGTTCTTGTTATGGATGGAGTAGAAGCAAAACTATGAGTCAGATGCTAAAATATTTGGAAAAGATAAGAGTTCTCCAGAGATATATGGTTGATGACAACCAGCATGGGGAAAGGATGGTGGAGCAGATACTTTGCTAGAAGTGCTTATGGGATTTGGAGCCATGTGGTTTGAACTGGGTATCAGTACCTATGTGGCCTTACATGAATTACTTAGTATCTCTGAGTATGAATTTCAAAATCTGTGAAATAATATGTTAAAAGTATCTACCTTTCAGACTCATGGAGAGGATTATTGAAGATAATACACGTAAAGTAACTCTATATAGGACATACTCAACAAATGCTAGTTTCCTTTTTCCTTGTTAACATTTGAAACATTGTTTTTTAATAGGGCAGAACATGTTCAGATGATCACATTCAAATATATGCCTCATGATAAATGGATCATCTTCTAATTACCATTAGCAAAATACAATTGATGCATGGTATCTAAGTGGCTTGATAGATCATCTCTACCACATAACTCAAAGTTCCTGGAAAATGCAGAATTTACAGGATGTGTAGTTGTAGCATCTCAGTGGTCCCTCTTGGAGCTTGAATACCCAGCATAAACAGCAAGTGAGTGATTCTTGATAACACTGTTTACTTGATAAATACAGCAGACATATAAAACATCCATTGGCAGAGTCCTAGGACTTAACAACATCAAAAGTAAATATACACCATCCATTCCTTATTGAGCGTTATGATCCAATAAAAACTGAAACAATAGACCACCACATCAATATACAGTCCCAATTTAACAATGAAGCTCAAAAGACACTAGGATATACCATCTGAAACAAAAGAAAGGAAGAATTATCAAACAAATATAACTAAATTGTCTATAGTAAATACAAACTAGTGTAGTAGTACTTAAAGCTGGGGACAGATCGTCAGGAAATCTTAACCAAAGTGTTATGACCTGTGTGTTTCCTGATCACAGAGAACAAAAAGTCTTTCCCATATAACGCATGAAGCTGATGGGAAATGGATTATCTGTCAGGATACAAAATGTATTTCACGTTGATTATTTTAACAGGTAATTTCATAGACTGAGCTATGATAATTAGTAAAGTTCTGAATATTAAAGTCATATGAGCCAAATTTGTGAAAGTTGTCAGGGAAAGAATATAAGCTTTGGAGCCAGATGGAGGATGGCCTCCTGATTCCTCCCTTTATCAGCAAGGTGACCTTAAGCAAGGTATTTAAGTCCTTTAAGTCTCAGTTTTATTTACCTGTGAAATGAAAAAAAATTCTTAACCTGGAAGCATTGTTATAAAGATTACAGATTAGGTATGGAAAGGGCACATATCAGGTGCCCCTTGCATCATAGCTGCTGCTGCTATTATTATTATTAAATCAATAATGGGTGGAAATTCTTTAAACATCAACAAATAATATTTCCTTTATCAAGATTTCAAAAAATATCACCAAGATCACCATCCTCATAAACAAAAGTCACAATTATAATGGAGTATTAAAGATATTCAGATAACCCAAAAGAAGCAGGAAAGGGGAAATAAAGGAACAATAGATGTAGAAAACAAATAAAAAACAAATAATAAGATGGTGAATCTAAGTCCAAACATAGCAGTAATTACATTAATTATAAAATGGTCTAAACATGACAATTAAAAGATAGAGATTATTGGAAGGGAAAAACAAAACTACCTAACTATATGCTGTCTATAAGAAACTCACTTCAAACATGATGATATATGTAGGTTAAAAGTAAATGGATGAAAAAAAGATATACCATCTGAATACTAAAAAAAAAAAAAAAAGATGAAGTGGCTGTATTAACATCATACAAAATAACTTCATAGCAAAGAAAATTATCAGAGATAAAGAATATTACATAATAATAAAAGGATCAATTCACCAAGAAGACATATATTCCTTAATGTGTACCAATTAACAATATGGTTTTAAAATACTTGAAGAAAAACTGACAGAACTGAAAGAAGAAATAGAAAAAGCCACAATTATATTTGGAGACTTCAACACTCCTTTCTAAGTAATAGATAAAATTATTAGATGGGATATCAACAATGACATAGAAGCACCAAACAACACCATCAATCAACTGGCTCTAACTGACATATAGAAAACACTCCCCAAAACAATAGCAAAATACACATTCTTCTCAAGTGAGCATGGAAAATTCACCATTTCCTGGGTCATAAAATAAACCTTAACAACATTAAAAGAATTGAA
>CM052442.1:35469626-35595307 GCA_028533085.1 Varecia variegata
ATTGGAGGGGCATGGGCATTGTATCTAACCAGAACTTTTGTACCCCCATAATAAGCTGAAAGAAAAAAAAAAAAGGAAGTCCCAAGGGAAACTTTATAAAATTTTTAACTGAAAGAAAATGAAAATAAAACACATCAAAAGGTGTAGGGTGCCACTAAAGTAGTGCTTGGGGGAAATTTATAGCACTTAGTGCTTATAGTAGAAGAAAAGAATGGTTTCAAATAGATAGTCTAAAGTTTCACCTTAAGTAACTAGAAAAATAATAACAAAATAAACCGAAAGTGGTTTCCTACTACTAATCAAGTGGATTACTACACTTGAACAAAATCAAGTGTAGTAATCCATGATATTGAAACCAAAAAAAATAGTAAAGAAAATTAGTAAAACAAATAAGTGTGTCTTTGAAAAGATTGATAAAATTGATAAACCTCTAGCAAGACTGATAAAGAAAAAAAGATAAAATACACAAATTTCCAATATCTAGAATGAAAGGGGATAGCACTAGGATAGTAAGGGAATACTCCAAACAACTCTACACACTTAAATTTGACAACTGAGCTGAAATAAACAAATTCCTTGAAAAACACAAAAATCAGTCACATGAAATAGGTAACCTAAATAGTTCTATAACTATCAAAGAAATTGAATTAACAATTAAACACCTTCTGAAAAAGAAATCTTCAGATCCAGATAGCTTCTATCAAATATTTAAAAATATAGCATGCAAATTACATAACTCCCCTTTCAGAAAATAGAATAGCAGAGTACACTTCCTAGCTCATTTTATGAGACAGAGGCCATTACCTTAATGCCAAAACCAGACAATAAGAAAAGAAAATTAGAGACCAGATTCTCCCATGAGCATGGATGCAAAAATCCTCAAAAACATATCAGTAAATAGAATCTGACAATATATGAAAAGAATGACATACCACAACCAAGTGGGGTTTATCCCAGGAATGCAAGGCTGGTTCATGTCTGAAACTTCAGTCATGTAATCTACCATATTGAAATTCTAGAGAGGAAACACCACATGGTCATATGAATTGCAGAAAATACATTTGAAGAAATCAACATCCATTATGACAAAAATTCTCACAAACTAGAAATAAAAGAGAGCTTCCTCAAATGGATAAAAGGCATCTACAAAAAGCCTACAGTTAACATCATACTTAGTGATGTAAGCTGAATATTTTCAAGCTAAAATTGGGAACAAAGCAAGGATATTCACTGTCACTCATCCTATTCAAGACCAGGAAGTTTTAGCCAGTGTAACTGGCAAGAAAAATCAATAAAAAATGTACAGAATAGAAAGGAAGAAATAAAACTGTCCCTATTCACAAATGACATGAGTGCCTACATAGAAAAAAAAAAACCAACAAATTAATATGTGAGTTTAGCAAGGCCTCAGGATACAGGGTCACATCACAAGAATCAATCTTACTTATATATGCCACAATGAACATTGAAAACTGAAATTTAAAAATACAGTACCATTTACAATAGCTGCAAAAATGAAATATTTAGGTATAAATTTAGCAAAATATGTACAGGATCCATATGCTGAAAACAAAACACTCATAAAAGAAATTAAAGAAAATCTAAATAAGAGACATACCAGGTATTAAGGACTGAATGTTTGTATTCTCCCTCAAATTTATATGTTGAAGCCCTAATCCCCAAAGTGGCTATATTTGGATACAGGGGACTCTAAGAAAGTAATTAAAATTAAATAAGTTCATAAGGGTGGAGCCCTGATCCAGTAGGATTAGTGTCCTTATAAGAAGAGACACCAGAGAGTTCACTCTCTTTCTCTCTCTCTCTCTTCACACACACACACACATACACACACACACAAACACACACAAGAAAGAGGTCATGAAAGGTCACAATGAGAAGGTGGCTGTCTGCAACCCAAGGGGAGAGCCCTGACCAGACACCAACCCTGCTGGCACCTTTATCTTGGACATCTAGTCTCCAGAACTGTAGGAAAATAAATTTCTCTTGTGTAAGCCACCCAGACAAAGGTATTTTGTGAGAGCAGCCCAAGCAGACTAATATACCATTTTTATGGATTGGAAGACTCAACAAAGCAAAAATGTTACTTCTACCCAAATTGATCTAGAGATTTAATATCATTTCTATCCAAATCCCAATAGGATTTTTTATAGAAAAGCTAATTCTCAAATTTATACAGAAAGGCAAAGCAACTAGAATAGCCAAAACAATTTTTAAAAATAAGAATAAAGTTGGAAGAACCACACTACCTAAATCTTAGAATTACTAAAACTTAACAGTAATCAAGAGAACATAGTATTGGTCAAATAATAGACATATAGATCAATGGAACAGAATAGAGGGTCATAAATAAGTTCATACAAATATAGTCAATTGATTTTTGGCAAAGGTAAAGGAAATCCAATGGAGAAAGGGTAGTCTTTTCAACAAATGGCATTGGAACAATCGAACATCCCTACGTAAAAACAGGAACTTCAACTTAGACCCCATAACTTATACAAAATGTACCATAGGTTTAAATGTAACAATATAAATCTAAAACTTTTAAGAAAAAACGTTTGTGATCTGGGATTAGGCAAAGAATTCTCATACAACCCATAAAAGAAAAAATTAATAAATTGGACTTTATCAAGATTTTCACCTTTTGCTCTGTGAAAGACACTTTTAAGAGATTGAAAATATTAGCTGCAGACTTGGGGGGAAAATTTGCAACTCACATACCTGACAAAAGACTCCTGAATATATAAAGAACTCTCAAAACTCTACAGTAAGAAAATGAAGAATCCAATTTAAAAATGGGCAAAAGACATACAGACATTTCACTGAGGAGGACATATAGATATCAAATGAAAAGATGTTCAATATCATTATGCAAATTCAAGTCACAATTAGATATCACTACACACATATTAGAAGGACTAAAATTAAAAATACTGACAATACTAAGTGCTGCAAGAATGTGGATCAGCTAAGGCTTTCATATGTTGCTGTAAGAATGTATAACAAAATGGTATGGCTTTTATAAAATACATTTTGGCAACTTATAAAGTTAAATATACATATACCATATGATCCAGAAATCCCACTCCTAGATATTTACTGTAGTGAAATGAAACTTAGGTTCACACAAAAATCTGTATACAAATGTTAATATCAACTCTATTTGTAATTACCTAAAACTGGAAACAATTCAACTGTCCCTCAATGGGTAAAAGGATAAACAAGCTCTGATGCATCTGTACAATGAAATACTACTCAGTAATAAGAAGTAACAGACTACTGATACATGCAACACATTGGATGATTCTCAAAGGCATCTATGCTAAGCAAAAGAAGCCAGTCTCAAAAGGTTATATTCTGTATCATTCTATTTATGTAACATTCTGAAAAAGACAAAACTGTAGTGATGGATAACAGATCAGTTGTTGTCAAATTTGGGGGTCAGGGGAGAGGGTGTGACTAAAAAAAGTAGCACAATGAAGTGTTGTGTGGTGGTGCAACTGTTCTGTACCCTGATTGCAGGGGTACTTACATGCATTTTTAAGTGTGCCAAAATTTGTAGAACTATACAAACAAAAGAGTCAATTTTTCTATACATTAACTTAAGAAATAATTTGGGGAAAAAAACAGAAGTAAGAACATTCCATTGGTAGCATCATTTTGACCAAAATCCTTTGGGGTCTGATAACTATTAATATATTGCAGTGACAATGCTGTGAGTGTCAGAATCCAAATGCAGATTTGAATACAACATGATAATGTGGACATGAACTTGACTGAGTTGTATTTACAGGTCTAGGGTTAGAAATCAGATCACAGTCTTTACTTGGCACAGTACTTGCTTACCTTAGAGAATTCTTTAGCATGAGTCTAATCTATCATTAGTAAGATTAGCTGTCTAGAGACTTTATGATGCTTCTCCTTGATGATACAACTGGCTAAATCAAATTGGATATTATGATCAATATTCTTCATAATAAAGAGACTGAGCCAGGCTGGCTAAAACAGTCAGTCTTCCTCAATCTACTAAATTTTATTTGCTATGTCTTTTTCTCCAGGATCTGCCTGTTTATTAATAGACATCTATAATACAAATGGTCAGAAACTCCCTGTCTAGATATCAAATCAAGCTCACTGTCTACATTAGTACTTTTACCATGCCAGAATTTAATTGAACTTGAGAGCTTATGTTTGCCAACTTTTTCTAAATATAGTGCTTTCAAACTTCATACTGAACGTAAGACTTGGGCACTTAACATTTTGCTTTTTCTTGTTTGGGAAATTAGTACCAGGTATGGGAGTAAAATATTCAAAAGCAGGGTAAAGGCAAACTGATGTTGAAGAGGCTCTAGAATAGTATCATTTCCAGAGACAGTCACTCATTCATTTACTCATTCATACATTTGTTAAACAAATATTTGCAGAGCACCAATTACATGACAGGCATTATGCTGATGAACAAAAGAGACAAGGTCCCTGCTCATAGAGCTCGCAATCCAATGGAGAGGAGGGACAAAAAAATAAAGTAAATAGCTAAATAAATAAGATATTTGCAGATTATAATAGGTATTAGGAAGGAAGAGCCAGGTGAGGTGATGGAGAATAACTGAGATCATTGACAATGTTCCTATTCATGGATGCAGACATAACCGGAAAGACAGATGTCTGGCCAAAAATTTTTTTTCTCCAGGGTGTTTAGAAAAGAACTGTTTTTATTTATAGTTTCCATCAGCAGGAAATACCCCTGTTTGAGGCTCATTCTCATCATTCTCTGTCTTCTCAGAATAAGCCCACCGTGTCAGAAAATGTCCTCCAGCAAGGTAATATTTGAGCTGAGACCCAAAGGGTGAGAATGAGATGGCTGTGTGAACATGAAGGAATCAGATTTAGAAATGGTGAATGAGAATTCCTGAAGGCAGGAGAGGGTTCGGTGTATTTGAATAACAGGACAATGTGGTTAGGGAGCTGTGAATGAGAGGGAAGCATGGTATAGAATGACATCAGAGAAGTACAGTAGCCAAATCTGGCATAACCTTATAGATTAAGGTTGAGTTCAAAATCTATTCTAAGAGAAATAGGAAGGTATTGAAGAATTTTAAGCAGGGAACTGACATATCCAGGTTTTGTTATTTTAAAAAATCGATCTGGTTGGTACCTAGAGAATGGGTTGAAAGAGAGCCAGACTGGACACAAGGACACCAGCTAGGAGGCAACTGTAGAGGTTCAGGTAAGCAATGATGATGACTTGGACATAGGTGGTGGTGGTGAAGATAGGAGAACTAGGCAGATTTTAAATCTATCACGAATGTAGAATTGACAAGATTTGCTGATGGTTGAATGAGAGAAGGGTTGAAAGAAAGGGGAAAGTCAAGTGTAATGCCTGTACTTTTGGCTTGAGCAACTGGAAGTTTGCTAATGCCATTTGTTGAGAAAGTTAACACTAGAGAAACACTAGGTTTATGAGAGAAAGAAATAAACCCCTCCATTTTGAATGCAGTAAGTTCGAGAAGCCATTTGAACATTTATATGGGAAGAAATGGTAGGTAACTGGTGAATTAATCTGTTTGCATTGCTATAAAGAATACTCGAGACTGGGTGATTTATACAGAAAAGAGGTTTATTTGCTCACAGTTCTGCAGGCTGTACGAGAAGCATGGCTCCAGCATCTGCTTCTGGTGAGGGCCTCAGGAAGCTTTTGCTCAGGGTAGAGGTGAAGGGGGAACAGGTGTGTCACAGGTGAGAGAGGGAGCAAGAGAGAGGAGGAGGTACCAGGCTCTTTTTAAAAATCAGATCTTGCAGTAACTAATAGAGCAAGAACTCACTCAGGGATCCACCCCCATGACCCAAATACCTTCCACTAGGCCCCCCTCGGACACTGAGGATTGAATTTCAACAGGAGATTTGGAGGGGACAAATATCCAAACTATATCAACTGGACATGTGAGTAAGGAGCTCAGGGGATAAGTCTAAGTTAGGCTTAACCAGAAAATATTATATTAAAACCTTGGGGGAAGAGCATGGGTGGAAAAGGAAAAGAGCTCAGGATTGAATTCCAAGTTGTGCCAACATTTGGAAATTAGGTAGAGAAGGAGTAAGCAGCAAAAGAGGCTGAGAAAGAACAGTCAGTGATGTTGGAAGAAAACCAGGAGAGTTCAGCGTTTTTGGAAGCCAAGAGATCAAAGTGTTGATAGATGCGAGAAGGGCCAGCCAGCCAACAGCTGGAGTGGTTGATCTGCCAGAAGTTCAAATCAGAGGAGAGCAGGGAACAGGCTTTGGATCAACAGCACAGGAGACATCGATACCCTTAAGGAGAACGGTCTTAGTGGGAGTGCTGGGGCTAAAACTTGAGTTAAACTAAGAATGAGAGGCAAAGAGAAGGAGGCAGTGAGTATGGATAATGCATACCAAAAGCTCAGCTATGCAGGAGCAGATAAGTAGGATCAAGGGAAACTCTTTCATCGTGGGAGATGTTAGAGCACATTTATATGCTCACAGAAGTCACCAGCCCAGAAGGAGAAGCTGGTGCTGTAGGAGAGAGCATATACAAAGATAAGAGCAGGGTTCTGGGGAAAGAGGTGAGCTTTGATAGCAGGGAAGGCAGAGGAGATGGGTATACACATGCAGTTAATCCTGGTAAGGAAATAATGAGACCATGGTGCCTATAGCGTGACTTTCCAGAGTAATGACTGTAAAGTCATTTGTAAAGTAAAGTAATGACTGTAAAGCCAGAGTAATGACTGTGAAGACCCAGCCCAGAGACATTCAGCTCTTTCAACCTGATTCAGCTCCCCTGCCATCATGCTGTCACGAAGGCAATGACCCCAGGAGCCCAGCATGCCTCCAGAGGGAACTGAGAGAGGCGGGGAGCCACAGCGGAGAAAATCTAGCTCCCTGTGTGTTGTGTTTCATGCAGTGGATGAGTCAACTGACTTTATGCTATTAATAACACAGTGCTGTCAGAATTATTGTCTCTTGACCTAAAACTGTTTGTGGAAACTTAGAGGAGACCATAGTTTAGCCTATGACATACCCGACCAATGAAACCAATAGCAATCCAAGAAGACGTATGAGAGTGAGAATGTACTACATCAGATATGTTGGTGGTATGTTGTGAGCTGGCTTGCCTGTGAGCACCACTGAGACCACTGCAATGGGCAAACTCAAAACTGGGACAGAAACGTCCTCACACAGACAGGATACATAGTTATGAGGAGGAAAAGAGGGTCCAGTTTCCTAGGTACCCAGGGCCCTTTAGATAACCAAAGGACTGTCCCTTCAGGTAGCAGATTAAATCCATGCATCACCTACTGGTGGACATTCATGCTCATGGAATGTAAAGGTGGCTCTACATGGCTATGCTCAGTCACTGGGAAGTTCTAGACCCACAGGATGAAAGCATTGATACCCACAGCAGAGCAGGGACACAACTGGCAGGAACTCACAGAGGCTGAGAGTGCAGTGCCAGGATCCGGGGCTACAGGAACAAGAGAGTGGATAGTGGCAATGAATGCAAGCCTCCTGCACAAGCCTGCTAGCTCTGGGATTTCTTTTCATCCCTCACCCTTCAGCCACAGTCAAGCTCTAATAAGAATATGTGAATTCACTAAGTGAATTTAGAGTTACTCTTTTGGAGACCTGGGTGGACTTTTCTACAAAATTGAAAATAGGCATTCTTATTTTATCACAAAATACATACACACATACACACACACACACACACACACACACACACACACACTGACAGTGTCCTAGAAATAGGCCAGAACATATTCTAATTTAAGGTGTAGGAATAGAACAGGAAGCCATCCTACAATCTTTTGACCCATAAATCTCATCAAATCTTTTAGAATCATCCAGAAGTTTCTGTAATCTCATGAGCATGCCTCCAGCGGCACACCCATGATGGCACGCACACAATTATGAGTCACTGAGCACAGTCAGTGTCATTATGAACACAAACATGAAACTCAGGATTAACACCATCCCACACAGGGCAATCCTGAAAGCAGCTGGATAACTTCCACTGGCTTCGGAGCTGAAGCCATCACTGAATGTGTATTCCAAGGCACCATGCTGCTCACGCTCAAGAAATTCTGCATGTTCTTAATGTTCTTAAGGACTTCAGCATAACATCAAGCTCCAACTAAGAACAACTCTTTCAGTTTGCAGAAACTGCTACAGATTTCACTTGTTCCTTTTTCAGTGTTTTTCTCAACTCTCCTTAGAGTTGTTTTTCATATTGCATTTGAGGTTGGTTTATGGTTCTTTCTTGGTAAATGCACTTATTTGAAAATGATATCCCAAAAGCTTTCTCCCCTCCAGCCCACCCCCAGCAATCTCTCAATGGCTATTCCTCTCCAAAAATCCTTGTCCTTTCCTCTCTCACACAAACTGGTGCCCTACTGGGAGAAACAGAGGAAATGTTTTCCCTTGGCTATATTGTAAACTTATTACTTAGGTCATATTTGTGCCCTCAAATATAGTTTACCCAATTTCACTTGTTGTTTTAGTGTATGAGGGGTAACTCATGTCCACTTTTCCCTGGACTTTTGGTGCAGGTGAACGAAGATGTGATAGTGGGAAAATAGCAGGAGACAGCACTTTGAGAAACCTCGTTCATCCACACAGACACTGTTTCTTGGCCCTAGGAAGGCAGAAACAATGGCTGAGATCAGGAACTGAAGGTGGAGACTCATAGGTATGGCAGCGACTGAAATTTAGGGAGAAGCTGGATGCAATGGCATGCACCTATAGTCCCAGCTACTCGGGAGCTGACACAGGAGGATCCCATGAGCCCAGGAGTTCTAGGCTGTAGTGTGAGTTGGTCGTACCTGTGAATAACCACAGCACTCCTGCCTGGGTGATATTAATGAGACACCATCTCTTAAAAAAAAAAAAAAAACTTAGAGAATGGAGTGGAAATCAGGACGAGTGTGCTGCTGACTGTGCTCCTAAGAAATACTTGCCTACTAGGGCCCAGTTGATTCTCCTAGCCCTGAGATAATGGTGACTTTTGCACAATTCTCTTCTGGACTTCTGAACCAGGTGAGGAAAGAGGTGGGCGGGAGGGAGGCAGGAGTGAGTGAGTGAGAGAGACTGACAGAGGCTCTTGGAGAGGCTCTGTTTCCCTAACTGCCAGGGAGGAAAAAAGACTTTCTGAACAACATTTTCAATTAATTGTAATTACCAAGAAAGACACCACCAACCACACTTAAAAATCAAAACTTTGGAGGAGACTAAGCAATTTTGTACCAGAAGGTGCAGTGCTGTGCAAGTGACGACATGAACAAATAAGCATGATCAGGTGACGAGTAGAACATCAGCTGGGTGGAATTGAAATGTCATTGTGAGTGAGTTATACCAACGTTGTCCTCTCACTCTTGGAGGCTCTTACAATGGCCTCAATATCATCCAATCTGATGACTCCAACTTTATATTTCCACCTATAATCTCTCCTTTGAACTCCAGAACTGAATATCCAGATAACCACTTCCCATCTCTACTTGGATGATTCATAAGGTGGGAGTCCCCTATCAACATGCCAACAGGAGAGACCAATTGGCAGTACAGAAAAGAATGCTTCAATAGGATACTTAAATACAACATCAGAAAGTGTAAGCCATGTGCCACCATGGTTTACACTTCACTGGGTAGGAAACGTGGACGTGGGACATGGTGGGCTTATTCTGAGAAGACAGTGAATGATGAAAATGAACCTCAAACAGGGATCTTTCCTGCTGATGCAAACTACAAAGAAAAGCAATTCTTTCTGAACACCCTGCAGAAAGAATTGTTGACCAGAACATCTGCCTTCCATTATATCTGCACCTATGAGTAGGAACATTGTCAAATAATGATAATAAATAAGATCCTCAAATCTGGAAACTGAAAGTCTGAAGGAAACTCACATATACTTGTAAATTCAGAAAAGCGATGATGGAGTCACCAGGGGCCAGAGCACCAAAATTCTAGAACCAAGGTTTGAGGGATGCTATCTTAGAGAAGGCAAAAGTGTTACTTTACCCCGCGGGTAATAAATGTATGGAATTCGTAGCTCTAGAGGTAACAGAAGCCAAAAGCATAAATCAGGTTGAGAATTATTTGGATCCTTCCATTGGTGGAGGCACCACCGCAGATTAGCAAGGGACTTTTATTTGGGGGAACATAACTAGCTTTGTCAGGCTGAAGCCCTAGAGAGATTTGTAAATGCCATCTTGGTGTCATTTTCTGCCTCAGTTCACCTCCCAGGGAAGCCAGGACCTCTCCAGCCTCAGATGAATGCAGAGGTGAAACAAGATTGCCCACACATTATACAACGTGGAACTGACAGAGGTCTGAATGTCAACATCTCAGACTGAAACCAGAGCCTACATAACCCAAACACCACATATGCAGAAACAGAATGGCATTTAGTGGCCAAAGACAGAACGAGCAAGTTCAGAAGAGAGGAGGGAGGTGGATACTGGGGAGATGTCATCTCAGGAACAAGGACTAGGGCATGGGTGAGGAGCAGGCTGTCACGGGCACAAAGCCATTGCACAGCCCTTCAGAGATAAGCCTGCCAGTGGACTTTGCAACATGAACTGCAACACACACATATAACAGCCTCTAGAAACATGATCTAGTACAAAAAGAGTGCAGAGGAGCATGGCAGGGCACACACAAACATACACATTCCCATAAAGTTTTTATTAGGGCCAAGAAAGGAGGAGGGAAGGGATCCTTTGAACTGAGGACTGAACAAAGTTTTTCACAATATGTCATGCACATGAGAATTTAATGAGTCACAAATTCCAGTGGATATTTTTTCCCTCAATTTTCCAGTTTGTTCTGTTTTGCAAATATTTGTACTCAGATGATAATGTGACTTTTGTTGTACAGCCACACTGACTCCCTCATGAAGAGCTTTATTTTGAGTCAGAAGACATCTGCTAAATTGAAATTTACAAAGAACTTAATAAATACAAATATAAATAGATGAGCTCTGAACATTATATTCTGAGCATTCACTTCCTTATGTACTTGCAAATTATACGCCAGCATGCAAAGCATCTCAAAAGAGCAATGCATAAAATCTCCTTAGAATCTCTTCTTTCTGAGCACCTTGGAGATGTTCTTTCATCCAAAGCCACTAATTAGGAAGGTTAAACACTGCCTTTCTCATATGCAGGCTTTGTCTCTACAGGCTATTGATGTAAAATGTGGGAAAAGACTAAGCAAGTACATTTGAGGATTATGACAATTGATGATTGACATCAAGGATCCATAATATATTCTAGACACAAATTTCAATCAAATCTGGCAGTGGACAGGATATTCTCCCATATGAGCTAAAATCCTTGGGAACATCATATTCCTGGGGAGCAGGCTGTTTTATGATTTTCAGGCTCATAAGTGAATCAGAATTGACTTCTTTGCTTCACTTTTGAAACCGTTACTTGGCACTGTCACAGTGACAAACCAATGGCCTAAAATGCAATTAGCTGTTATGCATCCTTGTTAAGCAACAGCCTGGTTGCCCCTGGAGCTGCATGTGAGATGCAGTTTATGTGGCCCGCCTCGCTGACAGGCAGGTCCCCGTTCAGATGAGATAAGGAACTCACTCCAAACAAGGCATTTCTTTGCAGACTCAAAAACTATTTTAGAAAACCACATTTCCTGCCAAATGAAAGAGAAGTTTTATAACACGGTACAAAGGTAATGCTGAAGAGGTTCTGGGCTCCCTCTGGAACTGTGTAATATTTTAGTAATAGCTGTCATTTATCTCCTGTAGGTAGAAAAGGTAGGGAGGGTCAGGAAATCACAGCATATAAATTGGTTTCTGTGGCCTTTGATAAAAAACTGTTTGCATTATATCATTTTAGTGGCTCTTGAATTCCAACGAAGGACATTGTTGACTCTCCACAACTGACGGCATCTCCTTAGGGAGTGAAGCCATAATGTGGAAAACCTTGCACACCCTGCCATTCCCTTCTAAGTTCAAGTCCTAGCAAGAGGGAAAACATCAGTTTTACCATCTATCTGCAAATGCATCAACCAGTACAATGATAATGATAATGACGCAATCCTCATTACTCAACAGGAGTGCACTATTATTTCAGAGCAGCCAGAGTCTCAAACCTAAATGAGAGAAATGTCCGGTGGTCCCAGTCCCCGTCCTGCATTTACCTCTCCCAGCTGGTGCCCAATCATCCACTGTGAAACCCTAGTAATTTTCCAAATGTGCAGCAACAGAACATAAATTTCCCTCCACAGTAAACTGGCTTCTGAGAGAGTGGGTCCTGTTCGTTATAGGACTTTGGTTGTGCGGTGTGGGAGATGCACGTGTGGGGCCTGCGGTGGCTCAGGTGCATTAACGGCCTCAGTTCCCACCCGCTCTGATGCGGGGCTGGGCCGTGTGACTTCCTTTGGCCAATGGGATGGTAGCCAATCTGACACACGGAAATGCTCCAAACAACGTGTGAGCACTCCTGCTTCCTCTCTCGCTTCCCTGGGACTGTCATGAGAACACATGCAGGTGAGCCTGTCTGAAAGATGTGCGGAACACAGGCGTGTGACAGACCCACCCGTGGAGAGGTGCGCAGTCCCAACTGTGGCCACTGTGGATCAGGCAGGCTTCAGCTGACGCATGCGCTGAACAGCTGCGTGAATGAGCCCAGATGGGAGAGGCCCGGCCTGGCCAGATCGGCGGGCTGCCAGGAAACCCACGGACTCATACATGGCTATGGTTTTAAGCCACTAATTTTGAATTGATTTGTTACACAGTGTTATGTCGTAAGTGACACAGGGCCAGAGCTGCCTGTTTTAGGGCAACAGAGGACTATTTGAGCATTACCATCAGTAATCTTGCTTTTCCATTCTTCCCCAAGCAGCCTTTTCTTAAAATAAATGTTGAACGAAAACTTAAAGAATCAGTTTGAAAGAACACTGAATTATTAGTCTGTCTGAAGCACCCAGTTTCCGGATGCAAAACAGAGAAGATGTGAAGCGAGAGCTCAGGAATTGGGTGGTCGTGAACAGGGCTAGGTGGATGGATTCAAGACCCCAAGATACAGAAGCTTCCTAAACAGGAGTGCCCAGCTATTTGCTAGCCCTGCGACCCAGGAGTATGTCAGCAAGCTTAAAGGTACAGGCTCTATTTCATCACCATCTTCCTTGAAAGAAACTTTAAAGAATCTCAGAAGGAATCTCGAAGGTCATCTTTCTGTGCACTGCTGATGCTTGATCAATGTGAGGTGTCATCTCGCCTGGTTTGTTAGAAGCTGGGAAAATGACTGTGTTTGGGAGTGGTGTTAAATGACCAAGGATCACTGGAGACATTTAGACAGCTCTGAGAATTAGAAAAGACCTCAGAGAGTTCAGGTTTCCTGCCTGGAACCTCCTGAAGAAAATAGAAACTAGGTTGAATTAAACAGGATTTTACAAAATCTCAAATCAAAACATCAAATAAAAATGTATTCAGTGCCTGGTGATGTCTTCCCTGCTGGACACTATAGTTTTACAAAATAAGAAGGGCACAATCCCCTACCTTCAAGGTTCTTATAATTTGGTAAAGTATGATGAATGTACTTGAAATACTAGCAGACTAATAAAAACTATATAACTGTGGTAATCATTTATATGTTCATAAATATTCAGATTTTCTTCCTTCCACACATAAGAAAGGATTGCCCTTCTCCACCCTACCCCCAGAAGGAAGGTGTGGCCATGTCACTTGTTTTGGACAATGAAATGTGAGTTGAAATGATGGATGTTATTTTTCCACTGAAAACATTTAATTACTAGCTCAACTCAGTGGCTTTAATCACAGAAGTACCTGTCAAGATCGTGCCTCTGTCAGTCTGGACCCCTGAGGGACTCCAAAAAACAGAGGTCTCCTGTTGACCTCCATGGCAGATGTCGTATAAATGAGAAATACATCTTGTTATATAAAACCACAGAAATGTGAAGGTTGCTTGTTACCTGGGTGTAATCTAGCCTACTGTGACTGAGACAATAACCTCTCAAATTTTGTCACCTTAACTATAAGCATAAAAAGGGTGTAAGAGGGAAGAAATCATTGTGGGGTAGAGTAGTCTGGATGCATAGTTAGATCATAAAGGATAATACAAGAGATATAAAGGACTGGAAAAAGAGAATTAAAAGCAGGAAAAAACCCACAAAGCCATAAAAATAAGAATGTATTTATTTTTGCCTTTATTATAGGGCATCACATAACATAATCACTGGTGTCCTTAGTGGGCTCCTTGAGTGCAGAGACCTGGTCTCTCTGTCTTGGTCCCCACCTACCCCCAGAGCTTGCCACAATGAGTGCTCAGGACTATTTGTTGAAAGAATTAGCAGAGTGTGTCAAGGGTGATCGGATGACCAAGCTGAGTTCATCAGAAGGTAAAAGAATATTCAATCTGATTGGCAGAAGGGACCACTTTGAATATCAAGGATGATAAATGTGCAGCAGGAGGGTCCATGCCGAGAAAATCCTCATCTTGGAAAGACCTCAGTTTCCTCATCTGTAAAACGAGGGAGTCAGATCGGCTGGCGCGGAAGGTGTGCTCCAGTCCTCACAGCTGAGATGCGATTACTATCTCTTTGATCCAGGAACTGAACTGGTTTCTCCGTTTAGACTTCCATCCCTTCTATGGTCTAACCATGTCATTGGATTTTTCATAACATTATTATAAAATTTGATGCCAGCATTAAGCCAGGGGTTCTTTAAAGTAAAATAACATGAAGTTTTCTAAAGAAATATTCAGCTTGTGGTAAGTTCAAACCAGGCCCAGATTTCTTCAATGCAAGGATAATGTACAAACAACAATTTCATTTTTGCGCAGGAGTTCTGTTCTTAGTGAAGTGTCCAGAGTGGCGTGAGGGAGGAGGAGGAAGGAAGTAGATGATGATCTCTACTTGGATGGTGGATGCAAATCATTAGCTCCATCTATGTGACTAAAATTTTTATAACTACGATTTATTTATACATGACTTGGGTAATCAAAAAAAATTAAAAGAAAAAATATATATGTCTTTTCTAAAATTTTCTGAAGTTCTACTTTGAAAATCTCTCTTCTATCTTTTTTTTCTTAAATATGTTTAGGTTTCATTGCTGGTTTCTGGTTTGTCTTCCTGTGTGACCCCTACCACATCTCACACTATTTAAAAAAATACATACAAGGACGTAAGTGAGGAGCACTCAAACACTAACTTACACCCTAGGGAGCACCGGCCCCTGGGCCAAGTGCTGAGAGCTTTACAGGCAAAGCAGGTCCAGAGGGCTTGAGACACAGCCTCCATTCAACACTCCAGGCCCGGGAGTGTCACTCTGTTCCGGGCTGCCTGCTCTTCCAACAGAACTGTCTGAATTGTCTTGTCTAGGCCAGGGACAGCCTTCATCCTAGGCAATCTAATAAAGCTATTAAACAATAATGATGGAGACCGTGCTTATTAGAAGATAATTGTATACTCAGGATGGTTTTAGAGCAAAGTCCACCCGGAGGGCCTTAAATCTCCCAGGAAGGAGATTAATCCATGATAAATACACTCACTGGGGCCTTCCTTGCTTTAGAAATTTAAAAAATAATAATATTCTTTATTTGGGAGAAAGAAGACAAGAGAGGGAGGGGGAAGAGGACTTTTGAACAACAATTTCAAATGTGATACATTCAGATTAATGGGCTCTGCTAGACGGTTCCACTGCCAGTCAATGCCCCATTAATCTGACTGTTTTCACAGCAGAAGCAGAAGATACTCAAGACAATTTTCTCCTATTGTAGAAAAAATATATACCCAAAAACCTAATCTTGGAGAGGCTCAATATGGGAATGAGGAAGGCAAAGAATTCACCTGGTCTAATTACATATGGTCAGTGTGAATGATTTTCCTTTTATTTGCACTTTCTTGAAAGTATTCAGGAAAAACACACCATAGATTTTTACCTCTGGTTTCAACAAGCCTATTGACTCTTCTGTTGCGATGGCACATCAAAGCACATGCTGTTAGCCCCGTAGGGGTACGTGTTGTGAGTGTGTGTGTGATACACCCACCCAGGGCTAGATCAGTATCCCAACACAGCTGGTCCTCACTTCAAGGGAGGCATCTCAGACATGATGTGATGATAGAAATATGACCAATACACAAACTCCCAGATGTTTTCTACCACAGGAAGCCTAAAATTCTCCACAATGACATAGTTGCACAATGGCTGCCGATAGAACATATTTTACTGTACGTGCACATATAAAATCAAGGAGTTCTAGGTACATAGAGCAAGGAATTCAGCTGAACACTACAGGGAAGAACAACTTCCATTTCACGTCTACCACACAGGGACTCTTGTGTTATGAGGGTCCACTCTAGCAGGTGTGTTCCTTACAATTACCTCCAAACATCTCTCAGATCCATCCTCTGCTTTCCACCTTCCTAGCCACCACCTTAGTCCAAGCTATCACAATTTCTCACCTGGACCATTTCACTAAACTTGAAACCTACCCCTTCTAATCCATGCTCCACATTGCATTCAGAATAATCACGTTTTCTTTTTCACTGAGGTGAAACTCTCATAACATAAAATTATTTTAAAGGTGACAATACATTGACATTTAGGATATTCACAATGTTGTATATGTACCACCTACATCAACTTCCAAAACCTTTTAATCACCTCAAAAGGAAACCCTGTACCCATTAGGCAATCTCTTCCCAATTCCCTTCCTGCTCCTCCAAAGCAAGCCATAAAAACACGGAAACTACCGATCTGATTTACCTATTTCTGGATATTTCACATAAATGTAATATTGAAATATGTGCTCTTCTGTGTCTGGCATCTTTCACTTAACATGATGTGTTTGAGGTTCAGCCACATGTATCAGTACCCCATTCTTTTTTATGGCTGAATTCCATTGTACGGATGGACCATAATTTGTTTATTCACCTGTTGATGAATTTTTGGGTTGTTTCCACTTTGGGCTACTAGTCATAAGTTGCTATGAACATTCATGTACAAAGTCATGGTCATCTTAACACACACACACACACCCCACACACACACCCCACACAGGCAGGCATATCTGATCATGACCTCGTGACCTCATTCCCTTAACAGAGGATGGAAAAAAAACAGGAAGGGCAAAGTGACCTGAGCGTAAAACAACCTGACAACTCTGGTGGCAAGCAAAAGTCAATCCAAGTAGCTAGGTGGCATTATGAAAATGGTTTTAGTTTCTAAACAGTTCTGTGAAGCTTGTAGATGTCCGACCTGCCTAGAGCTGTTGAGCCTTCACATTCCAGGGGGAAGGGAGGAGAGAGATTAGTCTTCCCCATACTGGGAGCTTCCGGCCAAGGCCATCATGGGCTGCCACTTCCCAGATGTTGGGGGTTTCACTGTCCCACTCTTCAGGGCTCTCACCCACCCAATACAGCAGGGTCAAAACACTGGTCTTTAATCAGACTTTGGTTCTGCTTTCAGGCCTGTCATGTTACCCGTAAACTGCAATGGAGAAAGCCCTTTCTTTCAATGGATTTTTAGAGGCAAATTTACCCAGCCTTCCAACTGGATGCCAATGTGATTAACACTTTTATGCTAATATCAAGCCATACCAGTTGCAGGCATTTTGTTTATTAGAAGGCATCATTTTTCAACTCTTATCAGTATGTAAATTATATTTTGACTCTCTGGTTGCCTGCTCCAAAGGCACAACCTCCCAAAATTCGATTAATGTAATTTTCATTCCAGTGTGACACTTCAGAGGGTGAGGGCTCAATAGGGCCCATAGCTGAGGACAGGGCTGGGCTCTCAGGAAATCTGTCTCTTCCTTCTTCTATTTCTGGCCGAACGAGGAGATACTAGGTCTTCCTAAACGAACAGGCACTAAAAATCAAACCACAGGGACAAGAACTAGAGGATGCCAATATTTTCTTGCTGAAAGTTCTTTAGAAATCACTGATGCCAACAGCCTTCCTTGACAAATCAGGAAACTCCATTGCAGAGAGGGGAAAGTTCTGCTGTGGATATTCAATGTGGACTGTCTGAACATTTGGTGAAAACCTGGAGTGAATGCCAGCTAGTGTCCTAGGTCAGGCTGAATGTCAGAGAAGTGGGTTTTTCATCTACTTGTTGGGGCTCAGAACATGATGCCCCCAAGTATAGCACCTTGGCATGCTGAGTGCTCCGAACTAAAGAATATTGGAAGGACCTCAAAAGTGATGTCTTTCTGACCTTCTCCCATCCTCCTGTCTCCTCTCCTCTTTCTTCCCTGAAGAAAGACACAGAAACCAGAATGCCATAAAACAAGCCATGAAACCTAGGAAGTTCACTCTCTCCCTTCTCCCTTGTTCCTTGAAGGCCCTCATTTCAGGAGATCCTGCCCCACACCCAGAAGGAAGGAATGCTATACAGAGAGGCCAAGAAGGATCTGAACAGACAGGCCTTCCTTCCTTCTGAAGGTAATTCCTGGAAGTAACATTGCATTAGAGCTCAGATAACGTGGTTGCTTTTTACGAAGAACTGATTACATTCAATACAAATGCCTTTTGCTTTGGCAAAGTTCTTTGTACTACTTTCCTGTGTATTATCCCATTTAAGCCTAGTAAAAAATCCCATAACATAAAATGAAATGTCAACATTTTGCAGATTAGAAGACTGGAGTTGCCATTCTAGATCTCCTGCCCAAATTACAATACCAATTTGTTTAGAGATGAGATTATTCATGTATTCAATTCATTCAACAAATATTTATTCTGACTCTACTATGTGCTAGACACTGTTCTAGGTGCTTGGGATATATCAGTGAACAAATGAAGATTTCTGAGTTTGAGGAGCTTATATTCCAGAATAAGAGACAAAATAAACATAATAAATAAAGTATATGGTATGTTAGAAGATGATAGGGGACATGGAAAATGAAGTGAATCCCAGAGTAAGCAGGATGGGAAGTGCAGTGATGAGCACATTGCAGAGATAAATGGGTGGTAAGAAAAGACCTCATTGAGATGGCAACTTTTGAGCAAAGACTAGAAGAGAAGGAGGAGCAAATATGAACCAAGCTGCTACCTTGGAAAGAGAGTTCCAAACAGAAAGAACAGGTTGGATTGCACCCCTGTCCTCCTGACACCTCATCTCACACAATGAATCTGATATGGAGAGGGGAAAATATATTATGAAGACATAATCCAGGCCTCCTAATGTAATAAAGCAAACACGCTCTATGGAAATGCCTATGATTTGCTGGTAAATGTTCAACAACCAGCCCTCCAGAAAGGCCTGTAATATGTGTGTCCATTTCCATGGTGTAAATACTTTCACCATGGCCAGTCTCAAGCTACCAAAATGACACCACTGAATTTGGAGTTGGAGCTGATTCCAGCATGCTGATCCTCACCCTATTCTATGGGAAAACCCTCTTCTAGGGAAAATTACCCTCTGTGTTCCAGGATTTCTCATCATCTATCCCTTCCTTAGTATTTCTTTATTTTGAGGTGGAGCCTTCTTTTCCCCTCCTTCACACCCCAGCACCTGTGGAGGCCAACACAACTCCACCTTGGATGCTAATCCGCCATGTTGACATCTAATTAACTCAGTTCCGGGACTGTAATCCTGCTCTTAGGTCAAAACAACCTTGCTGTCACCATAAACACCTGCTAACCATAAATCCTGCCTGTAGGCAAATTCTTGCATTTCCCTGAGGTGTCCACTTCAATTGTCATACACATTCCTTCCCTAAGGTATATAAGACCTGGGTCTTGGGGGTGTGGGGTAACAGTGCAGGGATCTACCATCTCCTCTTGAGGCTGGTGCCTAAGACATGGCTTCTGTTCATAAGTCCCTATTAAATGTTTCTTTCTGAGAAAGTAGATTTGCCAGCCTCTTTCTTTGGCCTCTCTGCTCCTTCAGCCTTTGGGGGTACGTTTGCATGTGCCTGCCCACCACAGAACAGCACCAAAAGTCAAATCAAGGCTATATCCTTCCTTTATGCTCTACAGAAAAATTTCTAAAGAAAGGCCTGAACAGAGAAAGAAAAATCCAGGGAGACAGAGATGCAAAATGAGAAGTCAAGAGGCAAATGCTGAAATGAGGAAAGAAGAAAACCTGGCCCTTAACACACAGTTCACCTGGGTGAAATATTAAGAACTTACTTGGGTTAGAAGCCTATGAACTCCAGCACCAGGGGAAAAAAAAATAGGAGAAAATAATTTTAAAATGCACTTGAGAGCAAATGTGCTTTTTGCTTGAGGAAATGGTGTGAATCTATCCAAAAGTGAAGCTGTATATTCTAAGCTAGTTTTACCAAAATATATATATATATTTACAAAAGGTAGGCCTGAGTTGAAAACTAGGTTTGTAGATTTGTCTTAATCATAGCCTCTCATAGTAACAAAGGCAGCTACGCTATATGAAGCCACCTGCATCTCTTGTTTTTGTTTGTTTGTTTTTTTAGCAAAATTAACCCAGGACAAAGGATGAGAATAAAGTCCAATTAAAACAGGCCAAAGGATTTGAGTGTCTCCCTCTCCCCACCCAAAGAAGCCAGGTAGAGGAAGCTCAGATATTGCAGGCAGGCATGTTTTGCCATTTAACCCATAGACAGGGAGACTCAATTCATTTAGTGGAATAATTGCTTTGAGTTTCATTCAACTTTATATCCACTGGGCAACACTAAATTAAATTGTGGAAGGCTATTGTGGAATATAGCCATTAAAACTATTCTTAAGTCTTTGTCTCTGAAATGCCTTTCCAATTTGTTTCAAACAGAACCAACTCTTCCCAGCCTTCTAGATGCAATACTCAAGGGGTTCTTTCTCTGTGTACTTAGTAGAGAAGAGAGACCAGGGAGACCATGCAAATATTTTCCAAGCTTTCCTCCAAAGGAATGCTAATTTTCTTTGTCTCCTGCATGAAACATTTTCTACGTAACTACCTCATTGAGTTCCTATGAAGACTGAGGTATAAATAAACTTTAAAGCACTTTGAGCCTTTGGATTAGAGGGTTTGATAAATGCATTATTATTTGCTATGACAATAGACATCTACTGTTTTGTCTTCTGAGAAATCCACATTTTACTAAGTTCTAAACATGATTTTAATGAGAGCAGCTGTCATTCTATAGAGCATGCTGCCCTGGCCAAAGTGATCGGTCTATGGATGGCATGACCCAAGCAGGAACAGTCATGGCAGCCTGCCCCATGGGCCATGATGGAGGCAACACATATCAAAGGCCTTTAGAAATAAAAGAAATCTCAGCTGCACAGGATGTTCGGTCTAGAATCAGTCAGGTTTGCATTCTAGTCTAAATGTATAAAATAATTCCTATACACACTCCTAATCTTCCCTGCCTTACCTCTTATCCATCCATGCTGTAGTAACCAGTTCTGCATAGGTTTTGACCAGCTCAGACAGGCACAACCTGACAGCACCTCTTCTCTACAAGCTTCTCATGTCCTACCTGGGGTTTGTCCGACCAGGAAACATGGGCTCAGACAAGAGCAACACGGAGTGCAGGGGAATTAACACCTCACAGAGCAGCACTCGACTACAGGGGTAATAAGCCAACAGGTAAATACTAATATTTCCTCCTTTCTTTTCCCAGATAGACAGTTTTCAGATATATTTCAGATGGTCCTATAAGATAGAGCACATAGTCACCCCTAGCAGTGGCCAGTTCTAGCTCTGTGACCTTGAGCATTTCCCAAAGGGCTCTAAGCCTCTGTTACCTCTTCAGAAAAAAGTGGTGATACTATTACTTACCTTGAAGTTCTACCTGACACATGGTTACCTATCATGAATATCAGCTGTAACCCTTTATAACCCATTTGCCACAATAAAAAAAATACCTTCTATCCAATTCCTCCTTATAATCATCCAGTGACCTCACACTCTTAATGATGATTGCAATCATTCCCACTCTGCCTTTCTCTTGTCCACGTCATTTCTGCTTTTGTCTTCCCTCAGAGCTCTCACTTTCCAACCTCTATGTGACCTTGGCAAGTGAGATCTCTCCACATTCTTCACACTCTTCTAAGAATGTGAGACAGTGTTTTGTGGAAGAGCAGAAAAAGCTCTGGGCAAAGAACCAGAAATGCTGGGTTCCAGGCCCAACTTGCCAGTGTCGACCTCAGTGACCTTGGCCAAGAGCCTCCTCCTCTCAGCTCAGCGTCTTCAAAGGCAGAAGGAAATCATTTCCAAAGTTCCTTCTTGTCCTAACTTATAGTGTGTAAGGCAAACGCTACAGCCTCATGAGGCAGTCTCGGGTCACAGTCATTTAACCTGATGCCACCAATGAGTCCCCATTCCTGCATCCCTAAACCACGGGAGGTCACAGCCAAACAGCCTCTGAAGCACGTCCACATGACTGCCAGGAGCACATAAAAGACAGTGGGAGGAAGATTGCTCAATACCATGAAATAAATATATATATATATATATATATATATATATATACACCTCAAAACTTATATGGAGTAAGAGCTTATTTTTAAAAAGAGGAAAAGTTGAGGGGAAGGTGAATACGTAGAAAAATGTTTTAAAGTTTATACATCATGGCGGGATTATGAGTGGTTTTTTTTTTCCTTGTGATTATTAAATTTTCTAAGTTTGCTACAATAAGCAAAAGTTGTCATAAAGTTTAAATATGAAGATTATGAACTGAAACTGCTCTGCCCCTAGGCTAGGCAGGCAGCCCCTGACACTGTGGCCTGAGCCTCCCGCACCTCCAAATATCTCTTGGGGCAGCAGCTCCCACGGACCCTTTCCTCCTTGGCCCCAGCTCCCACCACTCCCCCACTCCCTCTGTGTTGAACATCAGATGAGGCGGTGTCTCCAGGAGGCCTTGCTCAATGACCGTGTGTTCTTTGGAGGAAAGCAGGAGTCCTGAGAGCCTTGTCCAGCCCTTCCTGTGGGTTCACAGAAGCAGATTTGTTTCTCCCATGATTCACTGTCACCTTGGATGGCAGTAGCAGGTAACTCTTCCTGGCCTGAGGGTGCTGAGAACAACTGAGGGTCACCAGACAGAGAGGGTAGGCCCTAGCGGCAGGCTGCCCAGAACCAGCCTCTGGGTAAAGGGACAAGGCGGGGAGAGAAAAAGGGAGGCCTAGGGTGGTGAGACAGAGACACGATCCCAAAAAATCAGTAGGACAGAAAAGCTGCCTCCAAGTGAACTTAGAAAGGGGAAAAAGACTATGGATTCTGGGGTCGAATAGAACTGGTTCCAATCCCACTTACCAGCTGTTGCTCCTTTAAAAAAAATCACTCAATCTCTTTCAACCTTAACTTCCTTCACAGTAAAATGGGTATAGAAAAACCTACCTTGTTCAGCTATTTTGAAGATTAAAGGAAACAGTGTCTCTGAATGGCCTAAAATAATACCTAGATAAAGTAGGTCCTCCTATATAACTCCTACTATGAATAATTTGAATTTATTATAATAATGATAAGTAAGGTTGCCCTTGGCTATATTCTAGATGGAATTCACAGGTAGTCACAGTCCCATTCACGTTATCATTTATAGGTTTGTTTAACAAAAATGTATCAAACACCCACGAGGTACCAGGCTCTGGGGAAATAAGTCCATGCCCTTAAAGAGCAGCCAGTTGAGTACGTGAGGGTGACACATAACAGAGAGAGGGTCACCGTGGGATGGGCAGGGGGGTGTGGAGGAAGAGGAGCTTCAGGAGCACTGGGATGGGTGTCCACCACCTGGGAGAATCAGGGAAGTCTTCACGTTGTGGGTAAGGCTTGCGTTAGTCTTCGAGGAGGCTTGTTTCAGTAAAGAGGAGCAGAAGGGCGTTGTGTTGCGCTCGGCTTGTGCAGAGACGGAGCTGTGGGAGGGGTGTGATGCACTCGGGCAGTGGGATGACTTCCAGTGTCAGGGGTGCATTTGGGTCAAAGAGAGGTGAGAACTGAAATTGGAGGCTGGGACCAGATCGTAGTGACCTTGCACACTATAACCAGGAACTTGGCAAGGTGGAGCCAGCACAAATCTTTAAGCGGATGAGTGACTCAATGAGGTTTGTCTTTTCACCCCGACAGAAGGCTGGAGACTGGACTGAAGAGAGAGAAGCCCTGAGCAGGAAGACCAGCATGGAAGTTTCTGTAATGATCCAGAAAAGAGGTAACGAGGCCGTATTATGGACAAGGACAGTGACAGTAAGAAGTGGGGTAGGATTCAGAAGCTGTTGCAGTGGTAGAATTGAAAGAGTTTGGAGACCGCAAGGGGCAGTGAGGGAGAGGGACGAGCTCCAGATCTCAGTGAGGTGTCCAGCTCTAAGGACTGTGTGGCCGACTGCGCTGGGAGATGGGAGGGAGCAGCCCATTCTGATGGGGATCTGAATCGACTTGAGTGTGAGGTGACTGTGGGGCATGTGGGTGAACATTTGGCATAGGGTCGGAAATATGGATCAGGAGTACAGGAGAGGAGTTGGATGCAAAGCAGAATCAT
Source organism: Varecia variegata (assembly GCA_028533085.1). Lineage (NCBI taxonomy): Eukaryota > Metazoa > Chordata > Mammalia > Primates > Lemuridae > Varecia > Varecia variegata. Next base: position 35,494,067 of record CM052442.1, read on the forward strand.
TAACATGTGGGCTATTGATACTACGGCGATGGATAAGATTGCAAAGGAAAAAAATTGTAAATTAGAAACAGGCCAGTGACCAGGGGTCCCTACACCCAGGTTTGCCCAGGGTAGTCTTGATGTATACCTGTTGTCAATAGCATAACTATCAATAGCAACCTGTTTAATCACAAAAGGCTCCCAAGTTTTGACAATAAATTATATAGTCCTCCTACCAATGACCCAACTCTGGGGGCTGTCAGAGTGAAGGAGACAGGGAGGGGAAATCAAGAGGTGGGAGGAAACCAGGAAGGGAGCACCTTTAACCACGCTGGGAATAGTTTCTAATTAAATGTATAAATTCCATGCCACCAAATGAAAACCCCAACAAACGTTTTATTGGAACTTTATCACTTAAACGAAAGGCATCTGTTTAAAAAAAAATAAACATAAGAGACAAGCCATAAAAATCTTCAAACAGGAGCAAAAGGAACAAGAACTAACTTTATTTACCATGTTTTAGTTGATTATAAAGCTAGAGCAATAAAAGAGTTTGGTTCTGATGAATGAATTGACAGAAACATCAGTGAAATGGAATAAAGGGTATAAACATAGAACTAAACACATATGGGGGTTTAATACATGGTGGAGGTGACAATTCTAATGGACGAAGCTAAGATATATCAATCATTAAGTATGTTGGGACAGTTGGCCAACCATCTGGAAAAAGAATAGGCTAGATTTCTACACGCCACTCCCATTCCAGATGGATAAAACATTAAACGTTAAAAAAAGAAACCATAAATGTACTAGAAGAAAGTATGGATTTTTTTTCCCCTAATCATCCTGAGGCTGGTAATGGGGCTAAAAAGGCCTTAACAACCATGACATAAAACCCCAAGTCCATAAAAGAAAATTTGATGAATTTACTTCAGTAAAAATTGATATCTTCTGCTGGGAAAAAAAAAAATGAATAAAGTAAAAAAAAAATCAAATAGCAATACAGAAAAATATCTGTAACATATACGATAGACCAACGTGAGCTCTTATGAGTCACTAAGTAAAAGGCCAACAACCCAATTTTTTTAATTATATAAAAGGGAAAAGAAAAATTTACCACTAGGTATGAGAAAAGATGCTTCACCTCATTCATAATTTTAATCATTTTCACTTCAGATTGGCAAAAATAAAAACCACTTAATAACAGCTTTATTGACATATAATTCACATACCATAAAATTCTCCCATTTAAAGTATATAATTCAGTGGGTTTTAGTAAATTCACAGACTTGTGCACCCATTATAGCATTCCTTTTGAGCCTCAGTGAGCCAGGGCTGATCATGGTACTGCTGTCATGGAGTTGTGAGGAGCGATTAGAAAAATGCATACAGAGGGCTGTGCACCAATAGAAAGCCCTCGGCCAACAGGAACAATTATGGTCATTGCCTGCTGTCACAGAAAATTGAGTGAAGCTGGTGGTGGTATGAGACCCACCTCCCCAGCAGGGGTCCCCACCCCCCATCCTCCCACACCCCACTCCCCACCACCTCCCCACTCCCGACCCTGCCTGCCCCATGCCTGCTTCTGGGCAGTGACTTAAGGAGGTGTAGGGGGGAACAGGCAATGACTGCAACTGTTTACAAAAACCCAAGATGACTAATCACTGAGTCAGTCACAACGACTCCCACCAGCTAAGCAGGTGTTTCTCAAAGTTAAAATTGAACACCCTTTGATATACTTTTAAAAATTTATCCTACATGTATATATTTTCACAAATAAAGATATCTCTAACACAATATTAAAATGAAAGTTTTGGCAGAGGAAAAAAGATCCAATAAGACAGTGCTTTCCAAAATGGGATACTAAACAAGATATAACAATTTTCAAAATAGGTTACTGTTAACCAGTTAATCAGCTCTTAAATCCCTCATGCCCCTTAAAACTATAAAAGGGCTATAAAATTGGAAAACTCAGTTGAAGGATTTCAGAAAAGAGCTGTTGGTATGCCAAGTTTCATCTCCAATTAAGGTTTGGGATGGACACCACTTGCCCCTCACCTAAAAGGACTCAATTTGTACCCCCCACAGCTAGCGGACAAAGTAGACTGATTTCTGGCACAACTCACCTGCTTACCCAAAACCCACTCAACAATCTGTTGGGAAAACTTCCCTGCAAAGCTGCATTGGCTGCCTGTGCTAATCAGCCTAGTCCTTCATTCATCAATAAAAGGAACCTCAGCTAGATTTTTGAGGAAAATCAGCAATATGAAATGGATGGACCAAATAAACAAATAAAACAACTGAATCCTTCAGGAAACAGAAAATTCAAGAAATAGAAGAAAATTTAAAAATTCTAACTTGGTATCCACAGAAAGATTCAAGAGGATTTTGCTTTCATAAAATAAGGATACTGTTATGAAAAGGAAGCATCAGGGAAAAAAGGAAGAATACATGGATATTTAAAAATGATTGTGAAAATAAAATTATTCAACGGAGGGGTGGAATATTAACATAGACATGGCCAAGGCTGAATTGGTGATCTGCAATATAAAGCTAAGGAAATTTCACAGAACAAGAGACAAAGAGAAAGTTTGAGAAGAAAGTTGGAAAGACAGAAAGGAACAGGCCAGGAGGTCCAACATCTGCTTAGTAGGAGTTCAAAAGAGAGAGAACAGAAATTGGCATGAGGAAATAATAATGGAATAAATAAACATAAGAATTTTCCACCTACTCACTTCTCCCACTCATGAGTAAGGAGACCATATAATTTTATCACCCAAATGGGACACTTTGGAGAGATAAGTGGGAAACTAAAATTAATTAACAATCACTAGCCAATCAACAAGCATTAACCAGGGCTGTCTGGGCAAACCAAAATATATGATCATTCTGCTCATAAATCTGTAGAACTTCTTCCATGGGGCTAGCTCAGGGTACAAGAGAGGGAATTTGCTTTTAAAGAAATTTCCAAATTCTTCATTATCTGGCTTGCAAACACTCAGCGAATAGATCTAAGTAAAAATCTGAGAAGACAAATATCAGCCAAGTTTACATGGGTATTCAAATCATTGCAATGTATACCTTCCCTAATCCCATGTGTAGGCAAAGGATTGCATTTGAAGTCATCTGCTTGTCCAATCAGTGTAAGAAGTCTTCCTTTCTCTGAGCACAAAAGCAGAAAAATACCTCTCACAGGAAGATCATGATTATTATGATTGTGTGAGGTCCTTTAAATTTTTTGACTAGTTCCAGATCCAAAAGAGAACAAATCAAAATGAATATGTTAGCAAAAAATAATGGTAGCTGCTATAGTTTTTCTGATTTTCTGGGTCAGGATGCTTCGAGTTTGCATGAATCACAGAGTTGAATGAGCAAACTAAAATAACAAGCAACTCCAACTGAATTTAGAAAGAATAATCCTCAGCACCTCAACATGTGGGTGAGTTGGACGCTTATCTCAGCTTCTCAACCTTCGAAGACCTTGAGAACTTCTTCAGCCTGCCAGGTGCAGTAACTACCTACAAATTCCACTTTGTGCTGGAGTCCAGACTGGCCCCTACCTACCTGTGGCCAGTGGAGCAGAGAGTTTGTGTCCATAGGTTGGGTTAGAAACTTCTTAGCCCTACATGAACTTTGCTCAATTCTACAATGACTCTAGTAAGGTACATGGGAGAGGAGCAGAAGAGCATAGAACATCCTGACCTTTTTTGTTTTCAGGGGTGGAGGGAAGGGTCACAGATGTTTCTCCATATTTGGAAAACTCATGTCAAAGAAGTCGTTGATGTTGTCTGGATGGTTCCGCCTTATTGCCTGCAAGCTTAAAACTTGTGGGGTTTTGTCAGAATGAATTCTTTATTCTGCTGCTGCTTCTTCTTTTCTTTCTTAAATAGTATTTCCCAACTCTCTTAGCTCCCATGGAGTCATTTTGATTGTTGATACTGGGAAGATCCTGTCTATGAAGGAGATCCTGTCCAGGGGCTGTTAAACCATGAGTATCCATCCAACGAGATGCCCTTCCATGTGCTAAAGGCTTTGTGAGCCCCCAAATATTCCATTAGTGCTTTTGTAAAAGCATGATGTCTCTTGCACCAAAGAGGCCACGGCTGTACTAGGAAGTCAAGACTGTTGGTTGAAATGTGTGCTAACTCACACCCATTTGATAAAACAAACAATGACTTGCTCACACAGCTTCTCCTGAATGGAAATCCAAAGAATGAAGCATCAAAAATCTAAAACAGTGTTATAAGTGTTCACAGAACACGAGTCCCCCAAGATGTTTCCATAGCCATTATTTTAGCCCATTTGTGCTGCTCTAACAAAATACCACAGACTGGGTAATTTATAAATAATAGAGATTTATTTCTCATAGTTCTGAAGGCTGGGAAGTCCAAGATCAAGGTGCAGGCAGCTTTGGTGTTTGGTAAGGTCTGCTCTCTCTGCTTCGAAGATGATGTCTTGTTGCTGCATCCTCTGGAGGGGACATATGCTGTGTCCTCACGTGGCGGAAGGCCAAAGGGCAAAAAGGCCCTCCCCTCAACCTCAAGCCCTTTTGTCAGACGCTAATCCCACTCTGACTTAATGAGTCATGAGTGCAGAGCCCTCAGGGCTTAATCACCTCCCAAAGGCCACACCTCTTAATACTGTTGCATTGGGAATTACGTTTCGACATGAATATTTGAGGGGAAACCATTATTCAAACCACAGCAGTCACAGATGTTTGGGGAACTCTGCTCACCGCAATCATCTGAGGGAGATTCATAATGCAGGTCATATATTAAATGCTCTGAGAAATCCTGCAATTTAAAGAAATCTTTTTGTGGTTAACCCAGCATTTCTAAAACTTACTTTCCTACTGAATCCTTGTTTGGTGTATCACTTGTTAACATCCCAGAAGACATTTATGGAAATGTTTTAAGAAAAGAAAGTAGAGAGTGAAGAAGCATAAACAAAGTGGTATGAAAAGCATTTTCCTTGACAAGAACTAATACATACATATAATCTCTGTGGGAATGAGAAACAGGTATCCTGCTAGAAGAACCGATATTTTACATGTGTCCCTTCCTTGGGCCAACAGCCACACACCAGAGCAAGCAGCTTTGCTAACGGAGCTGGGTGGGTTTGAGTCCCCACTTTCTCCCCCTTAGCCAAACATCTTCGTGCAGGGAACAACCTACACTACTGGGCAAGGAGGTCCTGTTGATCCCATACAAATCTGTGACACATCCACTGTCCTTTCCATCACCCAAACACATGGAGACTCAGGGAGTCCATCTCATTGAACGCTGTCCTCTGCCCCGATTGTAATGGCTTTATCAGAACATCTCAAGACTTCAGCATAAAGGAAGATCCCAGGGATACTGCTGACTTAATGTGCCACACACTCCCCACCCTCCACAGCACAGAATTACAGCTCAAAGCCTAGATGGTGAGCTTCGCCTGGGCCACGTGATCTACCCATGCCATCAGGAATATCTTTTTTAACGTGTGAAATGTGTTGCTCGTGGGTGGCTGCAAATCCCCTAGCTCCAGCTGCTTGCCTCTTCGTGACCGGTATCTTGGCAGCTCAGAAGGGCTGGTCCCATAAATCACGGGGAGGAGAAGGGTTAGAGGATAAAAAGGAACAAGGCATGTGGTATATGGAATTTGTCCAGAACCACCCAGATGCCTGCTAGTTACAGTCTTGGAGCTCACGCTCTCTCTCTCCTACCTACAGGATTAATTTGTCCTTCTGTTATTGTTATTATTTGTTCTGGGAGGTTTTCCTTTTACTAGAACATCTGGCACTATAGTTTCACACCCTGGGGTTTCCTGGAAACACTCTGAGGGAGGAGTTCGAACTTTCGCTACTGGAACCAGCCTGGGCCTGAAATGTTGTGAGCTGTAATCTCAGCCCACGTCACCATCTCTCCTCTGTTTCCTTTGCAAAAGATCATTGCAATCAGTCCCACTGTTTTGCAATGAGAGGCATTGGCACCCAGCCCAGAGACGGCCACGTGGAGTGGAGATAGTGCAGGCTTGATATGCAGCCTCCGCTACATCTCTGGTGGCTCCCACCCTGCAGCACCGCCCGGCTTCCCCATGAGGTCAGAGTGCCCAGCTGGGGAGCAAGCTGGGTGTGCACCAGCTCTCACCCTGGGATCCCTGGTTCTGGTCACACTATTAACCACAAGCCCTGCCCATAAGGCTGATATGACGAAGTGAAAGGCTCCTTGTCCCTCTCATTTCTATAGGGGAGCCACAAGTCCCCTTTGAGTGTTGAAAAACCCTGATTAAATGAAGAATGTTAACTGAGAGGCTCTGGAAGGACCACTCCTTCCTGTCCCTCCTCTCATGGACCCTCTCTCCCTCTCTTTTCTGTTTGCTTTGACTGTTTTGTCTGCACTGGCTGTTTGCAGAAATTCTCTTCCCCATCATCTTTGGAGGCTGGCTCCTCGTCCTTAAGATCCAGCATCAATGTCACCTCCTCCAGGAAGCCTTCCTTTTCTGACCTCCCAGGTTAAAGTAGCCACCCACTGGCTCCACCATTAATTCTCTGCTAGGCACTGATCACTGAGAGTTTGTTCATGGTTTGCCTCTTGGATTTTTTACCTGATTTTACCTGCTAGAGAGAGCCTGGAATAAGTGTCTGACGCATAGTAGGTGCTGAATAAATATTTGTTGGAAACCTACTGGCCCCACTCCTTACTAATTATGTGATCTTGGGAAAGTTTCTTAACCTCTCTGTGCCTCAGTCTCTTATCTTAAAAATAGAACTAATTATAGTGCCTAATTCTTGGGGTTGTTGAGAGGATTAGACAAGATAATGCCTGTGCTGTGCTTAGCAGAGTACCTGGCACAGAGCAGGTGCTCAACAGGTAGCTATTGTCATTACCAACATGCTCACCCATGGGTCGCCTCCCCGCACTCAGCAGTTGCCCACTTAGCTGAGTCCTGAAAGCACAGAGAGAGAGTGGGCCCAGAGCGCAGGGAAGGATGGGCCTGGGGCAGGGGCACCGTGGGGAAGTGTGGAAGGGAGGAATGCACAGAAAAGCTGATGCAATCAGGCCAGAAACGTAACACCTCCTCTTCCTCACATGAGAACTCCTCCTTTCAAAAGGCTCCTTTCCTTGCCCCTTTTCTTCTCCTCCTGCCCCTGCCTATACCATGTGAGCCTGGCCCTGTACTTGTCACCAACCAGTAAGGGCAAACATCAAAGTGATGCTCTACAGACACACGGCTTAGCACTCCCGGCCAAGCTGGAGAGGAGGGACAGTTCTCTCCTAGCTGTGCCAGCCTCAGATCTGACAGGCAGAGAGGAAAGGTCAGTCTGCTTTGGTTGTGAGCACTGTCCAGTACGGGCTCAAGCCTATGACACCATTACTACACCATGCACCAGGCAAGCAAAGCCACTGTGCCTTAGGATTTGGCATTTCCTAGGACATGGTCTGTCTGGCCAAAGGGAACGGGGACACTGATTCCACAAGGAAGAGGGGCCATGTGCCCCTTCTTTACTACACCTTCCCTCTGTCTACACCCGACCTCAACAGAGTGGGCAAGGGAAGCTCCTCACCTCCCCAAACCAGCCAGCTGCTTTTAACCTTCCATCAAGACCACATGGATGTTCTTAAATTCTGATCCACACCCACCAGCTGTTGTTCAATGAATAGGTGGGGGTCGTTCTGTGGCCCCTGGGGCTGAGCTGTCGCCCTTTGTTACTGCCAAGGCCAGTGCTGTGCTCAGTAATAATGTCTTTTCTCTGGGAAGGTCAATCTGAGGTCCCCATCAAGTTGTGATTCTTACTTCATTCCCACTGTGGAGAAGACAAATCCCAGCGGGGCAACTGTCTACCTCCCTCCCAGCAGAGCAAGAGGAGGAGGCTGGGCCTCGGGAAGTTCTTGGCAGCTCAGCCCTGTGGTGGCACTATGAGTTTACAACCCTGTCCCCCAGCCACCTTCACACACTCTAGCTCCGGCAGGAGTAGACACAGAAGTTTGCCAGGTCTTAGTTTGTGTGCCTCCATAAACTGATCCTGAGACCAGCATTTGGGTGCAAATGTGTAGTTATTTGGAGGTGACCAAATGCACAATGATGGAGCTGGTAAGTGAGATAGGGAAGGGAGCCAATTTAGGGCAAAAATGAGAAACATAGCCCTGCAGACAGCTGGGGCTCAGTTCTACTGGGACCCGCTTAGAGATAGTGTGGAACACACCTCAGAATTGATCACTGTGGGGCGATGAAGCTGGAGGATATACCCACTAACGCCCACCCCTTATTGGCTGGGCGTTGCTCCTGGGGTGCTTACTCCCAAGCACTTCCAGCGTGTCCCCAGGAAGCAGAGCCAGGGAGTCCAGGAAGCCACTGAGCCTGTACAGGAGCTGTCTGCGGGTGATGTTCACGGTGGGCCAAGGGGATGGGAGCCCAACCCCAACAACTCCTCCTGTATCTAATGACAGGTAACAAGCTTCCTAGAACACTGCCTTATGGGTAAAGGTGTTTTAGAACATCTATTTCAGATTTTTCTTAACTTCCTAGATATCATTTCAAAAATCCTTAAATAGATGTGATTACATAAATTAACCTCTTTATGATTCATGTGCATGAAACAAAGCCTTCCCCACTTGTGACTTGAGTTCTGTCCTCCCTAGAATCTTTTTTTTTTTTATTTCAGAGTATTACAGGGATACAAACACTTTGGTTACATAAATTGCCTTTGCACTGCCCAACAAGCGTGCCCATCCCCCAGACCACACGCACCGCACCACATCCATTAGGCGTGGATTTACCGATCCCCTCCCCCACCACCTGCCCGACACTCTATGCATGTTACTTCCCATATGTGCACATTAGTGTTGATCAGTTAGTGCCAATTTAACAGTGAGTACCACATGTGGTGTTTATTTTTCCATTCTTGTGATACTTCACTTAGAAGAATGGGATCCAGCTCTTTCCAGGATAATACAATAGGTAGTTCACCATTTTTTATGGCTGAGTAGTACTCCATGGTATACATATACCACATTTTTTAATCCACTCATGTATTGATGGGTACTTGGGTGGTTTCCACATCTTTGTGATTGTGAATTGTGCTGCCATAAACATTCAGGTGCAGATGCCTTTTTTCCCTTGGGTAGATACCCAGTAGTGGGATTGGTAAATCTACTTTTAGTTCTTTGAGGTGTCTCCATACTCCTTTCCATAGAGGTTGTACTAGTTTGCAGTCCCACCAGCAGTGTATGAGTGTTCCTATCTCTCTGCATTCATGCCAACATTTGTTGTTTTGGGATTTTTTGATAAAAGTCATTCTCGCTGGAGTTAAGTGATATCTCATTGTGGTTTTGATTTGCATTTCCCTGATGATTAGAGACGTTGAGCACTTTTTCATATGTTTTTTGGCCATTAGCCTGTCTTCTTTTGAAAAGTTTCTGTTCATGTCCTTTGCCCACTTTTTAACAGGGTTGTTTGATTTTTTTTCTTGCTGATTTTCCTGAGTTCTATATAGAATCTAGTTATCAGCCCTTTATCAGATGTATAGCATGCAAATGTATAGCATCCTTTATCAGACGTATAGCATTTTCTCTCATTCTGTAAGTTGTCTATTCACTCTAGTGATAGTTTCTTTGGCTGTGCATGCCCTCCCTAGAATCGTAACCCAGGGCCCACAGAGTTCTCATAGAGACTTTGGGCACTGGGAGGAGGTCCCATCTCACCAGTTTTCCATGGAGAGACCAAGCAGGAAAAGAGATAGAGTAGCCTGCTTTGCAATGCTTTGAAGTTCAGATTAAAAGCACAGCAGGGAGGCACACACCCTTCCCCCAAGTACATGGGGGAAAGTGAGCTCAGGAACTGATGGAATAAACTGAATCCTAATGAGAAAAAATAATCTCTCCTCCCAGGTGCCTCCCCACCCACCCATCTAGACATGCCTACTTTCAAAAGCCCTGGGCGGTAACAGGCTTACTTTGAACAATAGAGCCATATCACGGAAAATTTTCCTGGAATTCAGCCATGGAAAAAGGCACCCACCTACCATTTGATACCTAGATCCATGGAGCTCCCACCCTCTTCAAGCCCTCTGTAACCCCTATAGGGCCTTTGGATAATATCCTAATTCAACTGAATGCCACGTTGGTCTTTGCCAGCAAAGAGGAATTTTCCACAGGCATTGCTGCCTCTGCTACATTCTTAAAAATGGCAGGTGATTCTGCATGAAAGCTTCTGAGAAAGAAGAAAAGTCTCCTTACTCTTGGGCTACAGCCCAAGTTGGGGGTCAACTCTTGATGAAAAAGGTAGGAGCAGGTCAAGAGTTTTTCTGGAACCATAACTTCAAAATAACAATTGCTTAGAAATAGCTCACCAAGGTGATGGTGAAAGGTTCACAAGGTGGACAACCAGGAGTTGAGGGTCCTGTGTTCTTGCTAACTTATTTTGTGTCCTTGGGTGAATCATTTGACCTATCTAGACCTGTAAATTAATGGATCAATGGGGGATAGCATATGGAGTCAGCTTTTAGGACATTGCCCTGTACCTGGAATAGAGTTTCAGCAACTAAAACTGTGCCTCGGCCCCTGGAAGAGTACCTCACCTACAGTCAGCACTCAATATTTGGTGATTGAATGAATGAATGAATATGGTTAAGTGTCACTGCTCCTAGCTACTGCACCCATGGCAGACATTGCTAATTAATTGTGATCATTTTTCATCCTGGAAGTAAATGCAAGATCAGAATTCTTCTCAGCATAATTCTCTAGACAGGGACAATCTATTGGAGATTGATGAGAAATGATATCTATTTGCCACACCCAAACGAACTCTAGGATTTTTCCACATTCAACTCTTCTAGTAAGGGAAATACTAAAAGGTAGATTAATTGTCACTCAAAGAAAATAAACATGACTGAATATTTTGATCTTGTTTATCTGCATAAGAATCTGGATTTTTATCACCCCAGGGCAGAAAATGCATTTGATCAGTGAAGACCACATAAGGCCAGGCTACTTGGAGTCCTTGCAGGCAAATCCACATTTCTAGACCCCTGTGGAAGCCATCCAATTTCTCACCCCAACCATATAGAAGAAAACCAGCTCCAAGGCATAGACTCATCCCAGCAATAAGACACCGCTGGTCAGTGCTAACTCTAGAAGGGTCCAATGTCTGGGATATTGTTCATCATCTGAGGGTCATGCTCCCTCACCAATTTCACAAAGGTGAAATATCAAGACAACAATGAAAAGAAAAAGATGTCACAGAAAGGCAAGAGAGAGTGAGATGGGGAGAGGGGATTTTTGACACAGAAACCTTCAATGTTTTTAGCCCTCATTGGCTGGGCTGCCTGGAAATAGTTACCATGAATCCATGATCTTTTGGGGAAGCCTGAAAGACTTTTGTCTTGAGGCAAAAATATTAAAGTTCATCAAATGGCTTTTGGAACATCATCAAAAGAACTCCAAGTGTATAAAGTCACCAATCTTCACACGTGAACATGGAGCTGTGAGCATCTTGGGGACGGCTGGAAACTCACGCTGTTCCCCATGGTGCCGACACAGGCAAGCCACAGCCACAGCCCCCTGACCACTGTCTGTCTCCATCAGCGCCCTGCCTGGTGATGCACCTGACCTCTATGCTGATTGCTACATGCTAAATTAACTGTCTGCTTTTCTGTAAAATGCGAACAAATGAAATGGGTTGCTTTCCCACTATGTATGCAAAACACTGAGGAACAGATTTTGCCTCTAGCCAAAAGTCAATTTTCAAGGTGTTCATCTACTCTTCATTGTCTTTCAGACTTGAGTCCGAGGAAATAAATCTTCTAGAAATTTCTGGGCATAAAAATAAGTGAACAAGGTTTGAATTCTTAGCAAGTGGCTTTAGTTGGGGGCAGAGGAGTATACTTTATTTGACCCAATAATTGCTGGAGATCTTAACTGTTACTCATGCTGGCTTCAATTAAAATCCCCAGGGCAGTGAATTAGTAAATTAGCAGATTTAACAAGAGCCTAGGGCAGTGGTCCCCAACCTTTTTGGCACCAGGGACCAGTTTCATGAAAGACAATTTTTCCACGGATGGGGGTGGAGGTGGGGTAGGGGGTGGGAAAGTTTCGGGATGATTCAAGCACATTACATTTATTGTGCAGTCAAACCTCTCTGCTAATGATAATCTGTATTTGCAGCCGCTCCCCAGCACTAGCATCACCACCACAGCTCCACCTCAGATCATCAGGAATTAGATTCTCATAAGGAGTGCACAACCTAGATCCCTCGCATGCACAGTTTACAGTAGGGTTCACACTCCTATGAGAATCTAATGCTGCTGATGATCTGACAGGAGGCAGAACTCATGTGGTGATCTGAGCAATGGGGAGCAGTTGTAAATACAGATGAAGCTTCACTTGCTCCCCTGCTGCTCACCTCCAGCTGTGTGCCCCATTCCTAACAGGGATTGGGGTTGGGGACCACATGGCCTAAGGAGCTAAGAATCAGAGAAATCGTTATGGAAGGAAGGGCAGGGGGGCCTTCAGTTAATAGCTCCCCCAGTGCTGAGAGGCCACACCCTCAAGAACTGACCTGCTAGGGAGAGACCAATGCAATTCCCTTAACACTGTACCACACTTTCTTGACTAACATCAAGTTTCCTCTGAAAGGAAACATATGAGATAGAATGCTAACTGGCCCAGCTTGTTTAAGTAAAGATACTCTTAACAAAAGAAAGCTCTTGGTTAGCAACATTTTGACCTGAAGATTGTTCCCAATTATGGCAGACAGAGCTCACTGCCCACCAGAGATTTTGTTCCCCCCCATAATGTAGAGTTGTCATCACGAAGTAGCAACCCAGCCCGGGAATACTCAGTGATCTGTGAGTCACAGAACTTGTCATAAATTCAGAAAGTCTTCAATTCATTCCCATCCAATTCAAGAGTTGCTCCTCTTGCAAAAGGGAGCCCATGAAGGAATGAGAATGGGATGGGTGTGGTTAAAGGGAAGGCCTGCCTTCTCTCCTTACTCACCCTCCCCCTATTTGCCGCCTGGGTACCGATGGCAGGAAACATCAGAAGTCATATGTTGAAGGTGGGAAGGTCTCTGTCAACCTGGATCCCTGAATGACTACTCAACGTAGAGCTGCCCCACTTTCAGCCAAACAGAAGAAAGTCCTGCATTTGACTGTTACATGAAGAAGAAATACAATGTTTGTATGAAATCACTGGAGTGTACTGGTTATAGCAGGGAGCGTGCTCTAACCTGCCACCCAAAAGGGGGTGGGTCAGCCCACCGGAGGAGTGGGGGCTTCATTGGTTTGGGTTTGCATAGCTTCTGTTTATAAGGCTGCCAACTTATTGAACACCTTTGCCATCCTCCTTAGATGCATCCTGTAATCCTTAGACGTTAGGTATGGGACTCTGACCTTGTCAAGTATGCATACACTCAGTTCCTCCAGGCTCCAAGTAATAGTGTCTGATGCTTTCTGGATGGCCTGAGTGTGCTGTCTCCAATGCAATGTCACACACGGTCAAAAAATATATCTCTAACTCCTCACTACTTCTTCCCCTACTGTCTGATAAAGCCCTGTGCAGATTCCCAACCCTAGCTTCAAGCTTATAATTTTGTGTGTTACATGCTGAGTTCTCAGGAGGCAGAAGGCCCCTCAGAGGTGTCACGCTGTGAAAATGCATGTGAGGAAACCCCTTCCTTCCGAAGCAGTTGTGTTTAGTAGCTGCCTACAAGCTCTGCTAAGCAGTGATGGTTTAATTATTCCACGAAGGCAGTGATATGCTGGGGCCCATTTGCACATCTTGAGAGAACCGATTGCGTGCATCACTTACCAACTTCTCGTTCAGGGAGATCACATCAGTAGCTTGAAATTAGCCATAGTGAAAGTATTTACACCATGAAAACTGGCACACACTGCAAATCAGGGCTTTTTTTAATGTCCCAGAGAACTGATTGTTAAACATTTCCCAGCACACTGCTGTGTGCAAGAGACAACTGCAGACTGCCTGACAGACAGGGAGCAGTGAATGAGTTCTGTCGGGCTGCCTGTTTCCTTCTCAGAAAGGACAGGGACATAGCACCAGTCTCCAGAGCAGTGACAGGCCCTGCTGGGTATATTCAGTGACAGTTGTAGGGCCTTTGTTCTGGATTTGATGAGAAAAAAGAGCAATTGACAATGACTTTCCACAACAATGCTGAGCTGCTGCAGAAAAACAGGCTTCAAGAGTTGATGCATTATTTGGGATGTCAGGAAATGGATCCTACCTGAATCATCAGATTCTAGTCACTTGCTCTGCCACTAACCTGAGTTCTTTGCTGGTCTTCTAAGGTAAGGGGAAAAGGAAGAGGATCAAGCTCATGGTCAGTCTGCCAAGCACGGTGGTAGGCGTTGGACATGAGTTAATGCAGTTGACCTCTCTCGTAGCCCTAAGTCTTAGGCATTAGTATACCCATTTTTCAAAGGAAGGTAACAAGGCCCCAGGAGGTCAGGCCAGTCACTTCCCTAAGGTCACACAGTGGTAAGGAGTCTGGAGAGAAATCTGGGTGTGTCTGACTCCGATGTCTACACTATTGGCATCATATGGTATGGCCAACAAGCCTCATTTAATTTATTTGTGGAAAAAAACAGCCACCCCTACCTCATGGGAAATTAATGACAAAAAAATAACAGACTTATTGTGATATAATTCACATCTTATAAAATTCATCCTTTTAAATATACAATTCAGTGGTATCCGTGTTCAGGACATGCTGTACAAAATATGGCACCTCGGAAATTAAGAAAATCACAGAAGCAAGAAAGTCATTCTCGGACCTTGTCCAGCCTTTCTCTGTGAGAGCTGGCCATAAAAGAATTCTCTGACCTGCTTCACCTGAAAGTAGGTCTTAAGACCTTCATGTGACAGGTGCCCTGCCCCATACCCAGAGGAAAAGAATGAAGACACAGAGACACCAAGAAGAATCTGAACAAATAGGCCTTGCTAAGTTTTCCCCGGTTTATTACCATTAGGCCATACCTCCTTTTGGACCAATTATACTTCTGCACAGGTACGCATTCTTCATCAAACCTAAGCATAACAATACACAGTTTTCCCTGAGTCCTGTGGTCTTCTTTTCTGAAGGCTCCCATGTCACATAAAACTTTGGTTAAATAAATATATTATGCTTTTCTCTTGTTATCTGCTATGGGTGTCAGCCATGATCTTGCAATGGATGAGGAAAATATGTTACTGTTTCTCCCCTACGGTGGTTTTTGGTATATCCACGGAGTTGTGCAACCATTACCACTACCTAATTCCAGAACATTTTCATTACCCACCCGCCAAAAAAACCCATACCCTTTAGGAGTCACTCCCTATTCCCTGCTTCTTGCAGCCCCTGGCCACCACTGATCTACTTTCTGTCTCTATGGATTGGCATATTATGGACATTTCGTATAAATGGAATCATACAACACGTGGCCTTTTGTGTCTGGCTTCTTTAACTTAGCATAATATTGACAAATCAGTTTTAAAGTTCATAGAGTTCTACAGATGAAATCCACTGAGCCAAAAGGCAAACATATGCAGTTTTATTTAAATACCAATAAACAACAGAAGCAAGGCAATGAATGTGAAGCACTGGCATAACGTGCTTTTTATTCAATTTTACAAAATTTATTGCGTACCTATTATACACCAAACACAGAAGAGTCAAAATCCCTGCCCTCATATAACTTACATTATGGTGGGGAGAAACAGGCAAAAGGTAAACATAATAAAATAATAATAATAGCATTTAGAAGTTTTTAATACTGTGGATGAGAAATATTGTACAGATTTAGGGGTTGTGAATGCTAGAGGAGAGCTTCTGAATGCCTTTTTTCTCATTCTTTCTTTCTCTCTGTCTCTCACTAAATGCCTGTGTTTCTGATGCCTGACAGCAGGAGCACCCCTGGGTCCCCATGCAGCTGCCCACCTCTGAAGGTTCTGGGCATCTTTGCTACTATTACCAAGCAAGGGCTTGCTGCCCAACATGCCTAGAAACCAATACTATGGCACCAGCTTTTGAGGGAAAAAAAGCACTTTATTGCAAGGTCTACCACCAAGGAGGCAGGTGGCAAGGCTCAAATCTGTCTCCCCAGTTGGGGGTTTAGGTCAAACTTTTACAGGTTAGAAAGGATGTTGGTATGTGGAAGTGCTGGCGGGGCAGGTTTTGATTGCAGGGCTTTAAATTTGAGCACTTATTGTAAGATAAGAAATGGTAGATTTCAACACTGGCTCCTCCTGGATAATGGATCCCTTGCTTTTGAAAGGGTTCCAACATCCAGGCCCCAGTCATCTTGGTTCTGTGAGGAGGAAACACTGGTTCTGGATATTATTGGAGGTCAAAGCCTTTTTCACTGTGTATGCTTGGGCCTCATGACTTGCCATTTAAGCTCTGCTACACATACAAGATAACCTGACATTCTGTTTTCAAAAAAGTTGGGCCAGTTTGGGCTGCCCTGCGGTTATACTACCACAGATAATAGAGCAGCAGGCAGCAACTCCCGGTCATTCTGTGATAGGTTCATCCTCTTCTGCCAGGCCAGGTTCCCTTCCTCTCTGAAATCCTGAGCAGAGAAGCAGAGAGGGAAGAGGTGCCTCTCCTCCCCTCCCACACCTCATCTCTCCCTCCAGAGCAGCAGTGACAATGCCATCCCCCCAGCCCAGGACAGAAGTGCCCTGCTCCATCCCCTGCACACCCCTTGTGCTGCCCCAATAGCTACACCCACCTTGACATGGGTTTAACAATGACCTGCAGGGATTCTTGACAAACATCTCAAGGCATAATATTTGCCTTGGTCTGAAGCTTTCCAGAGCCTGGTGGGTTTCCCCTGGCCTCCACATCCTGCCATTTCACAAACAAATTACTGTCAACCTCCGCTCCCCTACTGCTGCTGTTGTTGTTTCTAAAACACTCAACCTTTTTTAACCCAACATTTATTCTTATAACTAGAAACATTCCACCATTTCCTCACAGGTAACTTCCCCAACTCAAACACCAACAACATAAAACACCACACTTATGTGTGTAGGTGGTACCTACAGAAATCCCAATTTTCTTCCACCATACCTGTATATACAATTAATTGTCATTTTTAATGGCTTTTTCATATTAGAAAAGTACCACATATCATTAGAGAGAAAAATAGGAAATACAAATAAGAATAGTAAAATCACCCTATGTAGAGTCCCCAGTGACAATTCTCTTCCAGTAGGCCTGTCTTGGTGTAAGCCTTCCCCTTGCCTGTGGGCAGGACCTAGTGGCTCACTTCTAATGAATAGAATACACAAAAAGCAATGGATGTCATTTCCAAGATGAAGTGTGCAGAAAAGAGTTAATAGCAGACCTGAAGCTGCTATCCTTAGAAAGGCATGCTTGCAAGGTTGGCCCCTGGATTGCATGAGAAAATATTCTTAATATTTTCTGGTAAGAAGGGCTCACTGTGCCTAAACTGTGCAAACAAGATGCTCATGTTGAATGCCAGCCTTCCTTCTGAAGGTCTGAAATTTTGGTACATGCTAGACACAGGGTACCTGCATGAGCAGTCCGTGATGCAAACCCTGGGAATTGATGTTGAATGAGTTTATCTGGTGAGCAACATTTCACACATGTCACAAGTCACTGCTAGGGTAATTAAGTCTGTCCTGTGTGACTGCACTGGGAGAGGACTCTTGGAAACTCATGCCTAGTTTCCTCAGGACTTCCCCTCATGTACCTTTTCCCTTTGCCGATCTTGCTTTGTCCTTTCTCAGTTATAATTGTAGGACTATGTGTTGAGTCCTGTCAGTTCTCCTAGGGAATCATCAAACCTGACAGTGGGTTTGGGGGACCCTCAATACATTAGGCTATAAAAGACCATGATATCTCTGTCTCTGTCTGTCTCTCTCTCTTACCCTCTCTCTCTCTCACACACACACACACACACACCCGGAACAAGCTGCCATGTTGGAAACAGCCATATTGAGAGGGCCACATGGTAAGGAACTAACGTCTCTTGCCAACTGCCAACAGCCAGCACTCGAGCCCTTTATCACCCACCTAAGCGCGGAAGCACATCCTTCCTCAGTTGACATGTGAGCTGATCAAGACCCAGCCACCACCTTGACTGCAGCCTTGTGAGAGACCCTGAATCAGAGGACACCCCACTAAGCCACACTCAGATTCCTGACCCACAGAAACTGTGAAACAATAAGCATTTGTTGTGTTAAGCTGCTAAATTTGAGGATAATTTGTTACACAGGAATAGATAACTAATACACCCTTCACCTAAAGATCATTAATTACTGTTTGTATTTTAGGGCATATCTCTCCGAGGGTTTTCTACACCCATATGTATGTAGAATAAGTGTTTTAGTTGACGAATTTCTTTTTTGTTATTGTTGTTCACGCTATTGGTGAAAAACAAAGGCATAGGGCAAAGGTACACTGTTTCCTGTTATTATTACAAGCAGTTTTTGCATTCCAGAATGATAGCTGGTATTTCTTTTGGGATCAACTTATCCCTTTGTTTTGGGGAATAGGGAGAGTAGAGAGGAAAGGATCTCTTTAATGGCCTTTTGGTGCTGCAAACACAAAATCTCACTCTGAAATGGGGAAGTGTCAGACACTGGGCATGATAATATAAATGTTGCTATCCTCCATGGGGGTGGAATTAATTTCTACAAATTATGTTTCCTTTTAGGAAAGTTGTTTTCCCCTCTTCAGGGTCTCGGGGGGTTGGTGGCAAGGACTCCTGACTGGGAGGGGAGCTAAGCTGAAGGACATTCTTGCAAGAGGTAATAAGTCAGTCTTTGCAAAATGACTGTGAGCAGGATGAAAAGGAAAGAAGGAGCCAGTAGAGGACACAGTGGATGAGACGGACCCAGGCATAAGTTTTCTTCTGAAAGGAAACATGTCTAGTATCCAATTTTTAGTTTTTCTTTTTTGGGTTTGCAATTCCCATATATTATACCCAAGCACTTGAGAAAGTTTTATTAAGCATCACAGATAAGTCTTACCTGTGTTTAGGGAATTAAGGGAACCATTGTTGTCCACATTTCTGCAAAACCTCATGAGGAGAGAGATGTTACCCTGGAGAAACTGGCTTCACAGGATGAGAGGTGACATACAAAGGAATGAAGCTCTGGCTAAGGTGATGAGACACAGGGGAGGGGGAACTTATAGAAAAAAGAACCGTCTTGCAATCAAGCTAGATGGGGGCTAGAGCCACAGGAACATTGAAGACAAGTGTAGCCTCTTATGGCTAGAAGAAGCTAGAAAACCAAAGTTGCACACACTGTGTCTTTATAACAAATTGCAATCAAGCTGAATGTACTATTTACAGCCTGCTTAATTGACTTAGCAATATAATATATCATTAAAAATTCTGCTACAACTCAATTTTTACTGGCTGCTAATTATTCTCTTGTATGGAAAAACTATAATTTATTTTACAAATATCCTATTATTGGACATGTAAGTCATTTCCAAATTTTCATTGTTATAAACAATGCTGCAATGAACATCCTTATAGCTAAATCTCTGTCAAAAACTGTAATGATATCTTTAGAATACATTGCTATAAATGGTGTTGATAGATCAAAAGATTTGCAATTTCATGAGTATTTAATGCGTTTTTCCAAATTGCCTTCCAGAAAAGTTATACCAATTCAAGCTCCTGCCAACAAGAGCTGAGAATGTACTTGATTCCACCCCTTAGCCAAAACTAGATATTACTGTTTTATCATCTTTACAACATGATATACATGCATGTTCCTATACTCACTTGAACACACTAAAAGACAGATATAGTGAAAAATTACTTTTTTGCCTGTAGCTCAAAAATAAACAGTAAAGGTCATTCTCAGCAGCCCCCAGAACCAATGCAGCAGGCAAACAAGAAAGCCTTGTGATGGCAGGTTCCTGTCACATGCAGCTCACTTCAGTAGCCATTTCTGAGTTGAGTATAAGCGTAAGTAATATTGACTATAACATCTCATTGCTTTCTCATTTAACATTTGCAACTTATTTCATACCCAGTTACAAAAAAAGTTTTTGTTTTGCCAAAAAACAAATGCTAAAAATGGATAAAACATAAGTTTTAGAGAATTGAAAAAAAAGAAAAGAGAATGCTTTCCTAGCTGGGGGAATGACTAATGCTATTGGCAAATAGGGAAACATTGTTTTAAAAAAAACAGGCTTCTGCAACAAAAGAACCAGAAGGAAAATTCTTCCATTTTTATCTCATTGTCCTCTCTGAGACTGAGCCCTCTGCTCTTTCACCATGTTCAATCACTGGCAAAACTTCCCTAATAAGCAGTTCTGGGGAGAAAAAGAGAGAGGTCCCAGATAAGAAGCAGTGTCAGAACTACTGGATTTCATCATTTCCTCAATTACTAATAATCCTTATTCTTTGTACAGGAAATGTAGACCATGATCAAATATGAAAGGTCATCAATTTCAAAACCTTTAAATAACAAATCAATCCTACAAAAATGTACTGAGTGGATATTAAGCGCCTTGTTGGAGTAGAGAAGGGGCAGGGGGTGACAAAGAAGAGCTACATAGAGTCAGAGGCTCCACCTCAGGGAGGAGTTGCTTAGTGCAGGGAACATACGCACACGTGCATACACATGTACACATACATGCACACACGTGCACACACAGGCACACGAGCCCACCACACCTGCCCAAGCGGAGAAGCTGAACACGGGTGTGAGAAGCCGCATGAGCAAGTGCAGAGGGGAGTGACAGCATGACAGAGAATGAAGACAGTCTTGAGGAGACAGCATTTGACCTCACCTCGGAAAGAAGAGAAAGATTGCGTGGGTGATAAGAATGAGCTTTGACTCAGTGGAGACAACAGCCGTAACCAAGGTATCGAGTGTGCAAATGGGCTTGTCTTCATCTGCTTTGTGCTTCTAGAGCACCATACCACAGACTGGGTAATTTATAGTGCACAGAAACTGAGTTCTCACAGCTCTGGAGTCTGGGAAGTCCAAGATCGAGGGGCTGGCATCCAGCGAGGACCTTCTGCCTGCATCATAACATAATGGAAGGCATCTCATGGCAGAAGGGCAAAGAGAAAGTGAGAGAGAGAGAGAGAGTAAAGGGGCCAAACTCCTCGTTTTATAATGAACCCACTCCCCCAATAACAAGCCCACTCTGTTCTCATGGCCTAATCGCCTCTATTAGTCCTCACCTCTCAACACAGTTGCGTTGGGAATTAAGTTTCCAACACATTTTTGGGGGGAACCCATTCAAACCATAGCAGGACGCATGCAGCATAGGCTCAGCCGGCAGAGAGGGCCATAGTGGGGACAAGGTGGAAAAGCAGGTGCTAAGCTGTAGCTAACAGCCTTGCGTGCAGTGCTGAGGGGCCTGAACCTGACTCTGTAGGTCGGTGTTCTCCAAACTTCTGACCCCACACTCCATTCATTAAAAAGCCTGTAGGCACATACCCTAATATAGGTATAGGCATTTATTTAGTTAGAAATTATGTATCTGACCTACTATATTAATGTGTCACACTATATATCTTATGAAAGATACTGGAAAATATAAGCTTAAAAGGACAAGATTATGATCTTAAAATGCCTCGCTGACTGTGTTGGCTCCTTACTGGCAGAAACACATCCTCAAAGCACAATGTACATTTACCTAACAGAAAATTTATTTAAAATTTGCATTTCAAAGTCTTCTTGATAACTTTGAATTTGTTTAGCCAACTGCTTGCCAGAGCTACTCAGGATGTCTTTGCTGTCCCCCATAAAGCAGCAGGCAAAGGGCTTGAACCAGGCCTGGCAGAGGTATCCACTGGCTGCTTGGCATCTGTTTGGACTTCATCACTTGTACCTCCTTCAGCCCTTGCAGCAATTTTTAAGCCCCTTGTTCATTTGACTAGAGTTTATTTGGTTAAAACTAGTTACTAAAACCTCTTCCCTGGGCTCATGTAGATTGTGGCATGAGGCTGAATGCCAGAGCCAGACCCTTCACACTTTGCTGAAGCTTTGGCCCCTCCCCCGCCTATCCAGAACCACCTGAGATGCAGGACTCCTCACAAACAACCCAGTTAGGGTGCTGGTGTCAATCCACGTATTAATGTTAACAAAGCTTCCTTCCCATCTTTTTTAACATGCAAGTATACCTAGTCCAGAACTTCCCCCTGCCCACCTCTTGCACACTGCCTAGTGTGTGCCCTCATCTTGGAGGCCAGCCACCACCGTGGACAATGGAAAGCCCTTGCACGATGGGGAGGCAATAGCAGATTCAACCTGTATTTCAGGAAGTTCTCTCTGTCGTGGAAGGATGGGGCTACCACAGGTAATGCATTTGGGAAGCTATCACTTTAATCCAGGCTGGAGGCAGTGAGGGGCTGAATGTGGGTTGCAAACAGGAAGACGGAGAGCCCCTACCAGAGTGTTGGAGGAGGTGGTGGAATTGAACTTGAAGGCTTCCAGAGCAGAACAATTTCCCAGCCCACCAGAGCCCACGACCCTCCCTGTGTGACGCAGCCCTACTTCTGCCATTTATATTGTCTCTCTGGCCTCTGCAGGCATCTGAGTCAAAGCTCCGCACTAGGACCATAGCTGTGAGGGTGAACAGAGGGGCTGGGTGTGAAAGTGGCTGATGTGGGAGCCACAGGGCCTGGCAATTAATTGTTGGGGGAAGAGAAACAAAGATGATGCCAAGACTTCTAGCTGGAGTTACTGGAAGGAAGGCGACCCCATTAATCCCTTCAGAAGGAGCAGATGCTGCCTAGAGGACTAGTACGATAATGAGGTTATTTCCTGACATACTGAGTTGGAGATACTAGTGGGACATCCTCAAAGAGATGTCTAAAAGGACAGTGGTAATATAGATCTAAAGCAGTATACTAGGTTGAAGAGTGTCCCCCAAAATGCATGTTCACCTGGAACCTCAGAATGTGATCTTATTTGGAAATGGGGTTTTTACAGATATAACTAGTCAAGTTAAGGTCATAGAGGATTATGGTGGGCCCTAGTTCAGTGACTGGTGTCCTTGCAAGAAGGGGGAAATGTGGACACAGACACACAGAGAGGAGAACACCGTGCGAAATGCAGAGACACAGGCACACAGGGGAGACGGTGGTGGGGCGACAGAGGCGGATTGGAGTGATGCAGCTGCAACCAAGGAGTGCCAGGACCACTGGCAACCACCAGAAGCTAGAACATTAGGCAAAGAAGATCTTCCCCTAGAGCCTTAGGCGGGAGCATGGGCCTGCTAACACCTTGATTTCAGACTTCTGGCTTCCAGAACTGTGAGATAAGAAATTTCTGTTGCTTTAAGCCACTCCATTTGTGGTACTGTGTTACAGCCGCCTTAGGAAACTAACACAGACAGATTCCCAGCTGGGGTTCCATGCAAGAGCTGCAGCTGTAGGAGGTGTGCCGTCCCCTTGGGAGAGGACCCAAAGATCCAAGCTAGGAGGAGGACAAGGAGCCACATGTGAGAAACAAGCCAGAAAACCAGAGTGGACGCTGGACAGGGGACCAGGAAACAGGAAGGAGCCCTTGGTTTGAGGAAAGGAGAATGTGTAGAGGAATGAGGAGAGACAGCGTGGTAGGTGGCAGGAGGGAGGGCAGGGTCCTGAAGTCAAAGCAGTAGATGTTAAAGAAGAATTGGGTAGTCAATGGAGACAGACACCCCCAAAATGTTAAACAAGTTGAGTAAGAGGCAGGTGAACAATGAACATTTTAAACCACCATATTCCAAAGAAAAGAAACTTTGAATGCCCAAAAGGTCAAGTGACCCCGCCCACCACCCCGAAACATCAGTTACAAGGGTATTGGGTCTAAGACACATTAAATGAAAAAAATAAGTTCCCAGATAGCATAGAGAAAATTGGGTAAAAGGAACCGTACCATTCAAATGATTGCCACTGGGGTTTCATATTTTGCATCACATCTTTGGATGAAATATATGATATGAAATGTTTAGGTTTTTTTTTTTTACAATAAGCATTTATTACTTTTAGGCAGAAAAAGATAAAGACTAAAAAGGCAACAGAATACAAACGAGCATGTGCATAAGATGGCAAACCTCTGTGTGGGTATATGGATAAAAAGAGATCTTAAAAGATGCCAAAATGCTACACGTGTTTGATCCAGGAAATTTTGTACTTCCTTTTGTCTGTGTATTTTGTCTTTTTCTCTTTTGTTTTACTCTTTTAGATCAAGGAAATGTGATTTTCTCCAAAAATAAGGTCTTTGCAATAGAGTCTAAGAACAAAGACCTCCTATTCTTTGGTTGCTTTTTTCTCTACGTCGACCAACAGCATCAAACAGACAAACAAGCATGAAATTCAAGTTTATCTTTGATAGTCTTAATACTTTTCCTATGCTAAAGCTCTTAATTTATCCCAAAAGGACCTAAACAAAGCAAAAGAGCTATTTGTGTAATATAGGCACATTCTGGCCCCAGTGCCAGTATTACAAAGTCCATCCTAAAATTATGTGACCTCAAACTGTGCGGGTCAAGCAGCAAATGTCCTGGTTCTTGTTCTCTCATTCACAATTCCACTCAGTTTCCTCTCTGCTTATACTATTTTTTAAATACTTCACTCCTACCCCCTTGAAACATGAGCTAATTTTATACGAACAACTATAATTTCTGAAGTTTGTTTTAATTTTCTTCCTTACTGGCAAAATCTCACACACACAGACACATAAATATCTTTGTTTCTTCAACCACATTCAGCTCTTTTTATTACATCCCATTTTCTTTCCCAAAAAAATCGTGCTTAACTAGAGGCAGTAACCACATTTTTATTACTTTTTGGACCTGTTTTCATAAGAGATTGTACAAATCTTTCCCAAAGTACTTCACCTCCCTAGGAGAAGTCCTCACAAGCCAGATGGACAGGTTTGGCAAAGGAAGCGTCTGGAAGGAAGAGCAGAGTGCTCAGGTCAAGAGCTTGTGCAAGAGGGCAGAGAAGGAGGCTCAGGATGTAGCTTCACTTCTTTTTCGTTATTGCTAAAAATTGCTTCTTAATTATCAAAATGGGCATATGTTCTTCTAAGATGCTTCTCTAAAAATGCAAATAGATATTTTCCTGTTATTTTTGCAAGGCCACCCCTTTCAGTGCCACCTCCTATGTTCCCTGAGAAGGGGACGACATGGTCTCTTGTGGTATTCTTGCCAAAAATGAATAACCTGCATTAATAGGAAGACATAGGACAAACCCAAAGTGGTGGACATTCTACAAAACAGCCAGCTGTTACTGTCCAAAAGCATTGGTCATAAAAACAAAGACAGAGAAATTGTTCCAGATAAAAGGACACTGAGGAAATAGGGCAACCGAATGTAAGATGGGATCTCGGATGGGTTCCTGGGCAAGAAAAACGACACTCATGGGACAATTGGAGACATCTGAATGATTTAATTTGAAATTAAGTTTCAATGTAATTCTATAGAAGTCATCTTTAAATTATTTATTTCACACCAATGTTAATTTTCTGGTTTTGATCATTACATGGGTTTCCAAGAGGTTAATATTTGAAGAAGCTGAGGGAAATGTATAGGGAAGTCTTTGTACTAGTTTTATAACTTTTGTTGTAAGCCTGAAATTATTTCCAAATGAAAAGTGAAAAAATTATTAATTATGCAAATGGTTATGACATGAGGGAGACTGACTTCCTTTTCTATTTTATTCCCTCTTCAAGGTACCACCCCTTGCTGGCTGTCCCCTGGCTTCTTGGGGCTGCTTTCTGGTCTCCCAAGCAGGATTCAGGAACGTGCAATCATCCTCACCCTCTCCTGCATCAAAAGGCATCTTTGCTGAGTCTCTTTCTTCCGGGGCCCTGCGAGGTTGGTGAGCTGATCCCACAAAGCAATCTGCACGGGGGTATTAGCGGTGAATGACAGCACTCTGCGCCCACCCTTTGAAATGACTTTGCCTTTCAGGCAAAGGTGAAAACCTGTGGGAACTTTACACATTTTACAGAAGCAAAGAAGTGCTATTTGAATAATAGCACTTGGGTAAGTTACACCCTGTTCGAACCACACAAAAGGCCACAAAGATCAGGATTTTCAAGTATAGCCCAAGGCAGAAGTGCTCACTCTTGGCTACAGAAGCAGAATCCCTTGGGGAGATTTTAAACCTGATTTCAGCACTCAGCTCCAGGCACACTGAGTCAGAACCTTGAGAGGGCTCAAGGAACCTGTGTTTTAAAAATTCTCCGGACAATTCTAATGCGATAGACCTACGGAGCCCTACAGAGAGAGGGCTGCCATTCGCAAGAACAGGACTTTCTGGAGATGCCTCAGGACAGAACAGACTCAAAGAAAGGAAGCAAGAAAAAGTGAAGAGAGAAAGGAATGATCACCCAGACCTGTGAGACACCCAGGGCACCAGCCTCACTGCAGCCTTGCAAAATGCAGGGGGTGGAGGAGAGGGTCCTGGGCCCATTTTATAGATGAAGAAATGGAGGATTTAGTGGATTTTCAGCAACTTGTTCAAAGTCTCTACACTAAAGGTTTTTTTGGGTTTTGTCTTCACCTGCCCAGTAACTCTTCTAAAAATGAGCTATAAAGAAGACAAAGCTTTGAGGGTACTTTGCCAACTCTCCAAGGGCTATGGAGAACAGATAGGGTGGGAGCTGCCCCTTAGTCTTCAGAATCTAAAGGCCACTGTGGGCACCAGCCTTTACGCCTATGTACCTCACCTTCGGGGGGCCCCAGCAAATTGGCCTGTCCAAGAACTCTGTCATCATGCTGAGTTTTGGGAACAGCACAGGGTAGGCCTATGGGTGCCACAGCTTGGCAAACCTCCAGCCAACTCATTTCCCTTCATGTGGGTCCCCAGTCTTTCATCGAAGAAAAGGAAGCACCCCCTTACCAAACACATAGCCCAAGTGCTAGGAAGACCACCCCTCCCCTGTCCTCCCAGCTCCTTTCCTGGATAGGCTGGGGAGGGGCCCCTGGGAGGGAAGGGGTCAGGGCAGGGCCCATTTGTCTGCGTCAATGACCCTGGCATGGAGCGTCTGGTCCAAATCTTGGCCACACACTGGTGGCTCTCTGCACTGTGTGGCAGGACTTGGTGCTTAGCTTCTTGTGACTTGGACCTTACCCTCCATTCAAGACCACAGCATGAGTCTCACCCTCCAAAGGAAAGAATGAATGAACTTTGCCACCAGACAAACCTGGATTCAGATCCTGGCTCCTCTACTTCCTGTGTAAGTCACTTCACTTTTCTAACTATAAATTACATTCCTTCTGTGTTGGCTCTAGCAAACCTTGGGCCAAATGTACGACCACCTCTAACAACTCTACCAGCGTGGTGTGCGTCTCTGGGCGTCTCATTGTTCCTTCCACACTTTGCCTTCATCCTTCCTCCCTCCCTCCATCGTTTTTATTGTTTTCCTTTTGAATCATAAGCACTTTTGTTAAATACCTCAAATCCTTCAAGAACAGCAGGGAACAAAATAAATAAGCTTAACTTCTCTGAGACCATGCTCTCTCATCTAGAAAATGATCATGACAATCACTCCTACTTTCCGGGATCGCGTGGAAGATAAATCAAGTCAGCCTGCGTAATGTGCCCCACCAAGGCGTGGAGCAGCAAGGACAGGCTCCCCGGCTGGGTCCTCCCCCTCCCGGGCCTCCTTCCAGGCTGAGCCTAAGGACCTCAGGCCTCAGGTCCCATTTCAGAGAAACATTCCTCACTGATTACGTCTGTCCAGGATAGACCATGAGGGTGTGAGCTTGTTAGACAACATCGGGCTGATCGTTCATACAAGGCAGGCCCATGTCGGGAGAGGGTGCAGAGGACCCACAGTGAGCCCCCACGTGGGTACAGAATTTCCCTGGATAGAGTGCCCCATTTAATCAGGCTGCAGAAGCAGTTCCAAATCTTACTTCCTCCTGTTTATTAACAGGGTCCCACACCCTGTTTTCAATACTAGTTAACCTTTATGGAATCAGCCCGTGGGCACAAGGCCCAAAATTCCTTCCACTGCAGGTCACTGGGCAGGTCACAAGGTGGAAGCCCTTATAAAGCATGTTGCCCTGGAATTCTGGAATGCTCAGAGCTCATTCTCATGTTCTTTCTAGAAGGTTCTTTAATAATGATGTGCAGGGAGGTAGTAGAGGAGAAGTCCTGCTTGGTTTTGCTTATAAACAAACTGAGGCAGTGCTGATAAGAGAGGGGTAGGCAGGAGGGAGTGGAGGAGACAGAGTGCCACCTTTGGTCCCGTGTCTGCAGCATGGTTTGGGAGTTGGAAGGGTTCCCTGGGTTCCTTTTTCTCATGAAGCTGCACAAAATCTTGGAATGAAAACATTCCTCCCTGTCCATAGCTCTGTCCTAACGAGCATTGTCCTAAAACACAGTGGCCTCGACGTCACCCGTGGCCATCTGTGAGGCCCTTCTATCGCATGCAACACTGTCAGTCACCCAGCTTCAGGAAAAGCCTGAATAAACAGGTGAATCAAGCCTCACAGTGACAGGAAAACTTTATAGGTTTTTGTTTCTAACTCATTAGGCACGCTTTGCTGGGTGAGCTAGGGCACATTTATCTTTCATCCAGAATGGAGCTCAAATCTGTTGCTTTGTGATGTGATCCTCTGACTCTCGTAGTGCTACAAGTAAAAACTAGAGGATGCATCAATGTCATGGGCAGTAAGAGCCCGGCAAGACCCCCGAAGACACCAGGCAACTAGAAGTGGTTTTCCCGTATGTCACAGGGGCCCGTCTGGGCTTCATGGTAGAAAAACACTCTGCACATTTAAACAGCTATCACTTAATCATGTGAGCAGATTGGGGGCTTTTCAAATGTGTGGGGTCACTGAGCCAAAACTAGTGTCGGCCCTAGGACTGTAGGTACAGGGGAAAGCTGACGGCAACACATTTGATAGAACTGACAGAGGAGAATTCTCAGGCAGCTGTGGGCTGTAACACCGACGGGCGTCCTGGTGACATTATAAAACTTAAGACTGAGCTGGAATGGCTTGTGGAATCAGCAGAGCTTCAAGTGAGAGTTATGGCCTATCCTTCAAAGCCCACCTGGGCTGCAGCTTATTTTTGCCATTAGCTGTGGGGAGCCCCATAGCTGAGGTTTTTAAAAATCACACTCACCTAGGCCTTCTATTTTGCACATAATGTTTTTAGCACTTGGCATTTCTGAAACCACAAGGAAGTTTAACATTTCCGTGGGCTCCACTTTCAAGTGAGGAAAAAATACCAAAAAGAGCTAGGCATTTGCTGGGCTTATACAACCTCTAAGTTCTAGTTCTGTGCGTGGAGCATGGGAAGTTCTGAGCCTTTGGAGAAATCTGAGAGCAATGCAGCTAAGCCAAAGGCAAGGTGAGGAGACAGGAAAGATAACCTGCAAGAGATAATTGAATCGCCAAGAAAGGAAGACAAGACTGAGTCATCCCATGGATATGCAAGTGCCACTGACTCGAGGAACACCCTTGTGGCAAGGGCTGTTAGTCCCAACCAGGTGACCAGTGAAGTCAGAAAGTCCTTTAAGAAAGGAACAGGCAAACACTTTCTGGAGCAGTTGAAGCTCAGACCCCCAGAGCACCCCATGGTTCTCTGCCCAAGAAAGGAAGTAAACAAACAAACAAAACAAACAAACAAACAAAAACAGCCTTTAAAAAAAAAGTCATAGCAATAGTGATGAACCAAAATGTTCATCGACAGTTGAATGTAAACAAAATGTGGTATGGTATATCCATACCATGGAATATTATTCATCTGGAAAAAGGAACAAAGTGCTGACACATGCTACAATATGGGTAAACCTTGAAAAACTTTTGGTAAGTGTAAGAAACCAAATATTTATAGGAAATATCCAGAACGGGTAAAACTATAGAGACAGAAACCAGATTACTGGTTGCCAGGAGATGGGGCAGGTGCGGGGAGAATGGGGAGTGCCTGCTGAACGGGTGCAGGGTTTGTGTTTGAGGAGATGACAGTGTTTCAGAACTAGATAAAGGTGATGGTTGCACAACACTGTGAATATATGAATACCACTGAATTGTAAACTTAAAAATGGTTAATTATATGTTATGTGAATTTCACCTCAAAAAAAAAGTCACAGCATCACTCCCATGGGTGCTCGCATGTCTGTGTCGCTGGGGGAGCAGAGGAGGGAGACGTGGTGAGGCAGGAGCAAATAAAGCAACTGGTGACACTTGAATTCATCAAGGGGCAGGGCCACTGGGAAGGGGCAAGCTCAGTATAAGTTTTCTAGGCTCTGCAGCTCAGTCAGTGGGGCCCATGAAAAGAGTTTTAGCAGGTCTGTCCTTGCTGAGAAAAACATTTTTTTTCCATGGCCCTTTCTTGGTCCAGACACCTTTCTTTACATGGCCCAGCCAAAGAAGTGGTGGCCCTGGCATATCAGTCACCTAGGATAGCTTTGCCAGACAGAGACTTCATGTGCATGACATCACTAGAGAAAGAGAAAGACCACGCGCAGGGTGGAACCCAGCCCAGCTCTAGCCCCTTCTAAATTCATGACTCAAGGGGCACAGCACTATCTGAATAGGCTTCTCCTTGTATGTGTAGCACACGACCCAGCAAAGCCAGCTCCGTGGGCTCCTCTGACCCCACCGCCCAGCTCCTTTCACTGGGTCAGACATGGTCCGTGGGTCAGGTTTCTGCTTCCTGCAAATCGCCAACACATGCTGGCACCCGCCTGCCCCACAGGCCGTGAGCACCCATCAGAAAGCTCCAGAGAACAGCAGCAAGGAGTAAGACATTATTACAGAAAGTTAGAAATAACCCTAGTTCAGTTCTTTATATCATCTTTAATTGACGCTTCTAAAGAATTTTTTTACAAAGGTTTTACATAAAGAATGTCATGCTCTTGTCTTCTTGGAAATGAGCTTTCCATTTAAATAAGAAGTTGGAGTAAATAGATTCAGTTACATTAAGAGAAGAATGTTACATAATAAAATTTATAGCTCTAAAAGGTATTTTAAATATTTATAAATTTTGACATATGTGTAGTCCCAAAATGTCTGAAATGAATAAACTGACTTTTCCATGTGTTCTCATGGCCAAGTCTGGGAGCAAGTGTTTAAATAATGAATATAAATGTTTGAAAAATCAATTTTATGACTCCAGTAGACTAAATTTCATAAATGATTAGAGTTACTTAACGATTCTCATGAGTATGGAGTTTAGTAACTACACAGTGTTATTGCTTCTTAGATTTCTGTCTGAGGGCTTTAATATCATTTGCCAGTTGAGTAGCTGTGGGGTTTTTTACTGCTATTATAGCAAGGAAGTATGTAGATGCATAAAGGGATGGATTGATAATGATGATGACAGTAATGATATTTTTAATTTTTTATGTTCTCTGAAGTTTCTAGACCTTACCCTTTTCCAATTGCTTTTATTAGTAGTAGTAGTATTATTAACTTTTTTTTTTTTTTTTGAGATGGAGTCTTGCTCTGTTGCCTGGGCTAGAGTGTCGTGGTGTCAGCCTAGCTCACAGCAACCTCAAACTCCCGGGCTCAAGCAATCCTCCTCCCTCAGCCTCCCAAGTAGCTGGGACTACAGGCATGCGTCACCATGCCCGGCTAATTTTTTTCCATATATTTTAGTTGTCCAGCTAATTTCTTTCTATTTTTTTAGGAGAGACAGGGTCTTGCTCTTGCTCAGGCTGGTCTCGAACTCCTGAGCTAAAACGATCCTCCCACCTCGGCCTCCCAGAGTGCTAGGATTACAGGTGTGGGCCACCTATTATTAACATTTAAAGAACACAAGTTCTCTTTAGACAGAATGAAATGATAAATGCAAACAAGAAAGTAGAATAGCAAGCTCGTACAACACCCTACCCGATGGCCGTTCCCCTCTTCTCTCTTAGCTACTGCACACATTTATGCTAGAATAGGAAATACAATCCTCCTTTAACACCAACTCAAAAAAACCTGCCTGCTATGAAATGCCGTCTATGCCCCCGCAGCGGCGGGAGGAGCTGAAGGGAGTGTGTCAAGCATCCCCAGCTGTTGAGTGTGAAGACGTGTTTCTGCTGTGCGCTACTGGCCAGGTCTACTTAGAAGGCCCCTGTGTATTGTCACCTTCTGTATCATTTTTCTGTATCATTTTATCAACACCCCCTTCAGTGGCAGGTGTCAGCAGTTGCTAAAAACTGCCCACTTGATGCATCCCTGGGGTTTTGCAGTTTAGTTTATCTTATTTGCTATTTAGTTTATTTTATGACTATGTTAGATAGATGCTTAACTTTCAGGTGAATGGTAGCTCTAGCTCCCGCCCATGGGAGGTCTTATGTTAGTCAGGGCTCTTCAGAGAAACGGAACCTATAGGACATATATAAAGAGATTTATTACAAAGTATTGGCTCGTGTGATTACAGAAGCCAGGAAGTCCCACTACCTGTCATCTGTCAGCTGGAGACCCAGCAAAGCCAGTGATGTAGTTCCATCCAGTCCAAGTCCAAAGGCATGAGAGCCAGAGAGCCAATGTTGTAAGTTCCAGTCTGAGGAGAGGAGAAGACCAATGTCCCAACTCAAGCAGACAGAGAGGTGAACTCTCCCATCCTCCACCTTTCTGATCTATTTAGGCCCTCAGTGGATTAGATAAGGCCCACACACACTGCGGAGAGCAAGCTACTTTACTCAGTGTACTGTGCAAATGCCAATCCCTTCTGGAAACAGCCTTGCAGACACACCCAGAATAATGTTTAGCCAAATATCTGGGCACCCAGTGACCCACTCAAGTTGACACATGAAATTAACTATCACAGGTCTAGTTTGGTTCAGGGACTCCTTGGAATTGGACAT
Source organism: Varecia variegata (assembly GCA_028533085.1). Classification (NCBI taxonomy): domain Eukaryota; kingdom Metazoa; phylum Chordata; class Mammalia; order Primates; family Lemuridae; genus Varecia; species Varecia variegata. The sequence continues at coordinate 35,526,784 of CM052442.1, forward strand.
AGTCCTAGCCCTCAAGGAGTTTATAATCCACTGCAAGAAAACCATCTACAGTGTTACATGCCCTGCACCGTGCTAAGAAGTTTATCATTTAGATAGATCATCTAATTTACATACCTAAGCTTATAACAGCCTCACTCAGTGTCTTGTGTCAAATACACAGTACAGGTGCCTGGAAAGGTCAAAGTCAGGTACCCTGGTCACTCAGTAAATGTTCACAATTCCAAAGCAAGAACAGGGGTTGGGGGGCCATCTGGTCTTGCTGGTCTCAGCTGGCTCCAGAAGAACAGCAGGAATCTGACCTGGAGCAAAGCGTATTCCACCATGGTCAGAAAGTGGGTGGTACAGGGGAGGTCCCTGCAGACACTGCCTGAGCAACAGCACAGGAGGGCAGGAGTCACCAGGGAGGGACCTCAGAGAAGACATCGGGCACGGACAGAAATGGAAAGGAGCCTATGCTAGTTTGGGGCAACTTTTCCTCTAAAGATCTGAAATGTCATATTCCCCAGAGCAGTTGTTTCTCCCAGTGTGTGAGGTCCAAAGGGCATGTACATCCAAACCCATCATGGCATTTGTTTAAAATACAGATTCCTGGACCCTTCCTCTGAGCTACTGCATCAGAACTTGGGATGCTGGAGGCTGGAATTACTCTGTTAACAATCCATCTTGGTAAACCTCATGCAAGCTAAATTGAGAACTTCTGCCCCAGACGATGGCCCAAGCACTAGGCCAAACAGTTATTCATTCAACAAACATTGACTGTATACCCCCATATGCTCAGCTCAGTGCTGGGAAATAATAAGATAAACCACTCTCATTACCATGAGCAATAAGAAAGAGAATCACAAATACATCTATTTCTGAAATATCCTGTATTTCCAAGGTTACTAAAGTATCTAAGAAAAACTATTCGCTAATTATGGCTTGAGAGAAGGAAGAACCGGGAACCTCACAGGCTCCTATTTGAACCCTGAAGAGGTCTAGGTAAGTAGCTCTGGAAGGCTATTCCGAGCTTCATTAAAAGATGCCCCGACAGCAAAGAGTTTTGTCTCTTTTTTTTTCTCCTATAAAAGTAGGAAAACAAAGAAATAACAAGGAAATGCAATTGGGAAAATAAGACGGTTTTAAAAAGTCATTTGCAGAAATTGACGAAAACAAAAGAAACTCTGTGACCAAGTCTGCCCTTGTATTCTAAATCCCTACCCATTTTTCTTCTGATTTCTTCCTCCAAAGTAACACTGTGAGGGAAGGACAGAAGCAGCCTGGCCGCAAAGGATTCTGGTGTCAGGCCTGGCTCACGCACTCCGGCAAACCAGCATTCAGGCAGACACAGATGAATCCCACGAGGCGGCCTTCACGGTTGGGAGCAAGTCTGACTAATCCAGTAAAAAGAAATATCTAACCCAAAACATATGCATTTAGATATAACTCTATAAAGCCAACACTAATTAATCCTCCTGCTCATATAAAATGGCAAAGGAATTAACAATATTGCCAACTCTCAAAAAGTCTTTTAATTGCACTGCAATTCTTTCCAAACAGCAGGCGTCTGCCCATGCGGGTTGCACACCACACACCAACACGGCTCTGCCCTTCACGCACAGCACTTGGCGCTCGGCCTCACAGTGGTGTTTTGTTGAAGCCTGGTACACATGCCCCCACGAGCTGCTCAGAAACCAGCTAGGTAAGTACTGTTTACCTTTGGAAAAAATCAACCCCTGAACATGGAAAGTACCCCAAGAGCCCTTCCCCTTCCCCTCTGGCATTCACCTTCCTAGGAAGTTATATTTGTTTGTTTTTCATGCTAGGAAAGGAATTGATTTAGATTAAAATTGTGGGCTATGGGCATCTTGCCTTCCACTTGGGAAAGGTCGTTAAGTACGTTCTTGATTTAGAATGACTTTCCTTCTGATTCAAAGGTGAAAAATAAAAAGCAGGGGAAAGTAGGGTTTCCCTGTGAATACAAATTCTGGGATAGAATCGTGCCATTCCGGACGGGTAACGCCAGTGAGCCGCTTGACCCCTGCCACTGGGTGTGAAGAGGGGTCCCAGGAAGCCCCCCTTCCAGTCTACCAGCCCAGCTCAGGCAAAGGCCTTCGGGATCTCACTGGAATGTGAGTTCTGAGGACATTCTGTTTCCAGCCTACCCTGGCTGCAGATGGTTCCCAACCCCAAGAGATAGGATTGTTCTGCTGCCAGGGGACCAGCAGCCAAGCCTTTTGGGGAGGCCTCAGCTGAAAAAGCTGTGACCCATGACCACATAAACTCTGCGAATTGCCAGATTAATTGATAGAATAAACAGTCATTGAGCACCTGCTACATGTAAGGCAGTGCTATTCCAGGGGGCTCTGGGAGACATAAATGAATCAAAGATCCTCTTCTCAGGGAGCTTAGAGTTGGGGGAAAGAAGGGAGGGAGGGCAAAGGGGACATGAATAAATAATATATTATCACCAGGCTGGGCGTAGGAGGGTGTCTCTGATGATACTTGAGCTCTCCAAGTTGTTTATTATTTTGGAAGTTTTGTCAACAGCATGAAGTTTCCAGACTTCTTTCCTGGAACAAAGAACTAATTAAGAGGCCCTTAAGACTTCTGGATTCCAAGTTCTGCATTAATGATTCTGTTTGGAAACACACGGGGCTAAAGTTCATGAAACTTGAATGTCCTGGTGCTCTCTCTCTCCAGCCTACCACTGTGGGTTTAACTGGTTCTCAGGCCATCCTTGGTTGTGGTCTCCATTCATTGGGCCATGCAGAGTTAGTGCCACTCCCAGCAACTTAGGGCATCTGTAACCTGAGGGATGTCAGACAAGAAGGATAGCTCCAGGCTCACCTCAGATGGCCAAACCTGAGTTATCCTCAGGGGCTGGAGCTGAGCTAGGCTTGTTGAAATTTTCTCAGACCATCTTGACTTAAATTCTTTGAATATTACTCTATTCTTCTGAGAATTCTTCCTTGACCTTCTTACCTAAAGTAGCTCCCTCCTGTTTTTCACTGGTTTATACTACCCTTGTTCTATTTCCTTTATAATAACATATCCCAATTTCTAAATCATTGATTTAACTATTTCTTGATTTTTTTTTTTCTGTCTCTTCCCTCTAGACCCTGAGGACAAGGTCTGTGTCTGTCTTGTCTCAGCTGAGCGGTTCCGATATGCGGTAGGTACTCAGTGAGTCTTCTTCTAATTAGTGAATGACTGACAGGAACAGACAAGATATGTACCCCTTCAGAGTCTAGTTTCCCCTTCTTCAGACACGGACTCAGCAGAAATAGCAAATTATGAGCACAAATAGCCATAATAGTATGCACAGAGGTTAAGTAAGTCTTCAAATGTGTATGTAATTTTGTATCTAGAACTTGACTTAAGCCTTTTCCTCCCCTCATCTAATTGAAGGATTAGACTGAATAGCCTCTGAGATCCCTTTCAGCTGAAGCATGGCATGACCTGGGATGGGGCATTTGGTGAGACCAGTCCATTTCCCATCTCTGAACTCTTCCCTAAACCAGAAGCAGGGCTAGTACTGCCTTCAACCTGAGAAAGGAACGGCTGGTTTCTAAGATGACTGAAAGGAAGTCAACACGAGCATTATTTTTGAGAAGCTTCTTCTGTTCCCTGGTAGGACTAGCTCTGCTTAGGAATACACATTATCATTACCTCATAATGCCTAAAGGCAAGGTGTGGTTAGACTTGAGTGTGTGTCCTCGGAGATGTCTAGGTACAAATGAGCTCAGAGTAGATCATCTATGTCAAGCTCTCCTAATAATTGTCCTTGGATGGGTCATTGTTCAGAGACCACATATGCCCTAAAGTGTTTTTCTCTCTACCTGTCCCCTGGGCATGCTGCCTCTCCCCTCATGGAATGGGTATTTTCTATTTGGACCACTCACTGTACATTTTCCCTACCTCTTAGAAAGAGATCTATAATTTTTATTCAAATACCTACCTCTACTGTGTACATTGGGAAAAACTGACCCTACTCCCAGCTCCATTGACTGGCTTAAGCCACAGACACTTTGAGTGCCCTCAGAGTGTCGGGGGTCACTCCTGGGTGTGTTGTCCTGCAATTCCAATGTGAGAAGGGAGGTGTCTTCCTGGGTAAGTTACTGTAGCTCTGCCCCGATATGGATATGTCTACTCACCAACTGTGCAACTCACTCACCCTCCCTTTACGTGTATCTTGTTTGCTGTTAAACCCATCTATTCAGTTCCAAATTTCAGTTGTAGTGTCTTTTTTATTTCCAGAATTTCCATTTGATGCTTTTTTAATAAAAATTCTTATTCTCAGTGAAATTCTCCATTTGGTCAGCTATTCTCTTAAGCAATCACTTCAATGTCCATGTGTGATTGTTTCTTACGTCTGGGTAATTTCTTGGTTTGTTTTTCTGGAGTCCATGTTGTATTGAATGCTGAATACTGTTCATGGAAAGTCGTAGAGGCTCTACATTTTACTCCTTCAGAGAAGGTGCACCCTATTCTCTGCCAAGCGCTATAGAGGCACATCCCCTCAACCTAATCAGGACCCAGGGGGCCCAATTGAGAATCGAGTATGTTTCTATTGTTACTCCTTCTTCATGAACACCGAACTCAAATTTTTGTATCCCCAGAACTGCCTATGATTCTATTCTGTTCTATCAGCTTTCTGGTTGCTTTTTTTGCCTCAGTATTAGTCAGATAAGTATATAGTAATGAGTAAATGCCTTGAAGGGCAGTGCAACATCTGATCCATTTCTGTCTATGATCTTGGACCCTTCCTTGTTGCCCTGAAAATCTGTACTCTCATTTTTGTCTCTCCGGCTTCTTGGGATTGCTTAAAACTCAGAAGTCTTCTCTGATTCTTACAAGTCAACCCTCTGCCCAAATTCCTAGCATCTAATCTCATGCCTAAACTCATAAATTGTCCCAAGGAGAAAGTAGCATGTGAAAAATGGGCTTATTTAAATGAGCCTTCCTTCTTTCCAGAATCTGGCCCTTCAAGTTCTAGCAGTCTTGGCATTTTTCTGATGCTTCCAAACAAACATTTCTTTTGTACTCTACCCAGATTTTCCAGGTTTTCTTGGCAGGGGCAATGGTCTGCTATAAGTGATAGGCTTATAATAGCCAGAAACCTAATACATGTGTATTAAATAATCAATTTTTAAAAACCAAAACAGTTTTCAATGTAAGTATTATGTTTTTCCTCCAAAAAAATAATTTCTTTGGGAACATAGGCTGATTGGATATAATATAGCTGTATTTTTTTGCGTAAAACACACAAAAAAATTCTTCACTGGTAGCAGAGTTTCCTTTCAATAGAAAATTCCTCTGAAAAGTTACCTTTTTTCATGTTTTCTTCTTCAGAAGAAAAACGGAAAAAATTCCATTTAGTGCACATGTGTTGTAGGGCAGGTTGGGGGGTTGCTGTGCAAGAAATAAGTGATAATGTCAGAAAATTGCATCACTTCAACTCATATCTATTGAAACAAAACTATTGCTCCAAAACTTCTACTGCAAATCACATCTTATTTTCTCCGAAGAATATATGTGGGGTTGATTTTCCTGTTCTTATTTTTAGTTAACAGTCTCATTTCTTGTTTTTCTCAAAAGCCAGCATTCAGTCTCCACACTCGAGAGTAATACCTCTACTTTTACACAAGCACTCCGACACTTGTATTTTGTCACCTTTCAAACTGCTTGGGTCCTTTTCAAACATATCAAAGCTGGGAATGATGTGGCCACCCCACCTCATGAACCTGCTGTCTAGGCTTCCTGAACCTGAAGATTTGGGGTAAAAATGGGGTGTGAGGGTGTCGTCGGCACAGGATAAGAGAGCAGCCTCTGCCCTGGGGGATAAGAGCAAGGGGACCTTCCCACCTGCCTCTCAAATCTCAGTGTCTTTCTGCAGCTTCACCTAAGCTCCTTCCACAAGCTCTGTGAGAGGATCTGGACCTTGAGGATCTAGGCAGACATTATTCTACAGTGAGTGTTAGTTTTTTCATTTACTAATAACCTAATTTTATTGACCTATAAATTTTCATTGGGCCACAGGTCACCAAAGAGAGAAAACCAGTGCCCCAGATGGGAACCCTGGCTGGGTGTCTATCAAATTGGGTGGGGGCTATTCAATGATTTGCATACTGGTCCCTTCAGAGCTACCACCTTGCCATCTCATCCTGGAATGAACTTCTGTGACTTACTGCCATCCCCTTCAAGGTTAAAACTCTGATTATTAAAACAGAAAATCCCTACTCTCCAATTTGCTCCTCTCTCAACCGAAAACCTGTGTCTGCAAACATTGTCCTAGAGCTGAGAAGCTCTGAAGGTCAATTAGCCCAAAAAAGTTGAGTGATTTGCCCAAAGCCAACCCGTAAGTCAGGGCAGAGTCCAGTCTAGAAGCATCCAAACCCTCTGGTGAGGTGTTCTTCCCCTCTACACCCTGTGTCCACCGAAGATCCAAAAGCAGATACAGGAGCCAGAGAAGTTCAGTCACTCAACAAGGTTTGTTAAGCACCACTGTGTGCCAGGCTCAGTGCCCACCGCTGAAGACACAGCAGCGAACTCAGTGGAGCTGCACTGCAGACAAATAACCTGCTGAACAGGAGACTTCCAGGGGGCAATAAGTGCTAGAAAGAAATAAACCAGGATGATGTAATATGGAGTGAGGGAAGGGGGCCTTACTGCAGGATGATCAAGGAAGGTCTCCATGGGGAGGTGGCATTTAAGCTGAGATGTGAGTGACAAGTCATGCAAATATCTGGGGAGGCAAAGTATTCCAGACAGAGGCTGTCAAGCACAAAGCCCTAAGGCAGGAAAGAAGGCCAGCATCAGGGGAGCACAGCGCACAAAGGGAGAGGGATGACCAGACGGTAGGTAGATGTCAATAATGTAAAGTCTCATAGGCCACTGAAAAGAGTTTGTATGTTACTCTATGTAAGGGACAGAAAGATTCAATCTCTCTTTCTTCCTGCTCCCTAAATAGCATATACATGTGGACGTGGTCAGAATTTATTCCTCAGTTTTAATTAATTAAAAGACATTACCAATGTTCTAAAACATTGTCACCAGGTAATAGCTTCCATGAATGATAGAAATGCATTTATTTTTCCAAGCCAAAGCAATTGATCCTCCTGGCAGTATTCAAGGGCACTGACAGCACTTGCACTGGGCGCTGTGATGAATGCAGATTTAATCAGTCTACCCGATGGATATCAGTGCAGCTCTGTGACAGTGCCTCTGTGGACCTCAACATACTGATGGGTGCACACAACAGAACTATTATGTGGCTGAGACGAATCAAGGACTGGACCGGATCGTCCCAAAGGCACTGAACTGTTGTGTTATGAATAAGCTGCCTTCTGACTGGCTCAAGCCACAGTCTCTGGTTATTCATTTTGCTAATGAATAAAGCTTATCTACATGGATTGGATCCAATTGCTTGGCCCAGATGCCACACCACATAACAAATGCCACATTGCATCAGAGTATGTCTGAACCGACATGTGGCAGGCAGAGAGATTCTAAGTGACCTCAACACCACCAGGGCTCTGACCAAAAATAAATAAATAAATAAATAAAGTCAAATTAATTCAGAACAATGGATCAGCCAAACAGCCAGCTGCTGTCTCCCTGCCCCCACACATTGCCATTCACCCCTGAAAATTGTGTCTGATCAGTTATGACAAGGAGGTTCTTGAAATACCCCACTGTATGTAAGAACAGGAAATCTTAACTCCAGCACCTTGGCCACCTTCCATTTGGGGTAAATATGTTCTGTATGTCAAGAATTTCCTCTGCCTTAAGCCTTCAGAAATATGACTGGTTGGGGTCTCTGTGCCCCCAATCACAATGCCTCACCCCAGAAGGACCCTTACTCATGGTAGTGTTAATTAGAGAATTTTATACACACACACATGTACACACAAACTATCAGGACTCTATATGTTTTTCACATGTACATGACAATTTGATACCTATCATTACAAAGGTATGAGTGTATTAAATAAAACAATGCCCAACTGGGAGAAAGAAACGTATAATTCGGTTCACTGTTGGGCCTTCGTAGCAGAAGTTTATTGGTTTCTGCATCACAAGGGAGCTCATTATGATAGAAGCTTGACCTGGAGTACAGCATAAATAGGGGACTCGCCCCATTTTCTGGGATTGTGGGGGAGGGGGAGGAAGAGGAGCTGTGATGCTGTAGGAATCAGGCAGCTGGAGCCAAAAGCAAATTGAGGAGATAGAGGCGACCAGGCCAGCACTGTGTTAAAGACCTGAGTGGCTCATGAAAGCAATTACATACACATAATACATGCACATCCATACATGTATCAGACATTCACATGCATATAGGTACGTTTTACATATACATATTCAGCATGGGACAGCCGCTCTCCATGGCGCCCGCTCCCCCCTCAGCCAGCGGGTTGACCTTTTTCCCTCCTCTCCTGGCCTTTCTCCCCTTCAGGGGAGAAGTATGACTACTTCTTTCAGTACTAGCATGAGTCTGGCGACACTGATTCTATCACCAGTGCAAGCACGATGACTTTGCCATGAGTCCCGATTTGGAGTTCAGAAAATATGGCACCCATATAGCTCTGGAAGCTCATTTTGGTCAAATTTTATTGGCAAAGAAAGATGAGTAAGGGCAGGGAGTGGACGTGTGTGATTCACACTCTCCCTCTTCCTGCTCCCACCCCAACCCCGTAAGATAGTCCGGGATCACAGTCAGGTGCTTCACCTTTAGAATCCAGGCACCCCAGCCAGGTAACATTTGTTAATAAACACCCTTTATCATCTATTTGCATCCTATTTGTATAACAAGGGGATAACATAGTGCAATGCTTCAATCATATACCCCTGGAAAGATGTCAGTAAGATCAGTCTGTATTATGGCTGCAGGTTTGGTGTTTTCTTTTTTCTTTCCTTTTTCCCTCATGCTCTCTTTCTACATCCATTTCACCTAGCTCCCCTGAAGTTTTGAGTACACCCCTCAAAGATAAAATGGGGTTAGGGAATGTGGAAGAGAAGGCTTTCCCTTGTGCAAGACAGATTGTACTGGACAAATGAGACCCAAAAGAGAAACATGAATTTCCTGGGTCATGGAACAAGCCTTGGGAATCTTAGGGAATGAAGTTAGTTGATAAAGAGAAATCCACAGGGAAAACTTCTATAAAAAGAAAAAAAAATTCCTACTGTCCCTAATATTTACTGTAAGTGAGTGCAATGAATCTGAAAGACAAATTGGCATTCCGAGTTCAATAGGTGTGCAGATATCGTGGGAAAAGGAGGAGATACAGACAGGAGAAGGCAGCCGGTGGCATTGCAGAAGCTGCCTGCAGTAGGTGTTCAAAGACAGGGGCAAAGAACAGCCTGGATTATGGGATGACAGATACACATGATGCCAGGGTCAATATATTTTTGTATAAAATGCAAATTTACCCAGATTTCAAGGAGAAGCCCATTGCCTTATTTTACTTGGTTAGGTAAAGTAATACTAGAGTAGGTCTTGCACTCCATGCATTTCAAAGCACTCAGGGATAGCAAATGCTAACTATAGTAGGTAATTATCTGTTACAGAACACGGTTAATGAATATGCTCAGAAGATGTTAACAATCACGCTTAAGGAAAAGATTACAGGGGCTTCAAAGGGGTCTCTCCAGGCCACGTGACTGTGACTATACCGTGGCCTGAGGAGCCTGCTCTTAATGCAAATACTTGTTGTCATGGTGACAGGATAGCACCCTGCCTGTTTACCAGCACCACACAAAAGCCCCCTATTTGGGCACAATAAGCTTTTAGTTCAAGGTAGACTTTATAAGTAACCAAATATGGAAAGTAATATCTTGTATGATCTTATCTATCAATTGCTCCGTGAGGACCTCAAGTTCCAAAAGTGAATCTAATCCTAGGAAAGGTTTGGAACAGAATGAAAGAAACTAAGAAATGCACTCTACCCAACACACACACACACACACAGTCTCCCATTTTCTGAAATTCAATTGTTATTACTTACAGAATTGTCCTTACACTAAGATACACCCTCACTGGATTCTTTGCTTATTTCTTCCATTTCATCCAAAATAAAGGAGATAGCAGTTTAAATATTTTGTGATGCCTTCGAGATAAATGCTCACCCTGAGTAAGTGATGATTTATAGGGGTCAAGTAATAAAGAATAGGAATTTCATTTATTTTATTGCCTGTTTACCTCCTGGGGGAAGAGACAGCTGGTAAATCATTTTGGTGAGTTAGTAAACTGGGGGGCCTTTGTTTGCTGGCCCAAGATTTTATCCTAAGAAGAAATCACGGGATGGAAAAGGATCCAGAGGGTGCCTCCATTGCTCACCCCCTTCTGAGCAGAATTGTTGACCAAGTATGTCAGGAAGAAAGCTGTTAATTCTTCCTTTTAGAAACACCAGGTTTTTAAAAAAAATTGCTTTGAGCTTCTCTCCATTGTTTAGTCCTTCTAATCTCTAAATCTCTAAATACTTCCTTATGTCTAACCTAAATCTCTCAACCAGTTAATATTAGTCATAATTATTTCTCTTTAACTCATGTAGTTTTACCTGGATGCAAGCATAGATATTCTTAGTACTTGTTTCAGTTCAAGAACAGGATTTCTTTGGGATTTCTGGTCAGTTCCTAAAGGAACCTCAGTGAGTCTCTATTTCCTCCTCTTTAAAATAAGAAGAACACCACTAGCCCTCAAACAGCGCAGTGGACATGGACATTTCTTTGCTCTTTTATATGAAGCTTATCAAAAACCTCATTTCTTGATATCTTACACACCAGCACTCTCGCAAGTTGACGTCATCATTTTGGTGACTAAATAAGTAAGGGTAAAAGTTTGTATTATTTTTTTAGAACTATTTTGCCCCCAAAACATTCTGTAAATACTCAAAGACTCCCTGCCCTTGTATTTCTTCTGTGATGTGGCCCTTGAGCTAAAACAGTAAGAAGGATGTTGCTCAGAAAAAGGGTCCACTCTCCTGCCTTTATCTTCTGCAGGTCATCTTGCGGATCATCTGCCAGGAGCACTTTGCCCATGAAGTGTGTGTGTGTCTGTGTGTGTGTGTGTGTGTGTGTTTAATTGGGCAACATAGTGCTTTTAAAATTTGAAATTATTAGCCAACATTTTGTAAACAGAAAATTTCAACTAAAAATCTAGATTCCAGGCTTTTCTTTAAAAATGTGAAGATCTAGCAACAATTGCCTATAGGGCCACAAGTGAAGATACCTGATGGCTGTCCCCCTCCCCCGTAATGGGCCTTCACTCTCTGTTTTTCCCTAGTCCTCACCAGTCCCTACTGCATTACACCCCTACTGCATTAACTCTTCTTACTTGTCCAGCCTCTTTTTTTGCAACTATTACTTTATTCTAGATTGAGATAACCCGTCACACTCTGTTAAAATCAACTTTCCAAATACAATCTTCATTTTCCGACACTGGAAAATTTGGGGGCTGCTTATTCTCCAAAAGCTGTGTCCTAGTGTGAATTAAATAATCAGCACTGCCCCGTGCCCCCTCCCCACTGGCTCCTACCAAAGGGGCAGATTTCACAGGGGTCTCCAATAAGGAGAATTAGCATTAGAGGATTTCCTCTCTCTGGCATCCTTTTTGACCCTCTGTCTACCCATAGGCTGGGTCCTTTTCTGTGGCTGAGAATCCATGTCTCGGCAGCTGAAAGGGGACTAGACCCTCAAGCTAATCAAATCACCTCAGAGCATCGTCCTCTTTTCTCTCTGGGCTGTTGAAAGGCACGAGGTGGCTTCCGAGTGGAGAGCACTTGGCTGCAGAGCTCTGGGACACCAGAGAGTTGTAAGAACAGATACAGGAAACCGACCACATCGTTAAAGAGTGTAAAGAGGGGAGGAGTCCTACTGCCTTCCAGAAACATCCAGCAGACCCTGAAGAAACACCTGTTTACTGGTGAGCAGTAAGTCCCTGTGAGCAGTAAGACAAAAGAGTGGGTAAGAGAGTTTCTGCTTCCTAACATAAGTCCTGAGAATCTACTGTCTGTCGTAGCCCAGGCCCCATGACAAGCACTTCTTGTGGTTACTTTAATTTACTCCCAGAGTGGCTTAAAGGTGGCTGTAAATTTTTGGCTGCTCCTGCTCTGGAATCTGAGCTGGTCCTATTACTTGCTGCAGAAGTCATGCTGTGCAGCTCCCAAGACTTGTATGCACTTGAAATGTTCCCTCTTGGAACCCCTGGAACCCTTGCCATGCTGGGAAAACACCAAGCCACACAGAAAGGCCATGTGAAAGAGACCTGAGGAGCTCCAGTAACAGCCAGCACCAACTGGCAGCCCTGTGCATGACAGAAGAAACTGTCTTGGATGTAGCCACGTCCAGCCTGCAGATGACTGCAGCCCAGGTGACATCCCTGGAGCAGGAGACCTGCCCAGCTGTGGTCTGGTGGTTATTGATAAACTTGGGGGTTATTAGTCACACAACAGTAGGTAATTAGAACAACTCCTTATGATAGCAGTGTGGGGTGCATGCTATTATTATTATTATTATCTCTATTTTACAGATGAGGACACTGAGGCACCTAAAGGCCTGTCCTGTACCCTGTCCTTCTCTGGCCTGAGTGACCAGTGAATCCACAGGAAGGTGCTAGCCACTGCGTATGTGTATTCCACGAGGGCAGAGGTCTTTGCCTGTTTTGTTCAATGATACATACCGGTACCTAGAACTGTGACTGGTGTATAGAGGGTGCTCAGTGAATATTTATTGAATTTAAGTTTTAATACTTTGGGGTGAGACCTGACCCAAGGGGTATTGGCTTCCTACAGATCAGAACATGCATCTTCCATTCCCTTCCCCTCCTCCTAGCATAATAAGACCCTGGGAGTCTATAATAATTTGGGGGACACCCCAAATCAGCTTAGCCAAGCCCCCCGCACCATGGAGGCGAGGGCTGACACAAGTGTGCCACCCTTGACCACCCCTTGTCCCCTGCAAGGAAACAGATACACAAAGGCTCCGCAGGCCACCTCTGTAAAGCTTCAAGTCGGAGGTCTCAGACATAGACTGTTTCGGCTCAGGAGACACCAAGGGGCTGGAAACACCAGTGGCGTCTTTGGTAACTGGGGCCGACATGTCTGGTGCCAGCAACCAGAATATACAAAACGGTATTTTTTGTGCATACAGCTACTAGCCTAAGGCCTCATTGTACCAGCTTCAGAGGGAAATACATCATGTTTGTTTAACAGATGCAGTGAAAGAATGCCCTGGCACAGTGCCTGACACCCAGTAAGCACTTAATAAATATTTATTGAATGAATGAAAGAGATCTTAAGCACAGCAATATCTTTCTTGGCTGCACGTGGGGAAAGGTAAAAATCAGATCTGTGAATTCATATGCCCCTCCTCTCCACCCCTTAGCCCCCACACACAAAAGAGCAGAAAGCAAGCAAAGAAGGGTATCTTTAGAGCAGTAGGAAGAAGCTAGCTCCGCTTTGTGGCTTGGGTCAAAGCACTTAACCTCTCTGGGCTGCAGCTGCTTCGTGTGTAAAAGGGAAAGCACGGGCTTGGATCTCCAGGTTTCCTTGCAGCGCAGAGGTCCTGTGGCTCTGTGCCCCTCCCAGGCACTGTCCCTCAAACCTAATTACACGGTTTGCTGTAAAAGGAGTGCCTTTATCAGGGCAGAGATGATGAGGAGCAGCCATTGTCATTTAAATCATGGAGCCAACCTTTTTCTCAACCTCCAGCTGGGGTGAGGAGCCCAGTTACTCATTTATGAACGGAGCAGATATTCTTGCCCAGCGCTGGTGTTTAGGAGCATGGAAAGACGTTGAACAGAAGAAGGTTCTGGTGAAAACATGCCTTCCTTTTTGGGTTTTAATTTTTTATGCTCACAACAGTGGGAAAACAACTCCTCAAGGGCAGTTGGGGGAAAGGGCAGCCAGCTTAGTATATGCGGAATTCTTCCTTGGTCTCTAGCTGCCGGAGTGGGAGCAGCTGGTGTTTCAGAAGCCTGAGTGGCTTTCCCGGTGAGGGGCAGGAAGGGGGAGAGAGCAGGCTCTTTTGCCTCCCCTTCTTGTGTCTTTCCAATTGTCCAGACAGTGGAAAATGCCCTTCTAAAAAGAGCAAAAGGAAGGGGTGGAAAAAGAAGTTTTTAAGTGGAAAAAAAAAGTTCATTAAATTATATTTTTATAAAAATAAATCACATATTTTCAGTATCTGTAGTATCTGTGGCCGACACCCAGAACCTTGTTGGAAAGAGAGCAAACAAATCAAAATCTGTGCCATGGAATTGCAGGAATATTAAAAGATGTCACATTCCTCCAGTTAGTTTGGTGAACAATTTATTGCAGGACTTCTCAGAGCCCTTAATGCACAAATGGGGATTGCAACATTTTCCACGGGGAGGGGGGGAGGTGGAGAGGGCAGAGCTCAGGTGGTGATGCAAGCAATGGGGAGTGGTACCCCCCCTTACTAAGTTTCATGGGAGACAATTCTTCCATGGACTGGTGAGGGGGTTGTGGTTAGGGGTGTGGGGGGACAGGGAAGGAGCTCAGGCAGTGATGCACCCGGTTCTTAACAGGCCACTCACTGACTGGTATCAGCAGTGGCCCCGGGGGTTGGGGACCACTGCTCTAGAGAGTTGCATTTTCAGAAGACACTTTGGGAAACACTGACTTAGGAGCGATAACTCACTTCTCTTCTTTGAAGGCAAATCATGCAAATCAAAAAGAATTATCTTCTGTAGTTTCAGAAGGCAAAACCAGATCAACACATGTTTAAAAATTATTCCTCTGGGAAATATAATCAGTATGCCGAAGGGATATCTATATTCCCATGTTCTTTGCAGCATTATTCACAATGGCCAAGCTGTAGAAACAACTTGTGTCCATCGATAGATGAATGGATTTTTAAAATGTGGTATACGTACATGATGGAATACTATTCAGCCTTTAAAAAACAGGGAATTCTGTCATTTGCAACAGCATGGATGAATCTAGAGGATATTATGTTAAGTGAAATAAGTCAGACACAGACAAATGCTGCATGATCTCACTTATATGTGCGATCCAAAAAAGTTGAACAAGTTGAACTCTGTAGAAGTAGGGAGTAGAATGATGGCTACCAAAGGCTGGGGGGGTGGGGGTGGGACGAACAGGGAAAAAGGAGACATTGATCAATGAGTGCAGAGTTTCAGTTAGATAGGACAGGTAAGTTTTGGTGTTCTATCACATGGCAAGCAGATTACAGTTAATAATAACGTATTATATATTTCAAAACAGCTAAAAGAGGGGATTAGAAATGTTCTCACCACAAAGAAATGACATTCTCCTGAGGGACTAGAGCTAGGAGAAAAAAAAAAAAGAAATGACAAATATTTGAGGTGAAGGATATGCTAATTACTCTGATGTGATCATTTCACAATGTATACATGTATGGAAATATCACTTTGTACCCCTTAAATATATACAATATTATTGGTCAAAATCATAAATTATTTTTGAGGGAGACTGAATTTGGTTTCAATATTGAACCTTTGCATGTAAGACAGAGGACAAAAGATCTGGGCTTGCTATTGAAGTACTTGCCAACAATAGCAGCGATTCCCAAATGAGAAGTCCCCCTTCAGGAAGGTGAGATAACCTGTCTCTGCAATAGTAAGAGCCACCCTGGATGGAGTGTTTGCCATTTGCTCTGTGCTAAATATCTATAGATACAGGTATAGATATATAAATATATATATATATTTTGTATATGGACTTATATGTATTTTGTATCTATATTTTCTATGCAATGCTTACAACCCTAGGTAAGGAGATACTACCATCATCCCCATTTTGTAGAGAAGAAAACTAAGGCCTGAGAACATCACATACCTTGGGGCTATGCAGACAGTAAGCTGCTCAGCCAGAGGCAAAGGCAGGCAGGCTGGCTGAACAGTCCCAGTCTTCACCCTGATGCCGCACTCCCCCCTGGAAGTCCCTGGACAATAGCTGTGACTATCAGTCACGACAGGGATGTTGTAGGAGGGGGCTTGGTGTGGGAAAGGTATTCCTATCTAACTTACAGGCGTGTTCCACATAGTAATGAGTCTAGTTTTCCATCCACCCATGTAGACTACTAACTGTGGTATTTATAAAAAGACTGAATTCAATTTTTTTTAAAGTATTAGTGACTGCTCTGGGCTGAGCATTGTAAAGAATGCAATTGGTAAAAGGCAAGGGAGTAAAAAATGTTGAAGATGATCTCTGCCCTCGGGAAGCTAATGGTCCCATTAAGAGATGCAGTGACACACAGGAAGCCATGAGATGCCACAAACCTGTGCACCTGTAATTCTTGAAAGCAGGCCAGGCCTCAGTGGCTGTGGGCACCCTGAGGACCCAGGTCTGTGTGGGCTGTGGGGCCCTCACACAGTGTAGCTGCCGACTTGACATGACTTCAAGGCACTGTGATGGGCTCTGATGGCTTTGGCTGCCTGGCTTCAGCACTTTCTTCCTACGTTGCGTGAGCTGGTGAGAAGCAGCAAAGGCCAGTGCTTGTGTGATGTTAGACTTCCAGTTGCAGCTCCTGTAACTCATTGCCTGAGGGCTTGTTCTGGCCCACAGAGCCCGCTGTGCCCATGCGGGACACAAGACAAGCAGGGAGTGCCAGGGATACACACGTCACCCCCCCTACCCAGCAGATCCAGTGACTGACAAGAGTTGATGGGTACATGACCTGGCTCCCCTGCCTCTCAGTGCAATAACTCTGAGGTACATGGTCTACACTGTCTTCAGAATTCCCCAGCAGGATTAACCTCTAGTTGCTCACAAGGGAACTTACTTGATAATAAACATTTTATCGTTTCATTTTCTCCCCTGACTTCCCCACTCCCCTACCAATGGTTCCTTGAATTACCTCCCAAATACCACTCATGCTCAAATTCTTGTTTTCAAGGTTGCTTCTGGGGAAACCCAATCTTGACTCTTGACCTCCCAGGCCCTAGCAACCTGCAACTTAAGTCCATATGCCCTAAATGCTTCCACCTGAGAATTTTGCCCTGGAGCAAGTGAAGAATTAAGGACAGTCTAGAATTCATTCTAAGGCCACCAGCAAGGGTCTCCAGTGCCCAGAAAGGTGATAGCACTAGCATCAGCTGTGGAATCCAGTGGGGCAGCCATGCAGGGAGGGGTCTGACTTCCTCAGCAGCCCATTCCTAGGGCATGACTTTAACTGTGATCCATCTGGTATGTTACAACAAATGCTTTTTCTGCTTATGTTACCCGGAGTTGGATTATCTTATCTGCATTCAAGGAGTCCACTAAATATAGACCTCCATTCCTACACAGTGGTACCTGAACTTGGTCCCCAGAGGGGACCAACAATTGTAGAGTTGGAATTTTATTCCTAGAACTTTAAAGTTGAGAAGAACATTTGAAGCCATCTAGTACAGTTCTTTTCTTCACAGGTGACAAAACTGAGGCTCTGCGAGGTCAAGAGACTTACTTACAGCTGCAGAAGGAGGTAGGGGCAAGAACCAGATTTTTGACCATAATTGTTGACAACCAGGCACTTTGAAGGCAGATGTCTGGGTTTGAGGCCCCACTTGCTGCTTCTGTGATTTTTGAGAAAGTTTTTTTATGTTCTCTAAACTCCAATTTCCTCATCAATATAAAGTTGTGAGGATACAGTGAGATGATCTACATAAAGCATTGAGCATGGCATTCATTAGGATGCTTTGGGTTCTAAATAACAGGAGACTCAACCAAAAGTATCGTTAATAGATACATATGTATATAAAAGGAATTATTATCTCACATCACAAGTTTCAAGGCTGTTGAGCAGTTTCTTTAAATGTCCTTGGGGACTCAGATAGTCCCCATCACTCTGTTGTGCCATCTCCCGTGTGTCTTCCTTAATGGATACAAGATGGCAGAAGACAGTCCAAGCGACACAACCTCACGCAACAACAAACAGCAGGAGAGCAGGAGGGCAGGGTCTCCCCTGGGAAACTGCTGATATCAAGGAGGAAAGCCCTCCCCAGAAGCCCCCTCATGTCTCATTGGTAGGTTTACATTACATTCCCATCCCAAACCCATTCCTGGCAACAGGAATCCAGGCAGCAGGCCTGGCCTAGACCCAGGCCACGTGCACCGACTAATACTCGGATACAGTCTCCTTCCGGAACGCGAAGGGGGCGGGGCCGACCAGACATCAGCGCTTGGCCTGCAACAGCTGCTGGTGAGGAAGACGCCCACAGCTGCCGGGTATACAGACGGTGCCGAATAAATGCTAACTATTTTTATTGTAGCAGGCTGTTCTTTCTTCTCTACAGTTGCAACTCTTTTTGATTTAAGGCTACTTGTCCTCAAAAGATAGCATTCTCTAGAAGTATCCATAACACTCTTAGTTGTTTTTTCCTTTTGTAAAGGGCAGAAGTGGCTGTGGAGCTGGGGGAATAGACGGAAGGACGAAGAAATAGGGAAAGACAGGCAGAAACCAGGGCCCAGCCCTAGTGGAACTAGAAGCAAACTTCACAGACATCATGATGTTGCCCAGGGCCTGCTCTGCGCTGGGCTTTAAAGAACGGGTTTGACACTTGCACTGTTCCTCATGAAATCCAAATCCCCACTTGTACCAAGAGACTTTTAAGCAAAGAGCAAGTCAGAAAACAAACCTGTTAGAGCCTCTTACCTGCACAGCGCGGAGCGGGAGGCGGCGCCGGGCTCGTGCTGTCTGCGCGGAAGCGGCCGGTCCACACTCGCCCCGGTTCTGTCACACAGGCACATCTTGACGCTCCGTGAGCATCTTTCACCTTTCAACTTCCTCACCTGGGAAGTGGACTGTTACCTTAGTCTCCTGGTGTGGCCAAGGGAGAAATACTTGCTTCTTTGAGGAAGAGTCAGGTGAGGAAGAGGAACGCTGCTCTGAGCGCTCTCAGCTGAGGAGAAAGGGCGGTTTTCTACTTGGGGTTCCTCCAGCCACAAGGAACACGGCCGCAGCCTATACTGGACTTCGCTGGAGGCATCTGAGAGGACCCTTGGACGCAAATTGAGTGCCTTCGGGACAGTAAAGCTGCTGGGCACGACAGTCCATCCTCTCTTCTCTCAGGGTCCCGGGCCCCCTGGTGCCTGCCGCCTGGCTTCCTGGCTTTCTCCTCAGCTTGACCTGACGCCCATCTCGGCCCCTGAGCCGACAGGATCTTTTAGCCTGAGAGTTTTCTGTTCAGCGGCAACTTCCTGGGGCTCCTAACTCAATATCCCCAGAGAGGGAACCTGAGTGACATAGCTCACTGGCCGGCCTGTGAGGGGACGCCCCCTTGGGGTCCATGGGCAGGGCAGAGTCCCATCCTCCGAGCAGGGAGCGTGGCGGAGGGGAGGCGGAAGCCAGCCCAGCCTGTTTCCGGGAGAGGGAAAGAAAGAGAGAGGGGCTGAGCATTTGCTCCGGGTATTCAGCCAGAAGAAGGGGAGAGCCGTTCCCCTGGCCTTTCCTGAGAGAGCGACGCTGGGGAGCGGTGAGTATGGAGTTGGATCTGAGGGTCCTAGCTTCAGTCTGCCTCCTTCCTCCTTGTTCGCACCCCACTTTTGGGGTTTCACTGCTAACCAATAAGGAGAAATAAAATAACAAAGGCGGGAAATTGCAAAGACCACAGAAGCTTCCTAAATTCTAACCACGGGAGCCCTTGTCTAAAGATTCTGCTCCCTTCTAATTTGGCCAATGAAAATCTCTTTGGCGTTTTTCTCTCCCTTGTATTCTTCAGATGGGGACGCAAATTTCTCTCTGTCTTGAGTCACAGAATTACGGAGACAGAAAAGTGAGAAGCGTTGCAGAGAGTACATCTTCTCATTTTCAGATGTAGAAATGGAGACCCAAAGAAGCAGTGTGACTCGCCTGTTTGCGGGAACTTGTCTTAGAATCAAGTATCTAGCCTGGCCACTCAGTGCCCCAGGGGGCCTCTCCATAGCTGCCCCGGGGGCCTCAAGCCCCATGCACACAGCCACGTGAGCCACAGGAGTCTTCCCAGACACCAGACATGGGCAGCCTGGAGGGTCCGTGAGCGTCCATCCCCTCGCAGCTGGTGTGGACAGGACCCGCATCATCCCGGCTCACGTGGAGCATCTGGAGTTGTCCAGAGAAAGCCGGGAACCTGCCACCCACTTTCCTTAGCTAGCTGCCATTCGAGAACTCAAGCCAGTTACCTTGCCCACGGTGTGAAATGATATTGCTGCCACTTCTGAAAGGGAACTGGCCCAAATCACTGTCCATGTAAAATGATTCAAGGTGGGGTTAAAAAGTTACCAAGGTGAAGACTGGATCCAATTGCAGATTCCCTGCAGGAGGGAAAGCCCAACTCCTGGACAAAATCTGCCCCAAAGCTGAATGAAAGAACCCAGATGCTTGGCCACTGCCCTTCCCCTTGCTCATGCTGGTAACAGGCAAGCCAGAGCCTGGAGGGAAGAGACCTGGGTACACACCTGGACTCCTTTGCTTACTGGCTGTGTGGCCTTGGTCAGGCAAGTCCACTTGACTGTTGTCCTGACATGTGCAATGAGATAATGTCTGCAAGGGACTCAGCTCTGGACTCGGCACAGAGTAGGTACTGATGAAATAGAGTTATGGATTATCATCATCATTTGGCCAACTGTGCCCAGATCTAACCATCACCATCACTGGGCTAAGCAAGCTGTTTCAGCAGCTAAGAGCTGGTGTTTGGTTGGACAGAACCACCTGGAATTCACATCCCAGTTGCCAGAAACGGACACTCATTTATTTCCCAACATGGGATTTTTCAACCTCAGCACTACTGACATTTTGTACTGGATAATTTTTTGTTGTGGGGGCTGTCTTCTGCATTATGGGATGTTTTAGCAGCATCCCTGGCTACTGGACACCAGCAGCATCCTCCCCTGGCTGTGACAAACAAAAGCGTTTCCAGGCATTGCCAACTGTCCCCTGGGAGGCAAAATCACCCCTAGTTGAGAACCACAGGTCTAATGAAATGTCTGTAATGAATTTCTTAAGCAAAATCAAAGAATCTACCTGTATTTTCTGGTTTAAAAAAATCACCTGCCCAAGATTACCTTTTTCTAGTAAACCATGGAAGAACATTCATTTCATATATTTTATTTATACAAGGACTGCATTCAAAGGGAAGAGAATGAACACAGAAAATAATTTGGTGAGCTTGTAGCATTTGTGCTTATTTACAAGGCTACTTCAACTCCATGCTAATACACCCCTGGCTACTAACTTCTGCTTCATAAAGTGGGGGTGTTGGGGGTTGCAGTTTAACCTCAAGCTCAGGCCAGATGTTCATAGAACCCCCTCCCCCTGGTTAAACATTGCACTGGGTCAGTGCCAACAGACCTACACCAGAGCATTCTTTTCAAGGGTATTTATCACTCCCTAATTCAACATAACCAAGGCATTGTTCCAATTCCAGGGGTCTGCACCTGCAGGGGGCCCTTTAAAAAGAAAATAAAAGGGTAAATGAGTGACAGAGTGAATGGACTGTCTCCTTTTCATGTCACCTTCAGCCGACCCCGTGTGACCCAAGCTCACTAAGTGCATAGGCTCTGCCCCACCCTCCACCCCCCATTCAAAAAATATATACACATCAGGCTGTATGGAGACACACCCTGGCCAGGAACGTGTTTTCTGGGTTGCCCTGGCACTCACTGCTGCTCCTTCAGTCACTTTTGCTGGGAATCTGCTGGGAGGTCCCTCTGACCCCCTGCCGGGAGCTAGTGCCTCAAAAGTGTGCAGAAACCAGGTCTTTCTGGGTGCAGGGAACTCAGATGGCTCCACTGGGAGTCAAGAAAGGCAACACGGAGATACCAAGAGTGCCCTGAGACCCGGCTCGAACCCAGGGGGAAACAGGCAGAAAAGAGACAGGGAGAGAAGGGTGTGGCTAAGGGAAGGAAGGACTTAATGGATAGGAGAGAGGACTTAATGAGCACTTATTATGCACTTCACACTAAGACTTTCCTTCAAAATTACCTCCTTGTCACCACAACTTGGGAGGGAGCTATTATTATTCCCAGTTTCATCAACAAGCAAACTCAGAGATGTCTAGCCAGCTGAGACTAAGGGCAGGTGTGTCCCTCTGCAGAGCCCAGCTCTCTGCCACACCAGGGGCCCTCAGCCCTGGAAGCACAGACAAGTCTCCTGAGAAGCTTTAAAAAAATACAGATGCCCAGGTGCCAGCTGCCACCAATTAAATGGGAATCCTGGCAAGGAAGCCACACATTATTGTTGTAAAAGACCCTCAGGTGGTTTCAGTGGACGTTGGGATCTAGAACCGCTGCCCTACACAAGGAACAGAGCAGGGAAGTGTGGACAGAAGGACGATGCAGTGAGCTGGATGTTGTCAGGTGCAATCGGACACCAGCGTAGCCTCACTGTGCTGCAGCAACCCTCCTCTGCCCAGATCCCCGCCCCAATCAGTGAGCACTGAGAGACAGCGGGCAATTTTAATGTATGCTAAGTCACTTTGGAAAGATGGATCCACAAGCCGTGCATGCCATATGATATATTCCAGCAGAAACTGCCTTCACATTGCGTACTTTTCCACATCATCTGCACTGCTGACTGCATCTAGTCCTGTAGACCAGTGGTTCTCAGACAGGGGCAATTTTGTCACCCCCACGTTCCCCTGGGGGACATTGGACAATATCTGGAAGCATCTTTTTCTCACCACTTGTTGCAGGGAGGGAGGTGCCGCTGGCATCTAGTGAGTAGTGGCTGGGATGCTGTACCATGCACAGGACAGCCCCTGCCACAAAGAATCACCAGCCCCAAATGTCAATAATGCTGACACTGAGACACTCTGGCCCTAAGAAGCAATAGTCACCACCCCACAGAAACAAAGCCTCCAATACAACCCTCCCTCCAGGTCAGAAACCCATCCCTGAGCAGGCAGGCATCATTCAAAGAATCACAGAATCTTAGAGCAGGATGAGACTTTAGAGACAACAGCCCAGTTGAGACCCAGTTGGGTTTTAAGACAATCTTAGAACAAAGCTACACAGTGTTTACCAAACCACATTATAATGCTTTGCTGGCTTGATTTCCTGCCCAGGTAGTACACGTGTGGCAAATTAACTAAAAATGGTGTTTCTTACTATAAATTCTTATTCACTGATTTAACAAATATTTGTTAGGTGCCCAGTATGTTCAGGGCACGGTGCCTAATTTCCCTGCCAAAATAGTTACCTACCCTGGGATAAACCTCTTTGTGTTTAAGTCCAATATAAGATCCAGGTGAGATATACAGGCTCAGAAACCAGCAATATCACCCCCAGCTGGGTTATGGTGGTTTTATTGTTTTCTGGCTCATTGGGTAACTTGGCAACCTGGGATCAGGGCTGCAAAAATCCAAAGGCGCTGATCCAAGACCAACTCCCCAGGGTCTGCACAGGGGCCCAACATTCCTCCCAGGCTACCCACAACTGCCCTCTGTCCCCAGGCCCAGCTCCTGCACCCGGCTCCATCCCACTCTGGGCTAGTTATGAGCAGCAAGCTCTGGCCACCCAGCTCTGCAGGGCCAGCCCCTATCCCTCCTCTGCAGCTGCCCCAGGGTTCTTGACAAGAGTGAGCACTCTATTGTAACTTGCCACAGAAATGGAAACTGCTCAGGGGAAGGAATTGGGAACATTTTGTACTCCAGGGTCACAAAAGATTTAAAAGTCATTCTCCCTACTGGAGATCTCATTTACACTAGGCAGAAACAACGACAAAATAAAAACCTGTCGAATGGATTGTGCAATCAAGGGAAATCCTTCAGAGGCAAAGCTAGCAGGGCCGTCAGGAAAGGGAGAGGAAGCAACGAGAAGCCTCCTCGTGGGAGAAATTGAGGCCCGGGCTGCTGGGCATTGAGTGGGTGGCTGAAGACCACCCTTCTCCATGCCAAGGAACACAGCTCCCCACGCCTCAGCCCACCGCACCAAACTGGGCTCGGCTGTTCGGCTGAAACTCGACCAGAGACAATTGTCGCCCGATATAACAGGGAGAGTGGCCAAAGCCGCCCAACAAGGCAGGGCCTGTGATCACAGCAGAAGCTGCCAATATTTCACCTGACTCTCTCCCAATTCTTCAGAATTCTGAGAGTTATTCCCTCAGGAAAGCTCTTCTAATCCCCCACATTCATTTATTCACTCAACAAATATCTACTGAATGAATAATGTTTACTGAATGGACCCCAAGGGTTTGGTGCCCTCACTGTAATCTCTCCTAGTTACTCCCTTTTCCCTTTTAACACTTAATAATGATGATAAGTCAATAACTACTTGCATAATTATTTCTTATGGTCTTTGACACCTCCTTTCCCACCCGCCTTTCTAGAACACTGGGCTACTTGACAGTAGGAGCCAAATCTGTCTTGTTAACTGCTGTACCTCAGAGTCCAGCCGCTGTTGGCACCTATTGGGTGCCAGGGCATGCTGAATGAATGAGTGAACAAATGAATGTGCAAACTGTCAAGGCCAGTGCTGTTCCAGTAGAAAGGCTAGCAACAAAGACAAACACATAGGGAATTTTAAATTTTCTAGAAACTACATTTTAAGAAGTAAAAAGCAAGGAGTGAAATTAATTGTAAGAATATATTTTATTTATTCCACTATATCTAAAATATTATCATCTCAACATTTAATCAATAGAAAATATTACAAAAGCAATATTTTGCATTCTTTTTCTCATACTGTCTTCGAGATCTGGTATGTATCTCACTCTTGCAGCACATCTCAGTTTGGACCAGGCACGTTTCAAGGGCTCGATAACCACATGGGGCTGCCATATTGGACACTTGAAGTCGAAGCTTCAGTAGGGCTTTCCCAGTGTGCTTGTTTTCTGGTAAGGCAGGAGAAAAATGATGCTGTGCTATACTGAGAGACAGTACAGGCATTATGGCGTTTTGAGTTAGACTGCCTGGTTTAAACCCTGACTCTACCACTTAATACTTGTACAACCTGGGCAAGCCACATAAACATCCTGTGCCTCAGGTTCTTCTTCCATAAAGTGGGGTAATAACAGTATCTACATTGTGAGGGATTCTATCAGGAACAAATGCATTAAGACCCACAAAGCCCTACGACAATGCCTGTCACATAGAAACTGCTCGATAATGTAATAATAGCCGATAATATTTTATTACTTGTTTGTATCACATACAGATATTATGCTCCACCTCCTGCTCAAGAGATGGGAGGTAGCTCTCATCACAATATATTCCATTAATAGGACAAAAGTAAAACCGATATCCATTTAGAGCTGAATTCTAAACATATTCTTTCATGGACACTGCAAGATATATCTTGGCAAAAAAAGATTGGTCATGGGCATACAAGTTGCATAGGCTAGCAAAAATTTTTAAATGCACATAGAGAAGAAAAAGACTCTGCCATGACACACATTATCATTCATGAGAGTGGGAAGTACTTGTTTAAATAAAAACCTTTTACAACTTTGTAAAAGTTTTTTTATGCATCTCTCATCTGTGAAATTCAAGTTCCACTGTACAGGACACACAAGTTGTCTCTTTTCTAATCTAGCTTGTAAAGCAAATGACATTTACATCTGATTTCCTCTCTGGGGCATAAAGTCTATTCGGGAGAGCTGGGCATGCAGCAGGTTCCAGTCACGGGGCTGATGCCATCGTCACCCCTGGTTGCTGCCATCGTAGCCCTGGAGCAGAGGGACACCACCACTGGGGCAAAGCCTGAGTGGCACAGTGTTGCCGACTGGGGCAGCCCTTCACCTTCTCAGTTCCAGGGGATCCTCCCCAAGCTGGGGTAGTTCCAAACCCATCCTAAATCCGTGCTAGTCTAGACTGAGGGTCTCAGGATCAGCCCCATACAAGGGCAGACCCAAGCTTTCTAGGTGTTCTCTTAGCCAGGGTCACAGAGTCCAGTGAGGTCCAGAGTCACTAAATCTGGGCCTGAAATGGAGTAGGCACTGAAGAGGAAATGGTGTGTTGCACTTGGACAAGCCTCTTTGCAAAGACAGTTACAAAATACGAAAAAGATCCAACAAAATCATTGTGCATCAAAGTGCTCCTGTGTGTGTGAATGTGAGTGACCAAGATGGCCAAAGTGATTTGCAAAGAGGTGAAATTAAGCCAATGCCCCTCAGTCTGTAGGAACATACTCAGTGGTTTCCCCAGTGGATGGAGGTGAGTGTCCACTTACTTGGGAAATAAGAACACAGAAGAAAATAGACAAAGAGCAGACTCTGGCATATTGAAGACTCTGGAACTTCTCTGCCATTCTCTCTTTGACTGTCGCCTCTCCCCCATTCTCTATATCTTTGCTACTCATAATGTGGTCTATGGATCAAGAGCCTCTTCACCAATGGGGAGCTTGTTAGAAATGCAAAATATTTGGCACCACCCCAGACCTACCAAATCAGAACCAACAGTTCAACAACATGTCCAGGGGAATCATATGCACACTGAAATTTGAACATCACTGGTTGATATTTTTCCTTCTGGAATTTCTATCAAATGTATATCAGATAGGGTGGCTAACTGCCATAAGAAATAACCTCAAGATGTCAGTCACTTCACAGTTGTTTCTTTCACATCACAGTCTGATGCAGCTCAGCAGAGGTCAGGGAGCTTTGGTCCCTCAGGAACCCAGAAGAACTTCCATCTTCTAGTGCAGGGAGAGAGAGAGCGGGGGAGATCGTAGGAGAGGTCTTCCAGGCAAGTAGGAAGTGCTACTCCTCCTTCCTGTGCATGTCCCAGAGGCCAAAACTCGATGACGAGGCCCACCTGACCACAGTCAGAGACGTTGTGTGGTCTGTAAGTGCCCCAGATAGAAGAGGAGGAGTTCAGATGCTGGTAGCACGGACATTCTGTGCTTCCGGTCTCAACCTCTCCATTCCACATTCCATTTGTCTGTCTTTTGGTGCTATGTCCTGGGTAATCTCTTATCTTCCAAATCACTAATTTTCTCTTAAATTCAGTCCAGACCAAGGGTTGTCAAATGTTTTCTTAAAGGGCTAAGCAGTAAATACTTTAGCATCTCTGGGCAACAGGGTCTCTGTGGAAACTGTTCAACTCTGCCGTGTAGCTCAACAGCAACCTAAGACAATACACCAACGAATGGCTACAGCTGTGTTCCAATAAAACTTTATTTATAAAATCAGGCAGCTGTCCCATAAGCTGTAGTTTGTGGATCCCTGGTCTAGACCACTGCTGTGGTTTGAATGTGTGGCCCCTCCAAAATTCATGTTGAAAATTAATGCCCATTGTAGTGGTATTAAGAGGTAAGGCCTTTTTGGGAGTGATTAAGTTATGAGAGCTCTGCCTTCCTTCATGAATGGATCAGTGTCCTTATGAAACAGACTTCAAGAGAGTTTTCTTCTCTTGCCCTCCTGTCCTTCTCCCACGTGAGGACGCAGCATTTCTGCCCTCTGGAGGACGCAGCAACAAGGTGTCACCTCGGAAGCGAAGACGGGGTTCTCACTAAACACTGAACCTGCTGGCACCTTGATCTTGGACTTCTAGCCTCCAGAACTGTGAGAAATAAATTTCTGTTCTTTATAAATTACCTAGTCTCAGCTATTTTATTATAGCAGCACAAACACATTAAGACAACCACTATTTAATCCAGCCCACAGACTCTATTTTAATTACTATATTTTTATTTTTAAATTTTCTATTTCTTGTTCAAATCTGTCTATTCTTTTTCATAAGGTCTTGCTTTTGCTTTATGGATTCTATTTTTCCCTTTATTTCTTTGAGCATTTTAAACATACTTATTTCTAGGTTCATTTCACATCACTTTATCATCTGTGATTCCTCTAGAGTGCTGTCTGGTCACCAGGGTACGTGACCAGCAAATGGCTGGGCCTCTCTGTGTCCCACCACAGGCCAACAGGGACTGGAGGCTGGGGCCTGATTCCTGCTGAAGCTTCCAATGGGGGGAAGTAAAAAGAATTCCTCTTCTAAAAACAGTTTGAAAACCATTAGTCTACATAATGTCTCTTTGGCCAGGTCATTTTAATGCCTAAATCAAAAGTTGCCATATTTTTATCACAAAACAAGCACAATTATTGTAGCAATCATTAGCTTGTCAAGAAGGCTGACAATTCCCATTTCATACAGATAATGTCGCACCCTCTGCTTCAACATTCCCAGTGACTAGGAGACCCCTCCCCAACCCAAAGCAGCCTATTCTGGAAGGTACTGAACCTCTTTGAGCCTCAAGTTCATCATCCGTGAAAATGAGGCAACAATGCCTGCCTTACAGAAATGTTATGAAATTTAATTGAAATAATATAAATGACAGTGCTTGACCCTAAGTAGGTACTGGACAAATGTCTTCTTGGGGAAGCACAATATGATGTCTCCATCTTATTACTGATGTCATAATCTTGTTAAAAATCTCTTCTTTATGTTGAGCTAAAGATATGTTCTAATTCTGCCCTTGTTGACTATACAGAATGAGTCTAATGCTTCCAAAAAGCCCTCAATTACATGAGGGTGCCCTGTTGTGCACTCCCCACCCAACTTTCCCTTCTCCAGCCAAATACCCCCAAGTTCCTCCAACAAGACATGAATTTGTTGTCTTCAAAGTAACTAGAAGCTCCTGGGCTCTAGTGGGTCCCAAGACACCAGGCTGCACCAATAACACGCCTGTGGCCCCCAAGGATCCCAAGCTTGATCTTGGGGGTTATGGGTAAAGTTCACCTCGTGATTAGCCTAACTCTTTCTTCCTTATATAAAATCCAAGGAACTTTCTCTCTCCTCCCCCCACCCGCAACACAGATGGCCAATTCTGCTTTATTTGAAGGAGCCTGTTTTTAGGATTAATATGCTCTTTGCAGTTGAAATTCAGTTCTGAACCTTTGAAGTGACATTTATTGTGGTCTTAGGACAGGTTCAGTGGAGGTGAGAAGTGACAGCTGAGGGTGATAAATCAAAGGCAGCTCAGTTTTAATTTAAGGGCAAACTATCATCGAGTCAGCACGGGCCTGTCAGCAGCCAGCTCCAGCAGCTCGGGCTTTCTTATGTAAATGGTAAACAGAACTTCGAATGGTGACAATTTCTTCAACTGCTGGGATGCACCGTCAGCTCCTGTTCTCTGCTCAAACTTGACATCTTAAGCTACTGGTTAGAGGAGAGTAATGTTAACAAAAACATTTCAGGGCTAATCATAATCACAAAGCCTTTCGTAGACACAATGCTACTTGTGCGGCATGTTGCACAACACACCTAGTCTGCTTTGCCTCCTCAGACGCCGAGTGGGGGGGGGTGGGAACAGCCTAGAACTGACTGTCCAACACGGTAACCATTAGCCACACGTGGCCACTGAGCACTTGAGATCCAGCTGGTTTGAATTGACCTGTGCTAAAATAAAAGAGTAAAATGAGACATACAGGATTTCAAATATTTCATACAAAAAATCGTAAAATATCTTATTCATAATCTTTTATATTGATTTTATGTTGAAGTGATAATACTTTGGATCTATTGGATTAATGAAATACTTATTAAAAGTGATTTCACCTGTTTATTTTTACTTTTTTTTCCCCAGTGTGGCTGTTAGAAAACTTTAAATTACATATGTGGTTTGCATTTTTGGCTATTACATTTCTAGTGGACAGGGCTAGTCTGGAAGGCGAGGGGTGGAGAGCGGTGGGTTGCTGAAAATCCCACATTTCTCTGACTCCTCCTCTCAGTTCCGACTCAGGAACAAAGGGGCCCTGCCATCAGAAGCTATCATTGACTTTACAGTTTGTTTATTGGTTAGAGTAGAGCAGTGGTCCTCAAATTTCAGTGAACATAAGTGCTTTGAACTGAATTGTGTCTCCCCAAAATTCATATGTTGAAACCCTGAACCCTCCTCCCCTAACCCCCAACTATTTTTGAAATAGGGCCTTTAAGGTGATTAAGGTTAAATGAATTGTAAGGGTGGAGCCCTGATTCAACAGAACTAACTGCCCTTATAAGAAGAGACACCAGAACTCTCTCTCCCCAGCATGTGAGCACATAGCAAGAAGGCTGCCATCTGCAAGGCAGGAGAGCCCTCCCCAGGAATCTAACCCTGCAGAAACCTTGATCTTGGCCTTCCAGCCTCCAGAACTGTGAGAAAATAGATGTCTTTTGTTTAAGCCACCCAGTCTATGGTATTTTGTTAGGGCAGCATGAGCAAACTAAGACACACAGGTTCCTGGGCCCGCTTCCTGAAAAATACTGATTCTATCAACTCAGGATAAGCCTGGGAATTTGCTTTTTTCAAACAAGCACTCTAGGCATTTTACATACATGGAGCATCCTTTGAGATACCCTGGACTAAAAGAAACGTAATTATCTAGACTCCTATTGGCACTGTTGCAGCCATGAATTGAACCCCCAATTCTGCCGCTCCAGCAGTAGAAGCCAAATTAGTTTGATCTTGATCGCCCCCTTTTGGTAAAGCATTTTTGAGCACACAACCCACCAAACAGGTATACTTAACTGATGAATTGTATATGCCCAACTGTAAGTCATACACTAAATAGTAGTAAAGTTTACTTTTTACATAAAAATAAATGTAGGAAAGAAGTTATGCTATGTTCTGTCTGGATCCCAATGGATCATCTTTAGCCTGTGGAGGCCTCTCTCTGAACAATAAATTACACTGTTTATATTTCCTTGCCTTTGTATGACATTCCCATCTGCAATCCGTACACTTAGAAAATGCCTATTTGTGCCTCAGGATTCAACTCCTAAGTCTCCTCTGTGCGGCTTTGTCTTCCTGTTCACCTTCCACAGGTGGAGCTGTTCCCTCTGCCCATCTTTGCAGCACACCCGTTCTAATGTCACCTCTGTCAACTTAGCACACTGACTTGCAGATATTTGTTTAATTTCAGCTCCTTAAGCACATGGACTGGGCTTTATTTATCTCTCTTTCACCTGTGCATTACACACAATTCTTGACACATACTATGAATCTTTTTAACGTTCGTAAAATGAGCAAACTAATGAGTGAAAGTGCAATTAACCCATACTTCCAGCAAGTCATCTCTCTTCTTTCTCTGTGGAAGCAGAATCGCCCTAGTGTTAACCCACATGAAAGGGGGAGAAATAACCCACATAAAAGTGTGCGATGCAAAAAGATATTTAAAGACATACCGGATTTTAAGTTCGGGTTTATAAAAACATGTATAATTCACACCTGAGCTGAGGAAGAGAGCAAAGTAAACAGCCTAAGCTACCAACAGCATAAAGAGCAGAGGAAGAGGATTTTTTTTTTCTGATCTTTTTTAATTGTTTGATTGTCTTAAGGTCAGGATCCTCCTGGCAAAGTAATAGTGGATGGTTTGTAAGAGGTCTCAGTGCCTCTTTGCAGGGCAGGGCAAAAATGGAAGGGAAACAAACAAGCTTTTTAGAGCATTACAATATGTTATCTATATCCAGGTCTGCATTGCATAAAATGAAGGAATCACCTGGTCCAATCCAAGCTCTAGGAATTGTGTGGCTAAAGTTTCACCTTTTGGAAACACAGACCTGGCTTGGGGTGTATAATAGCAAGTGCCCTCCCTCTGCAAAGTCTAAACACCCTGACTACTTAGGAATTTGTCTTGCCTGTTCCTGTACACCCCCCTCATTGTCTCTGCCCAAGCTGCTCCTACGGGTGAGTTCTAATGGGATCCCCTGGCAGGAAGAATTCACTGGGTGCTCTCACATGTGCTGGGGCCCAGGCTGATGAAACAAATACTTAGTCGCTTCCCTGTTTGCACAAAAGCTTTCCCTCTCAGCAGGAACTTGAAAGAAACTAAGTTGTACATAATCAGTTTATCCTCTTAGACCCACTTAAAAGGATTGACCCAGTGATATATTGGAAAGTAAAATATAAGTCTGTTTAGGAATCACTTTTCAAGGTGATTAGCAAGGAACAGTAGCAAATAGAAAGATTTCAATATTGTTATTGAACGAGTAGGGTTGCCAGATTTCACAAATAAAAATATAGGACACCCAGTTTCATTTGAATTTCAGATAGACAATGAGTAATCTTTTCACATAAGTATGTCCAAACATTGCATGCATCCTGGGTTTTATCTGGCAACCCTGCCTCAGAGGGAAAAGTCTCTGCATAATGTTCGTGGGGAGAATTTCCCTCTGTGTCTTTTTGCAAATGCTTTCCCATTAACTGAGAGGTATATATTAATAAAAACATAAGTCTGAGAGTTGAGATTTCTGACTTCTCTTCTGGATTACTCACTCGTTGATTGATCAATTTTTCTTCCCAAATATTCTTTGTACATCTCCTATGTGCCATTTACTAGGTTTAAAAAAGAAAAAAAAAAAAACGGTGCTAGAGAAAAGTATGGTCCCTGACTTCTTGGAGCTTATAATGCAGTGTGTGGCCCCTAACTCCTCTGCGCCCCATTTTACCATCCCCAGAATGAAGTGGTTGATCACCTTGGGACTGTGTTTTGCATAGTGTGTTCTATGCTAATAGATATGCCATGAAAGAAGGCTTCTGTGGCAAAAATATCATAAATGCTGAGTTTAAATGTTACTGGCGTTTTACTGTAAATCTTCTCACCATTTTAATGTGCTCGCAATCATCACGATCGCTGGATGGTGGCTTGCCCCGGAACTATCCCTTCAAGGAGCCTCCCTGGGGCCTTGTTCTGTGGAACACACTCTGGAAAACACTGCCCTAAGCCAATGCCTAAAATCCTTTATAAGTCTGATATTCTGTGATTCTTTACTTGCCTTCTTTCCCTTCTCTGCCTAAAGTTTCCTTCATCCATAAAGATCCAGGCCAAATGTTCCCTCTTCTACGAAGCCTTTCCTTCTGGTCCCCCCTCCATCACCACGACCCCCACCCAAAACACACACCCCCTGCGGAGCAGGGGCAGCATCTGTCTGGGTCACTTCTACATCCCAGCAGCCAGCAACACACCTGGCCAATCTAATGAGTTATGCCAATAAATCTACTTTGTAATGAATAAGTAAGTGAATTAACACATGCTGCCGACAGAGTTACCCTGTTCTCTACCTTCCCATAGCACTTCTCTTGTTGTGATATAATTATTTTTCTAATATCTGCTTCCTATCGATACTGGGAGTATTTTGAGGACAGCAAAGAAACATCATTAATTTTCCAGCCCTACTAAATAAGCACAGTCCCTGGCACATGATTTTCTCTCTAGAAACAATAAGTAGCATTGATTGCATCGTACTCTATGCCAGTCACTCACAGTAATTATTTTATTTAACCTTCACAACCATCTCATGGAAGGTGTGGTAGAAGATACTGTGGCTCAGCTTGCCCAACCTCCATGCTAGAAAGCTGAATACACTGTTTCCCAGGTTCCTTTGGAGCCATGTTTTGCATGTAAATTAGGTTTCACTGGTTATAAGTATTTGTATTTGTATTTCTATTTGCATAGAAATGAGGCCAAGGCCACGTGTTGCCCCTTTTGGAGGTTTGTTCTGGAAAGTGAGGGTGTGGCTATGTGAGGTTTCTCCACAGCAGGATAACAGTCCTTCTCCAGCTTCCTGAGCATTGGAAGCAGAACCAGTGGCAACACGACATTTCAGTTGTGTGTTGTTGAGCGCACCAGTTCCCCTGGTGCTGGCCTCAGAGGTACAGTTCCCCTGGTAGGTCAGTTCTGTGATAGGGCATCATTGCTCCGCCAGCCCTTCCAACAATTGTGCAAAAGTACATAGATCCCATATTAGATCCCTTTCTGCTAAAACACCTAGAGGGATTTTTATTTCTTATACTGAACCCTGGCTGAGACAGGAATTACTATCATTATCCCCACTCTCCGGAAGAGAAAACTAAGGTATGGAGAGATTAATTTGTTTCCCCAAGCTCCCAATCTATTAAGGGGCAGAACTAAGGCCAAATCCATTTGTTATACTCCTCTAAACAAGATCACACAGGGCAGAGTTACCAGTAGAACCCAACGAAGAAAAAACTGGCTTCATTTATCAGTCAGCAACTACTTAAAACTACCAGTAAAACATAAAACTGTTTACATGAATTATGGCATATCCACATGATGGAATACTATGCAGACATTAAAAAGAATATTGTATAAAACAATAATAAAAGAATATGATGTATAGCTCTATGTTAATATATCTGAAAGCCTGGATGAAATAAGAAATTTTCCAGGAAAATATTTATCAAAATTCAAAGAAATGATATAGGAAAAAAATGATCAATAACTTTAACAACAATTGTAGAAGTTGCAAATAGTTGCTTCTGAAAAAAAAAAAAAAAAACAACTAACCTAGATGGATCTATAGATGAATCCTTTTAAATTTTCGAGGAACTGATCATTTCAGTTTTACCTGTTCCAGAGCATAGAGAAAGAAGTAACGCTTTCCAATTCTTTTCGGGAAAATCTAAATACCACTGACTTCAAAACCTGGCAAAACCTTAGCAAAGAGAATATAGCAATATATTAAAAGAGTAATAGATTAGGCAGGTTTTATTCCAAAAATACAAAAGTAATTCAACATTAAGAAATCTATTCATGAGTCCCCACATTAATATGTCAAAGGAGAAAAACCATGTGATCATATAAATATATGCCTGAAAAGGAATTTAATAAAATTTAATAGTCATTCCACATAGAAACTCTTAATGATCTGGGACGGTATGGATATAGGAGTTTGTGGTAATATCTAACATAATATATTGATAGAAGAAAAGGTAAATAGATAAATATGTAGATCTCAAAAAAGCCAGTTAACACTTAATGGTGAGTTAGCATAGAAATATTCCTATGAAAATCAAGAAGGAACATTGTCCACCATCTCTACAATTGTCTAGGAATATTCTGGTGGTTAATGCAATTAGACAAGAGAACAAATATGATTTTTAGCAGCTATAAAGCTCACTACCACTGTTGGCCAGTGCTCTGGCAGACCTCTCTGTGGACCCAGTATGGTGCCAACCAAACTCTTCCAATGGTCAAGTCTTCCTCCAGACGCTCACCCTCTGTTCGCACCTGCCGTGGCCTTGCAATCAGCACTGTCGTGACATGAAGAATGGTAATACTCATTGCTCTTCCACACTGTTGGTCCAACCTCCCCCCAGCCCAAGTGTCCCAGGACCAGTTCCTTCATGTTTCCTGGACATGCTGTAGCCCCACAAGACCCAGCCAGTCCTTTGCAGTCACTCCAAGCTCCTGCCCCATCTTCTCAGGACTAAGATGTCAGATTGGCCAGACAGATAAACACACCCCCCCCCATGGCCTTAATAAGGACCAATGCATTGAGGTGTGCCTCTTCCCAGCAACGTGTTTTCTTTGTGACACAGCAGCTTTCTAAAGATGAAATATCTTACCTGATAGGAGTGACACTGAGGGAAGGAATTTGGGTAATAATGGGAGATACGTGGTGTCCTTGACCTAGCTGGGCCCTTGAACATGCTATAGTGACCACCACTGCCTATGTTTAAAGACTGTCCTGCATCTGACTGGCAGTTTTGTTGTTCATTTACTAATATTACATCTAGCACATGCATCCATCCAGCATGGAAGAAGCTTGGAATGAACAAGAATAAAAATCACCAAATTTTTAAAAAATTTTCTCCTGCTTATAGACACTGTTTAAAAAAATCTTTTACAAAAAAAAGCCACAATAACTATTCTTATCCAGACATCTTTGTGCCCATGAGTAATACTATAAGGTTGATACCTAGAAGTAAGATTACTCAGCCAAAGGCCATGATATTTAACACTTTT
Organism: Varecia variegata; assembly: GCA_028533085.1. Classification (NCBI taxonomy): domain Eukaryota; kingdom Metazoa; phylum Chordata; class Mammalia; order Primates; family Lemuridae; genus Varecia; species Varecia variegata. The sequence continues at coordinate 35,562,406 of CM052442.1, forward strand.
AATAAACGCTGCCAGTTTGTCCTTCAACAAAGTTGTTGGTACTTATAATCAATTCTACATTCTTCAGGAGCATATGAGTTTAACTATTTCTTCACCAACACTGGACGTGATTATTCTTTTAAATTTTTACAATCTGAGGGGTGCAAAAATCTCATTATGTTCTTTCAATTCCCATAAAAATCACCAAAATTAAATATCATGGAGGTCCTGAGCATCCTGGAAACTAAGGCAGAAAATAAAATGGAGCGTGTAATATATCTCACTTGGTAAACAGCACTGTCAGCTTCTTATAAGAAACAAAGTTCTTCCTGGCATTAAATTTCAAAAAACACACACACACACACACACACACACACACGTCCAGACAGTTCCTTCAGAGCTGTCTCACGCAAAGTGATTTGATAAAAATTCTGCAACAGAGAAAAAAGACTCTGCCCATAAATTCAAGCCCTTTTGTTGGGTGATACCTCTTTAGGGAGGTGGCTACTGACATAGTGCAAAGACAAAAGCAGGAGGTAGATTTAAAAAAAACTGCCTAGCTTGGTCACAACTGTGAAAGAGACTTAATTAGTTTGTACATGAAAAGCGCTATTAACATCCGAATAAAAGGTCTATACAAAGTATTCTTCATTATTATTCATCAGTGTAAACGTGTGGCTTGTTTTCAATTCTTCTGTGTTGAAGCTAGTAAGACACGATGATAAAGTTCCAAGACAATGTTAAATTACTAGTGCCTCTTATTAGAAAGCAGCATTTTTCTTTTCTGAGTTATGTACCGTCATTTTTCTTATTCATTACTGATGCAACATCAAGCTGTGAACTTCTGCAAGGCTGAAAATAATTCATGCAACCAATCTTCTTTAACAAACTAATCATCTCTCCCCTTTAGGAAGTACACGATATGGAACACTGGTGATGATTATGAAAAATAACAGTATTTATAAGAACCCACTAGGCTCAATGCTATCTCCAGTGTAGCTAAGGAAATTTTAACTGTGTTTAATGATCTTTCCAATAACATTCTCATTGAGACAGGCATGGCCTGCCACAATCATTTTAAGACAGTTCTCAAACAGTTTGTTCTCAGAAACCTTTATACTCTTGAAAGATTTTATTAAAGACCCAAAAGAGCTTTTGTATAAATGTATTATAAGTGTTGATATTTGCCATTAGAAATTAAAACTGAAAAAAATTTAAACATGTATTTGTTAATCTTATTAAAAAGTAAACCTATTACACGTTAATATTTTCATAAAACACAACTATATTTTCCAAAACAAAGACATTAACAAGAAGAGTGGTATCGTTTTACAATTTTGCAAATCTCTTCAATGCCTGGCTTCATAGAAGGTAGCTGGGCTCCTCTCATATCTGCTTCTGTGTTCAACTTGTTCTGGTATCACTTGTGGTATAGTCTATGGAAAACCCCACTGTACACTCATGAGAGGATAGAAGTGAAAAAGGCACATAACATCTTCATAGTATTAAGATTTTTGTAATATTTGTATTATTGTAATAGTGTTAACCTCACAAACGCACTGAGAATGTCTCAGAAACTACTGGGGTTCTCAACACATTTTGAGAACTGCTGATTTTGAATAAGACTGACTCCCATAAAAGGAGAATTAAGTTTACTATCTGGAGAAGGAAGCACTAGAATTAGAAAAGTTTAAGTTCCATTGTGGACATTAAGCTAAACATAAGTAAAGTTTACTTTAAGGGGCTTACAATTTATTTTGCAGTAAGGTGGTGAGGTGTGTTGTCTTACTGTTCAAAGTACTTGCTGCCCTCTTCCTAGCTCCTTCTTACCGGGCTCTCCCTAAAGAGACCCTCCCTACAGGACGATTATACTTTTGCCATTCCATTGTATTCATACCTGCCATGGCCAATGAAATGAGTGGAAGCGACATGTGCCCGACTTGACAAATCATCACATGGTTCCTGCATCCCTCTTCTCTCTCATGAGACCCACAATGTTTCTTCTTCAGCCTGGGACCCAAAATGAAGGACACATGGAGCAAAAGTGGCAGTCAGTCCATGAAGTACACGTAACAAAGTAGTAATTCACTGAGATTTTTGGAGTTGTTTGCCACTGTAGCATAACTTAGCCTATGCTGACTGATACAGATGGGATAATATAAATACAAAACAAGTAATATTAAAGAAAATATAGTAATAATTATTCCCACACGTTAAAGAACATAAAGCAAGGGATGCTCTGTGTCAGTGTCCTCCAGTTTTTTTCAGCAAATAGTTAATTAAGTGTAAAAAGCATTGTAGAGTCAGGCCCTGTGCTAGACATTGAATATTCAGAGATTGCATAAGACATTGTCTCAGAATAGAAGGAGGTGGGAGGAAGCATGGCCTTCAACATTAGACCAAGATTGGAGGCCTAGTTCTGCTGCTCCAACTCTGTGACCTTGGGTAAGTTTCTCTGAGCCTTATTATTCTCATCTTTATAGTGGGGGGTGATAATACTTCAGATGATTATGACAATTAAATGAGATGATTGTGCAAAGTATATAGCAGATAGCTATGTACATAGCAGTGTGCATGTTCAAAAAACGCTAGTTTCCTTCCTCTTTTGTCTTCCCACCTCCCACCCACCCCCACTCCCAGAGGAGTTTCTTAGGATTCTAAGCTTAACTCTATCTACTGTATTTTTCACTTACTTTTCTAGAGTTTAATCTTTCCAAAAATAAAAAAATGTATATATACATACATACATACATCCACATACACATTCATTTAGTCTGTCACTCAACTAATACTTATTAAATACTATTATTATCTCTGTTATACAAGTGGGATAAGCAGTGAGAGATTAAATAACTTCCCAAAGTCATATGTTAGCACACACGTATCTATCACATTCTCTTTAAAGGTTGATAGTATTCCACAGTATTGATATATTACAATTTATTTAACCTTTCCCTTTTTGATGGACATTTCCAAGGTGCATTTATGTTTTTACCATTTCACACAAACATCTTTGTGTACATGTGTAACTACGTTTGCAGGATAAATTCTTAAAATTGGATTGTTAGGTCAAAGAGTACAGCAATTTAAATTCTGATAGATACTGTGACATTTGCCTTTCAGAAAGTTCTCCCTGATTTATGCTCCTGCCCTGGGGGTATAAACATGCCCTAGCCCCAGAACCTCTTCTACACCACTCGCTTAACCTTTAACAGCTTGTGCCTCTGGACCGGTGCTTACCATACCACATCCCCAAGAATATTCTCCTGGGGCACTGTTTGGGAAAGGATGCTCTGCAGAGAGCACCCCATGTGTTTGTCCCTGATGGGTTAATGCCTTCTTCCTCTGTTTTCACACACTGTGCATTTGGGAAGTCTGGCTGGAAGTGAGCTTTGTTCTGCTCTGAACCACACAAGAATAATTCATCTATCTGAAAGGTAACTTGTATATTGATCCAGAACCATTGCAGGAGTGTAGCTTTTTCATTGATTATTTGATAATGGGTCATTTCATTTTTATCTACTCTGACTTCTCTGTCTAACTCAGATAAAAAACCAGGTAACCCTGAGCACATAATTCATCTCAGTGGAAAGCATTTGGCCTGCCAATTCACATTAGCTCAGAAAGTGACCCTGCAAACCTCCAAGTCATTCAGAACAAAACATCCCAGAGATGCTCTTGCAACCTGCCTTATTCTTGTTTAATATTTGGGCAAGAAACTAAAGGAGCATTTAGTTTGAGGCAAATTGCCTCTCATATTTTCTTGGAATGAGACAAAAGCAAATCTGAAACATCTTTCAATGGAGAGAGCCCCACTGACAAGAGCACTTGTAATCGCTTCCATTGTGTATTCTTAGCCAATTTACAACTACGGTCATTGGATTAATAACGATCAGCTGGGACTCACAAAGGCCTAATACCCAGGGCTCCGTTCTGGGGCTGCCGGCCTGACATTTAAATATTTATTGACGATAATTGGGTGACAGATAGGGACGGGCTCAGCCAGAAATAAATTCAACCTGCTTGCAAAGGCACACACCACGTCCTAGCCCAGATTCCTCCTCAGGCCATGTAGATATGGTGCCAAGAGAAATGGGGGTGAAAAGACCTTTGAAAAGATATGAAAACTAAGAAATTGAGTGTTATGCCTATTTGTTTGATCAAAGGGCAACTCCTTAGACATCATTTTTGCTTTTGTTTTATGTGTATGTGGGGGTTTTTTTGTTTGTTGGTTTTTGTTGTTGTTGTTGTTGTTTTGCTTGTTTGTTTTGTCAAATTATCAACAGAGACTACAATTTGGAATTCAACACTTTGCTTTCCTGGATTCTGGATTTTCCCTCCTATTTCAAAGAATGTTTAAGGGCTACTAGGCACCACGTAGTCGATCTGTGCACAGATCATTAAGATTTGGAGTTCAAGATCTGCCAGGTGATGCTGCAGTAACAAAGAACCCCCACATCTTAAAGACTGAAAACCACAAAGGATTATTTCACGCCCTACACTATAGGGCACCCTGCTCGTCACGGTCACTCAAGGATGCAGGCGGGCGGAGCAGCCAATCCCCATCTCAGAGGGAGGGGGGAGCTCTGGAGAATGTCGCATCGGCAATGCAACGTCCTGGCCCAGAAGTGAACAGCACTGCTGACGACCACAGCGGCTTCAGGCAGCCTGACTTGCAGCCCCGCCCTGCTTCTCACCAACTGTGTGACCCTGAACACGTCACCACAACTCTTGGAGGCTCAGACTCCTCATCTGAAAAATGAGAATAATACAATTGACTCAACAAATTGCTCCAAAGACTAAATGAGATAATAAATATATAGAACGTAGCAAATACTAAGGGCTTAATAAATGATAAGATTTTGGTTTTTACCACATTAAAGGAAGACTTCCATGGAGCCTGGCGGGCTCACCAGGATGTGTGTTTTGGCTCACTTTACCACGTTATATACAAAATTCTTGAAAATATGTACCAATCCACAATATCTCCATGTCTCAAGGCTCTCACTGCCACATACTGTGGTTTCTAACAGTTTGATTTTATACATGGGGAAAGGGGACATGAAAGTGATTGAAGAATTGAGCCAAAGTCGCTCCATGGTCAAGAAGGCATAACATCCGACTTTGTGTCTCCTGACTTCACTGCAGTCCTCCACCTCGTTGCTCTGCCCTTCCTTTTGGGAAAGAAGGAAGAACAATATGCCATGATCCAGGATAGCATCTTTGGCAGCAAGCTTTTAGACAAGGATCAAGTAAGTCAAAAGGTTCCTGTCATTATTCATATGCAATGATCACTCTTCACAACTATATTTTCCATAGCAACTAAGGGAAATTAGAGAGACCAAAAAAATTACAATTATAATAATCATAATAATGGCTAACATTTACTGAGAACTTACCCTGTGCCACATCCTATTCTATAAACTTTTGAGCATTACCTCATTTAATCCTCCACTAACCCTAGGAGGTGGGTAACATTATTATCCCATTTTGCAGGTTAGAGAACTGAGGCACCATGAGGTGAAGTACCTTGCTTAAAGCCTCCTGTACAGTAAGTGGCAGAGTCAGGATTCAAGCCTAGGCTATTGCCCTTTGGAGCCCATGTTCTTAGCCTCCTTGCTATGGCGCTAATATATAATTACTATTTTGAAATCTTACCAGAAAAAGGGAAAGTGGCTATTGCAATTGCTCCATAGGCTAAAGGACTGTACTAAGAAAGGTGGGTTCATTCCGACATACTGTTTATTCTTGTCCACGATTACTCTCAGCATCTCCCTTGCACCAGAGAGTTAACCAACAGGAAAGTTCTTGAGCATGTAAAGAAAGAGCAACACAATAGGGGCAGATTGGAACACAGAGAATGTGATCAGCCGATATTTACTAAAGGAGTGAATGGCAAATCCATCATCACTAATTGCAGAAAACTCAAACCAATAATAGTCATCAACATCCCTTGCACAAATGAAATTCATTATTTCACCTTTGTCAGCCCTTGAACACAAGACATGCTTGCCAGATACTGCATATTGAACATCATTGTACCTCTGTCTTTTTATAAACCAAGAAAGATGGTTGGTTTATGAAAAAGAGTGTTTTAGGAAGTGTCTTAGGGTGGAGGCAAGAGAGGAAACTCAGGCCTATCTCTAGGGAGAGGGGAGACCCCCTGGATGCAGTGGGTGGGCTCCATCAGGCCTGAAAGGTACTATCACAGTGTTGTGGGATTAAGAAATTAGAAAGAGAATTTAGTGCCTATTAATACCCACCTAAAGGAAATTTTAAAATTCCATATCTATCAATTTTCTGGTAGGACCAAGTGGTTTGCAGTAACCCAAGATGTCACAGATAACGCTATGTCAAACAAAACAAATTTCTCTCCAGATGAAGACAATAACATTTAATGTAATTCTGTGTGTTTTAAAATGAAGAACCAATTAGCAATTATTCAGCCATGAACTAACAGAACTTACTGGGTTCCCCCTCCTGATTTCTCAGAAATGTTTGGAATTTAATGGGATGTGATTTATTAGACGAAGCCCACAAGCTGTTTCCAAGTCCTTGTTCTTTTTGCTTTTACATGACAAAATGGACTGCAAGTAACAATTTGTGGGGTCACACAGAAGGATCACTGTTGCTGAGTGGAGGCTGCAGGGGGTAGGTTAGTATGACATGCAGGGCCTTATCAGTCAACACGTTCAGATCACACACTTCTACCTGCTGTCCACATCTCCTTAGCTGTGCCTGTTGAGAAAGACTCAGCCCCAGCACAGTTGGTGAGTGGTTCATGGTAACCACTAGCAATGTGTGCATAGAGAACTTGTGGGGTAAATAGGGTTCGATCGAAGCTCATAAGCCCTAGAACGGTTATGTAACAGTCATCAGAGTTGTCCGTTTGTAACCAACAACCTTCAAGTCCATTTGGAATAGACCAGCTTCGTTGTACCAACAGAGCATCAAGGCAACCCCAAGAGAAGCCCTTTAGCTTTTTGACTGTCAAGGAATCTTGATTCAGAAATGATGGAAGAAATTGCCCTATTTGGGCCCTGAGCAGACTTACAGCTCCCAAGAAGTCTTCCTCACCTCTTTGTGTTTTTCTGGGCCAGGTCATGGTGGCTGTGGTAGAGGTGGGCACCCTCCCCATACGCATATCTATGTGCTTGTTATAGGACCTAAGTTGCTATTTCCCTCTAGGCAGGAATTGACTCTGTCAAATGGCTTTCTATGGAGGCCATTGCACCTGTACCATTGGCACACAAAAATGCTTTTGTCAAACCAGTGAGATATATATACATATATATATAGTCTTTAACAGTATCATGATCTTGTCAATAAATACCAAAATATGCCAGCTCACACTTTCCACTAGCATAGTCTTTCATTATTCTTCAGTGTCAGGGTTCATGAAGGGACTGGTGCGCTCCTGCCAAGGACGGAAGAGGGACAGTGAAGACCAAGAGGAGGAGCCTCTATCCCATGCCCACAACCAGGGCTGCCGCGTTCTGTCTCATGCATCCGGGCTATGGTTTTTCACTTGAGGAGGGGTTTGATTCTTTAAAAAGTTTGAAAACCACTGCCCTAGGAGGTGCCCAGACTAACCGAAAGATGATGCTAGTATTTAGTGAGCCTCAGCAAAGAGAAGCAGCTAGGTGTATAGATGTCCTGGGTTTCCAGAATAAGCTAATTTCCTTTCTTGACACTGAACTTTAGTTACCCCTCGACACTCCGGGAAGAAACAGCAACCCTGGGTGTCTCAACAGCCTGACAGAGAGAGCCCTTCCTCTATTAACTAGGAAAAAAAAAAAAAAGAGCCATGTAGGGGAAGGAGAAGAAAAATGAGCAAAATAAGAAGTAAAAAACAGCAGAAATATGCCTCCATGGAAATGCTATCCTGTTACCGTGCGTCGTGGGAGTTTACTCAATCTTCTTCATAAGAACGATCTAGCCTAGCTAGTAAAAGGTTCACACAGACCAAAGGAAAATTGGGAGACAAAATAAGCTGAGTAGAGGCCATGTCTGCATCCGGAAGGCCCGTGGTGACCTGTCAACTCAGTCCGTCTGGGTCTACCGGGAGAGAAACTAGACCCGGGCTGAGTAGTCTGTAGTCACCCTGGATGCAGCTTCGAACAAAACAGCAGCCAGACACCCTGGCACCAAAGATATGAGTGAGAAACGCTGGGAACATATATCTGTTTACAGGACTGTGATCCCAAAAGAACCATTTAGCAAAGTCTTTGACTCCAAGCGCATCAGTCTGTTCTCATCCTGATTGTCCCTGCAACATAGGCAGCCACTTGGACATCTGAAAGGAAATGGGTCTGTGCTGTTCTGACGTTCGTCCAGTAAACAACCAACTGGTGCCCAAGGTGGAGAAGCAGGAAGCTCTTCCTGGAGAATCCAGACTCCAGGATCTAAAGGGGTTGTTGTGTTGATCCTAGAAGCCCCTGCATGTGGATCCTTCTGTCCATGAGGCCCCAAATCTATTCTGTCTCCAGGGGACCAGACAAGGGCAGGAGTCTTACCAGCAGGGAGGGGAATGGGGGTTGGAGTTGACGGTGGATGAGAAAGAGACCCAAGGCTTGGGCACTGGGGTCCCAGAACTCTCGGTCTGCTTCCAGCTGTTGGACCAGAGTAGCTCTTCCATGAACTAATGTGTCATCTTTGGACAACCTAGGCCATCTCCCCACTGTACCTTTACCCAAGTTTTCTGCTTTTCATCACTCCTAGAGCTTTTCCACTGGTGGGCTCCTCTCAGAGTGGAGCCTGGGTGGCCACTGCTTCTGAGGCCAAAGCCCCAAATGACCAGAGGCCCAAATGGGGCCTCTTGGAGACCCCAGGGAGGGTCCATTTAAGTGACTTGTCCTCTATGCAGTGACTCCAGAAGAAGCTCCAATCTCAGTTTGAGAGACATAGGTCCTCTGTTCACCGCTGCGCCTCTCAGCTGTCCACCCAAAGATTTTGAGGTAGAAACGGGCAGAGCGATGTGGACTGTGCACAGAGCCATGAGTATACTGCTGGGTTGCTTTCTCTGACCCTCAAAGACCTTTTTCCATCCCAGCCCAGATCTGACCCAGCCTAAGGGACTCTGCAGTCATGGACTAAACCTTTCTCTCTGCAGATAGAGCTGCTTCCTTCATGCTGTTATTACCGAGTCAGCCCCTCACAGTTAGGCTGGAATGGAGGTTCAGCAGCTTTGCTATGGGAGGCTCTGCACTAGTATTTTCATTGTGATAGCTACAGAACAGCCTAGGGACATGTTATTAATATACATCCTAAAAACTTAAATTGGGTTTTTGGAGATTCATTAGTTCATGGACTTTTAGGTTATGTCATTGTTGCATGAAATGACGTAGGAAGGGATCTAAGAACACGGCCGAGTGGCCACATGGTTTCTCCTAGTGAGAATTCTCTGCAGCCAGGGGCCAACAGATGACCAAGTGACAAGCTAAAGGAGGGGCCATTGTCATATGAAAATAGGACACCTCACTTTTAGCATTGTCTTAATCCAGTGGGGAAAAAGTTCCAGTTCCTATTTTTCTGTGTGTCAACAAGATGTTTAGCTGTCTGGAATTCATCTGCAAAGAGTCCCACAGGAATTTGGCAGTGATGCCAGAGCAAGGGAATGTACTGAATGGTTAGAACGGGAAGTTATGGCCACAGCTTTCTGATACCGCCAATTCACAACTGAGATCTGCAGTCCTCAATGGCCGAGCCACCATTTAGCTTATTAGGAAGGAAAGACACAGGGCTGATCCTGAGGGATTTGGATCTTCTCAGTACAGTAACAGGTGAAGGCCAAGGGTATTCCTATCAGTGTATAGACAAAGAGAAAAGATGGGGCCATCAGGGCAGGACCAGATAAGTAGCAGGAAATGAATGACAGTGGCCAATGTCATGGTCCTCTAGTTGTGAATTCCTCATCCCCATCAAACTTGCCATGGAGAGAGACCAGAGATCAGGCCCCCCGAGCAAATCACATACATACCTCTCACACCAAAGCCACTGGGCTCTACTTCTTGGACAGTGTGATCCGTGGACAAAGTCTCCTCCCTAAAAATAGAATGGTATAAGACAGTCACCTAGAGGGAAAGTTCAGAAGAAACTTCACTTTGAACTGCAAAGCCCACGTTAGGTTCCCTTCAGCCTGGAAACGTGTCCTGAGGCAAGGGTTAAGGGCTAGCGCTTTAGGAAGTGTGATGCCAGCGCAGTGAACATGGGGAGCAAGGAAAGCAAGTCAGGGAAGGATGGGGGGTAAATGCAACTAGGTGCCTCGGGGCGCTGCCCACAGCTTCCCAACAAGTCTCAGGAGAGGCAGCAGTTTCCAATAGATGTGTCTTCTTGGCCTCATGGGACGTCTCCGGTCAGTCTGCATAGAGAAGAAATGTACCTTAGGACTGCCCATCAAAGGGAAGAAAGGAGGGGGATTTATTTTCTCATCTCCATAGTCTCACTGGCAGAAGGTGGCCCATGGCCACGTTTTGAATTGCTGAGTTGCATCAAGTGGCCCATTGCCACTTGGGGAACCAGATCCCACACCCTGTGGCATGATGCTCACTCGTGTCCAGAAGCTTGGGGAGCAAGCAGCCACTCCAGGCACAGCCCGGCACCGGAGCCTTGGCAGAGTCCATGGCCACTGCCGCAGCTGTGACGGAGCAGCCCCGAGTCTTGGAGGCAGGTGGAGCCAAGAGAATGAAGGCACCTGAGATGCACTGGAGAACATGACACGATGCTTGGGCGACGGAAGCCGTTTCCCCTCGAGCCTCATTTTCACGTAGTCGTCTTCACTTCTGAACCCGGCACTGGAGCAGACAAAATCCGAAGGTTAGGAGGCCTGCCATGAAGCAAGGGCACCCTGGCCCCCTGCCTCTCCAAGTGACCTTCTGGAACAGGAGATACTCCCAGGGCCTTGTCCCACCTGCTCCCCGAGACGAGCTTTCCACTCTCTGTCGACAGATGTAGTGTGGACTGGATGAAGTCAGGGTTGGGCCATTGGGCCACTGGGGGACCCCACCCTAGATTTTGGTTTGATGATGAATCCCCAAAAAGAGCTCTGCCTCCCCTTTTCCATATACGGAGGCAGGACAGCACTAGGCTGTGGTTTCAGGTTGGGCTCTGGAGTCAGGCAGTGTGACATTGTCACTGGGCCCACCACTTCCCAGTTAGGTCTCGTCTCTGTCTGTTCTCTCATATGTAAAATGGGCATAAAACTGGTACCTGCTCACGGAGCTCCTGTGAGGACGAAATGAGATGATCTCTGTCAAGTGCCTGAACAGTGCGGGGTACCTAGAGGGCATGAAAGATTACCTATTACAATAGTATTAATACATAGAAGTCCTCTTGCCCACTACTATACTTCACTTTTTGTCCTAGCACATGCCCTCGTCATTTACGACTTTGTTCCCCTGAGTTCCCGTGCGCTGTCAGGTGTGTGTCCTTTATGACAAGCTGCTGCTTTCACCTTTCCCGTCATGCCCTCCTCCAGCCTGTGTCACTCCCATTTTTTCAGATAAAGAAACTGTCTGCTGACCAGGCCCTGACCCCAACACCCCTCACAGGGTAGGTGCCGGGGAGCTGGCTCCCCACCGCAGGGCGGGCTTCCGGGGAGGCTGGGAGTCGATCCTTCCTCTTCTGTGTCTAGGAGGGCTGCTCCTCCATCACAGGGCGCACAGCCAGGCAGGAGCCAGCTGTCACCGCCCCGAGCACTGGGGCAGCAGAGTACTGGGGAGGAAGAAAGGGAGCAAGAAAATAGACAAACCAGGCATCAGACTGCCCAGACCCGCAACGGCCGGCTCCCCACCCCTTACTGCCCCCGAGCTGTTTAGCATCGGACAATGCTCTTCTGGAGATGAAGGAGGCACCGTGCCCCACTCTCTCCTCCCCAAAGCGGTGCATTCTGTTTTCTGAAACAGCGAGTCTTTCGTGTAATGGTCAGTTTATTACTTGAGACTTAAAACTCAGAGCCACAGAATATAGATTGAATTGCAGTCTCCCCAAGGCCCCTAAAGCTGCAGACTCCCAAGTGACCTCCTTGTGTTTCCAAAGGTCACATTTGCTGGCACGATTCCCTTACAACCACAAAAGGGCCCCCACAGCTGGCGGCCTCCCAGCACGGCCTAGAGAGGTTGTACGGGTGCCAGGGAGAGCAGAGGGGAGAGCAGAGCACTCAGCTGCAGCTGAAGCCTCTGACCATGCTCCATGCTCGCTGCAGCTCCACGGCCCCGCCCACCAGCAAAGTGATTGGGGCTTTGCCTGGCTGAAAGAACATTTGTAGCAGGTGCCCCTGCCATCTGGAGTGGGAAAGAACCAACCTCCTGCTTCTTAGGAGCTGTGGACGGGCTTCTCCTGTGGGCACCCTCGGGTCCCTGTGCCCCCAAGGCCTTTACAGACATCCCCATTGTCTTGGTCTGTTTTTTGCTGCTATAACGAAATGCCACAGACTGGGCAATTTATAATGAACAGAAATTTATTTGGCTCACAGTTCTGGAGGCTGGGAATTCTGTGATCAAGGGGCTGGCATCTGGTGAGGGCCTTCTTGCTGGGCCATAACACGGTGGAAGGCATCACATAGACAGATAGCTAGAGAGGGCCAAACTCTCTTGTACAGAAACCTACTCCCGCAATAAGGACATTAATCCATTAAAGGTCCCGCCTCTCAACACTGTTGCATTGGGGATTAAGTTACCAATACATGAACTTTGGGGGACACATCTGAACCACAGCACCCATCAACTCACAGCTCTGGCCACCAGGTGCAGACTGAGGTTGGGTAGCAAGGCTGGAAAGGTGGGAGGGCCCATCACATGCCACCCCCTAGCCCTCCTTGTCTGTGTCAGGAATCCAAGGTGAACCAGGAGAACTGGGCTAAAAGAAAGGGCCAGTCTCCCAGTCCTGGGAAACCATATAACCCAAAACAAAACAAGCAAAGAAAATTCAGATACTGTCTGCTATAGGGAACACCAGAATGATGCCTGCTCATTTGTCCCAGCTAGACCCAACAAAACAGGTATAGCCATTCCAATTTCACAGCCTCTGACTCAGACTGTCAAGGTACAACATTAATGTTATATAAATCAATTTAACTTGTGAATCTGAGCCCCCGTTTGCTGATGATAATGAAGTTAATGTTGTCGAATTTAAATAAATGTCCTTGCCCACTATGTCTTCCCCATCCCCACTGTGGGCCTCTGTCAGCCGCACCCTGCCCTTTCATGGGGCACAGGGACCTTTGGGTATTCTCTTTGCACGGTGATGGGTGTCAGGATCCCATGAGGCTGCCCTCAGTACCCTCTGGCTGTCGCCCAGTCATCATGACTTCTCCACCTCTGTGGGGCCAGGCTGCCATGGGAGCTCTAAGAAGCATGTGGTCCCCCTGGGCTATGCCAGGGGCAGGGAAGCACAGGGCCCGATGCTTGGGGAACACCCAGACTTATCTGGGGTTTCCATCAACATCCCCCCAACCTGAGCCTTGGCTCTGATAGTGTGATCTTTTCTCTAAAATACTCCTGACATCAAATTCAATTTATCTCCTCTCCTAACTCAAAAACAAAACCAAGAAAACTTCTCCAAAGCCAAGAAAAATGTTTCTATTTGGCAGAAAAGACTGCCCTTGCATAATTATTCACTCTTTCCAATTCCATTGTTTATGAAATCAACCTTCTGCTCCTCCAGGCATTTTGGCTATTGGAACTCAAATAATAATAAACAATAATAACTTTTAAATAGCAACAACTTTTCTCCTCTTGGCAAGGAACTTCGGGCTTCATTGCCCATGATGTAGCCCAAGGAGCTACCCGGTCCACATGACCCATTTATGGAGTCTGCCTGGTTCCAGGCTTCTGCCCTGGGTATAGAACTAGAGAGAGCAAAGAAAGGAAATTCTGTGCTTTTCCAATAAGTAAATTTGTAGAACCCAAAGGAAGTAAAAATGACTTAACCCAAACTAGTGCCATATAAGCACTTGTCCAACAAAAACAGAAATAACTCCAGGCATCGAGGGCTGTGGCTCTCCCACAATTGTCCCAAAGGGAAACACCAGTTAATAATGGTGCCCTTCAAACTGCCATTTCTTGATTATTTTCCCTCATTTCTTTGTGCAAGTTGAAAACAGAAAATTAAAGAAAATTAAGAGGGAAGATCAGAAGAGGAACGAGTAAGGATCACAGGAATATTTACCAGCCCTTAAGATATAGAGACTTTTAGAACACCACAAAGATGGTTTTTCTGAGACACATAGGCATAAATAATGAATATTTTGTTTAATTGTAATTTTTCCATTATTAATCAAATGATGATTTTTAACATGGATGTAATATTATTGCAGTCCACATTCAGATTTCCTCACTTGCTGGAATAATGTCCTTCAGAGTCCAGTTTCCCCCCAGTATCCAGGATCCAATCAAGGATCACACACTGCACTTGGCTGAACGTCCTGTTAGTTTCTTTTGATCTGGGATGGTTCTCAGACTTTTTGTCTTTTATGACACTGACTTTTTGAAGAATTCAGGCCGGTTGTTTTGCAGACTGTCCCTCCATTTGGGTTTATTTGGCTGTTTCTTCTTGATTGGATCCCGAGTCAACATTTTGGCAGGAATTCCGCACAGGTGGTGTTGTGTCCTCATGTGTCGCACCAGAGTCCATGGTGCTGATTTGTCCATTATTGATGTCAAGTTTGGTCGCTGACACGGCGGTGTCTGCCAAATTTCTCCACCATAAAAGTACCATTTTCTCTTTATAATTAGTAAGTAATCTACGGGATGACACTTGAGACTGAGAGATCCTCTTTGCCAACAACTTTTCACCCAGTGGCATTAGCAGCCATTAATAATTCCTGCCTTAATTAATTATTACTGTGGTGGTTGAACATGGTGCTTTTGTAATTCTATCATTCCTCTGTGTTTATTAATTGGCATTCTTCTACAAAGAAGGGCTTTCCCTTCTACCTCCCCCTTTTGTTTAGTAGAAAGGTGGACTGACAGATTCTTTTTTCATGCCCTGAGTTATTACCCATAATGTATTACTAGCTGTGATGATTGAGGTGTTCCTAATTTGTCCAAGGGAGCTCCTTTAAACTAATCCTCTGTCTTTTTGACACTCCTCCAGTTTTGAACACATTATGGTGGTATGTAAAATGAAAGAAAGAGATTGAGGGTAGTACAGAAGGAAAAAGAACCATGAAGGATGCGACAAGAGGAGAGTTATGGTGACAATGGAATTCTTTTCAACTAAAATAGGGATCTCATCTTCAGCCAGAGCTTTCCATCATCCACCACTAGGGTTTCAACATGCTCAGGAGTCTACATGCACGGGAAGTCTCTTGGGAAGAACTCAAGATTTTTTCCCTGATGGGCTTAAAAATATTAAGGCGTGCCTGGCCAATAGTCTCTTTGCAGAGGGGTATAGGAAGGTAGAACTCATCCTAAGGGGTATGGGAAGGTAGAACTCATCCTAAGGGCACACCTGATTGGTTTTTGGGTGTTAAGGGGAGTAGAGGTTCTCGAGATGCAGGCTAGGGCTACCCTAGGAACCCACCTCCAGCCAGCCCTGCAGGTGGGAAAGACAGTTGAGAGAGATATGAGCTCCGTAGCTCATGGAGGCTCAGGCAATACTGCTTTGAGACCCTTCTAGCAAGGGTAACACAAAGGTAGGAGAGCCACTCTTCCCTTTGGCAACAGAGCTTGTTATACTGAATGTTTGTGTCCCCCAAAATTCATATGTTGAAATCCTAACCCCCAAAGTGACAGTATTAGGACATGGGGCCTTTAAGAGATGATTAGGTCACAAGGGTGGAGCCCTCATAAATGGGATTACTGCCCTTATAAAAGGGACCCAGAGAGCTCTGTCATTCTCTTTCTGCCACACGAAGACACAAGGAGAGGTCGGGTCTCTGCAACCTGGAGGAGGACCCTCACCAGAACCTGGCCATGCTGGCACCCTGATCTCGGACTTCCAGCCTCCAGAATGGTAAGGAATACATTTCTGTTGTTTATAAGCCATCCGGACTATGGTGTTTTGTTATAGCAGCCCTAACAGACTAAGACAGAACCCATATAGCTTTGGTTCCCAGGAAAGCCACAGCACAACCTACTTTGGCTGGGGTACGACCTGCACCTGGTAGAACAGAGCAGACACCATACGTGAGGGCTTCTTCATGAGAACCTTGGGACTGACCCCCAGAAATGCTTGAAGTGGAAGAGAAAATGGACTATTTGGATAACTGAACAGCCTTGGCAAGAGCCAGATTAATTTGAGCTACAAAATAAATCATCCTTTACCCAGGAGGTAGGCATGAAGTTATAATTACCCCATAAACAAAGGCTCTGTGGGCTTTGCCATGTCTCGAGGCCAATCAGCTGGTGACTGGTACCCACAAGGCTAGAACTCCTAGTCCAACATCCTTTCCACCTAGCAGAAGGGAAATTCAGACAAATGTGGGATTCTAGAAGAATGGAAGGAGGAGAAAACATATCACCATAGGAAGAAGAGTGGGAATGAGAATGACCTAGAAATAGTCATAGAATGGTCTTCACAGAGTAGCCAAACAGGCCACCTCAGGACCCCCAGACTGAGGACGAGACTCTGTGGAAGCCGAAGGCACCCCAGAGCAGCACCCCTCAAGGGTGGCAGAGGTCGGGGACGTGCCTTACTGGCTCTGCCTCAGACCACCAGCAAACACGGTCTGCAGTGAAATGGCTTGGAGAGAGTAGGCGGGAAACTGCACCGCACGGAAAGCAGAAATGATCACAGGTAGCAGCATCACAGGAGAGAAAGAAAGCAAGAAGCTGGAGAACAATGGGGGAGGAAAAAAGTCAGTGGTTGCACTTCAGTATCTTGCGTTCATTTTTGGGGCAAAACCCACTATTCAAACGTATTCGTGACAGACTAATACTAATACATGAAAACACTTCAACAAAAGCACAAGATCAAACCTGGATGGGGATGGCAGTCAGGCCCTAATACAAACCTGTGCTAATCTATTCTAAATCTCTAAGCAACGTTTACAAGAAAAATACACATTCCTTTCAAGACGAAGTTCGCTTGCATGCGTTGTCTATTGCCTCCCCCTAGTGACTGGAGATGGGAACACCGCAGGAATGCCTTGCAGCCCTGGAAAAATTCAGCGTCCCAGTGTTGATGATGATGATGATGCATCTTTATACTTGAACAGTATTGCACGCTCCTCAAAGTGCTTTTACACAGGTAATCTCATGTACCTGGACAACTCCATAAAATAGGCAGGATGTATTCTACCACCAAATCATCTCACACCGACATTGCTTTAGAGCTTGTTCATCAAAATCGGAGGAAGAAAACAAGCTAGGGGTCTGGAGTCAGACCTGCATTCGAAGCCTGGTGCCGGCATGCTCCCCTTTGTGATTTTGAGCCAGTGGCTTAAACCATGAGCCACCATTTCCACACATGTCACATGGGTTGAGACTGCCTGTATCGGAGAGCTGCAATCACCACCCGATGAATCCCTCGGTACTGGCTTGAGCATTGTGCCTGGTGTAAAGTAAGACCTTTTAAAATGTCACGGTTGTTGTTGCTGCTACTACTGTTGTTAATGGCATCTTTTAGGTGGGGCTTTCATGTCCTTAGAATCTCGTTTATGGTTTCTGAACCTGCTGGGAGGCAATTCTTCCTTATATCTAACTGAAAGACATGTTGCTATAACTACTTAGATCTACTTTCTCTTGTTCCATTTTTCTTATTTTCCAGTTATTTTTCCCTTCTTGGCCTGGCGTATGACCTGTCTACAGTTCATTGCTAAAGGAGAAGAATCCTGGTATTACAAAAGGTATAAAACCACAGGATGCCCTTTCCTGATGCTCCCTTGGATCCTATAGAAGTCTGTCTGTCCATCTCCAGGAACCCAGAAAGCCAAGCATAACCAGAAGAGCACATTCATACCAGCTCTGCTCAGAACAATTCTCTTCCTCAAAAACTTTATCCCCTGGTGGTTAAAGAGGAACTAGTGCTCATAAGAAAGGGTGGAAAATCAGGTAGGGCGCCCTGTAAGAGTCTAAATCAGGTTTATTATCAGTGAGCAAGTTTATGAAGCATGCAAGCACGCACATGCACACACACACATGTACACACACGCACATGCACACAGGTTCACAGCAAGCATAGGCTTATGAGATCTGTTTGGGGATGGTAGGAAGTAATTCCTGAAGTCAGCTACCAAAAATAGCTCCCACACCTGGGCTTAGCAGATGTCAGGATGAAGAGCAACAGCTCATTCTCAAGTAAACACCTTTGACATAACCACAGGTCACCCCAGCAGCCCTCCTAACAGGTGCCAGCCTCTGTCTCGCTTCATGGAGGAGTCAAGAGTCCACAATGTCCCTTTGGGGTCTTTGGGGTCTTGTGAGGTAATAAGCAGGAGAGAAGGTAAAAAGAGCAATCAAGAATTGCAGAAATGCCTCTATCCTGGTGCCTCCTCCCTACTGCTGAAGAAAACACTATCCTCGCCACCTCCACGTTGCAGAAGACTAGAATTCTTTTTACTGTATACTAGGAAGGCCTTTTTCAAAATTCATCCTCTAGGATGTGAGACATCAGCCACACAACCAAGCCTGCACCTGCATCTCCGCAGTGAGATTAGAGAGCGCATACTCCAATCCCTAAAGGGACCCCCGCGGATCCCGTCAGAGTCTCAGTTTCTGCAAAGTTTCCACCCTGCCCTGCAAGCCCACACCAAGGGCAGACAGAACTGTAACAAACCAAGGACCACTCTGTGGACCCTACTCCAGGAGCCAGGGACACTTGGGAACTAGAGGCCTACTTCAGTATGCTTAGCATCCTATTTGCACCATCATATTTGCATTCAATAAATGTCTGTTTAATTGAACAGAAGGGTTCTATTCATGGGTATTAGAAAACCCCTAAGATGCCTCCAAGTTGTAGGTGATGGTGGATGAAGGGCACAGGACCAGGAAGTTACAGCACTTGCTCTGGGAGATGAACATTCATTGAGCACCTTCTACATGCCAGGCATGGCGTTAGATGCTTGACCCATGTTTATTCCTTAGTCCTCACAATGATCTTATGAGGAAGGTGCTAGAATTCCTGCTGGATAGGTACAAAGATTGGGGGTTTGAAGGTTTAGGTCACTGGCTACCCAGCTTGAGGGGCAGAACAGGATTTGAAACCAAAGCTTGGTTACTTAGATGTGGTCTGATTATAATGCTGCTATCCTAAGAGGAAGCAGATGTTATTGCTAATGGAAATTGTGCCATTCAAAGATTTCCCCACACCCAGTTAGGAACAAGTTTGGCTAAGGTAACATTTACCACATTGACTACCACACTGGAAAAAAATTTTTTTTCTTGGGGCCATGGTGTTTAATTACAAAAATAGAATAAAAACTTCAAAAACAAAACAATCCTTTCTAACTTAATGAAAAATTTGTTATTTTTTATTGTTTTCTGTGCATGAGTTATATGCAACTTGAAAAATATTTCTCATGGCTCCCAAGGTGAAGAGACATGTGAGTTACATTTGCTTCATAAGGCCCCAGGCTCAAAACTAGCCTGAGTTAAATACAACTCGCATGGCAGTTAATGTGTTAATACACAAGCTGTGTACCTGGTCATTCCAGTCTGGGCACCCAAATCTTGACTGCCATTGTCAGTTGGGGGCCACCTCATTCAGAAACCTGAAAGGATTCTTCAACTTTATGAAGCCAAACAAAATAACCAGATGAGAATTACCACATTCACCCTACAGAATGGGGTTAAGAATATAGGCTGAAGGTCACACTGCCTGGGTGAAACCTTGATTGAGCCACTCAGTAGCTGTGTGATCTTGGGCAAGTCAATAAATCTCTCCAAGTCTCAGTTTCCTCATCTGTACAATGGGACAATAGACACTACTTCCTTTAGCGGAAGTTTAAAATGAGATAATATACTCCAAGTACTTAGCACAGAAGCTGGAGCATAGCAATCATTCAATTCATGGTCACCATTATTATTGCTATCGTTACAGTTATCGATCATAATTATATACAATGAAAGATAAATAATATGTAGTGGGGTGGACTCTGATGTTAATTTCCAAACTCTCCTTGCTAGGAATGGATGGACAGCTTTAGCCAGATATGACCTTTAGGAAACGTCTTCCTTTTCTTTGGTTTTGCATTTTATTCAGGTTCTATTCTATAAGACACGTGAATGGAGCCTCCTCCTCTTTTCCTCCTCCTTTCTCTCTTCACCCCAGGTTGTGGGGGTGGGGGAAAGGGGAGCTTCCAGACGCTCAGTGGACACCAGCGTGATCAACAGAGCACTCACGGGGGCGGTGACAGAAGTCTGGGGTAGTGGCCCTGGGGCCCGGGCAAAAGAGCTATCAACTGCACTGCTCACCAAAGCCTTGTCCCTTTCCTGAGTCAGGGCTCAGAACACTAAATGCAAAGGATAACGAATATCTGCTCCCAATCCACGTATTACTGTAAATATAGTCTCCATCTACTGCATTTTGAAGGGAGAGGCACTTTCTTACTTTACACCCCTTGTTGGCACATAAGTGTAGGGTACAGAGAGTATCCGTCAGGGTTCTCCAAAGAAAGAGAACCAAGAGGCTGCACATGGAGAAAGAGGTCTCGTATAAGGAAATGGCTCACGTGAAGACGCAGGCTGACAAGTCCCAAGATCCGCAGGGTGAGTCGGCAACCTGGAGACCCCGGAAGAGCCGGTGTTTCAGTGCAAGTCTTGAAGGCAGGAAAAGCCACTGCCCCAGTTGGAAGGCAGCCAGGCAGGAGGATTCCTTCTTACCTAGGAAAAGCTCAGCCCGTTAGTTCTATTCAGGCCCTCAGCTTACTGGGTGAGGCCCGCTCACAGTAGGGACGGCAAGCTGCTTTACCCAGCCCGCCTACTTAAATGTTAATCCCATCCCAAACCACCCTCACCGAAATACCCAGAATAATGTTTGACCAAATATCTGGGCACCCGGTGGCCCAGGGAAGTTGGCACATTAAATTAACCATCACATGCCATGTGAGGCTTTCCCTCTGAGCTGTAGCTGTCACTCCCCCGGCTCCTCCATCTTCACCTATGATTTAGCCATGATGAAGGGTTACACTCTGCTCCTTCTGGTGGAAAGTAAACTTCCAGATTGAGTGTGAGGTGAAAAAACACTTCCTGTAATACAGAGGCAAAGACTCCCTGGACAAAATTCCGTGAGCAGTAGGGCCATGAGCTGCGGGAAGTAGCTAAATCTTGGTAGCCAGACCCGATTCAAATCCTGGTTCTACCTCTTCCTGGTTGGTGGATCTTGGAAATGTTGCTTAATCTTTTCAATCCTCAGTTTTCTCATCCTTAAAATGGGCATAATAATAGCACACTGTTGCAGAGAAATCAAGAGGATTAAAGTAACATGTGTACGATACTTGCCTCTTTGGCATGTTGTAAGTGGGAGCTTTTGTCACTGTTCCATGTAACCTACAATATGGCCCTAGCTGCAGTAGTCCGAGTGTGCTTTCTGCCCTGCCATTTCTTCCTGCCTAATCATGCAGGGACCTCCACTGCCTGGAGGCTCATGGTCCTCACATTATGCCTCTTGTTATTCTTGCTGTTGGGCTTCTGTAACTGTTGCAGAAATTTGTTAGGTACAACCCCCCAGAGACTCCCGCTGTGCACCAGAATAGCTTACAACTCTTCACATTAAAAATGAGCAGCCCCAAGCCTCCCGGGACATGTTTAAAACAATAATCAAAGCAGCATAACCAGTTGACACAGTCTTGAATAATAGCAGGCTGTCCCTAATCCCAGTCCTCTTGAGTTCATTAAGTGACTTTCAGTCCCACTTTAAAAAAATCTTTCTTTCCAAGGGAAAGAACAAGAAGGTGTTTAGCATCCTAAAGCCACTCTGCCGGCGATCCGGCTCCTCCTCAGCCCTCCTGAATGCCCCTTCCTGCTCATTCTCATCCTCTCTCACCATCTCCCCAGGTTCTTGCTCTCCTGCCCCAGTGGTGATGACAATGATAACTGAAAACATATCCTCAACACTTACTATGCGTAGGCACTGTTAATGAGCAGTTTACACATACTCGGTCACTTATTTCCCACAAGAAACCTATGTTCATCTTTTTAGTTATAGTGGGAGGGTAATTCTACACCCTCTTAGTCCTTCATGGCCTGTATGTTTGTTGATTGCTGTTTGTTTTTGTCATCATTGATTTTACTGTTGCTTTTTTCCTATCTTCTTTTGATTAATCAAATATTCTTTAGTATCATATTTTATTCCTTTTTGTCTTTTTAGCTATGCCCCTTTGCATAATTATTTTCAGTTGTTGCTCTAGAAACTACAATATGGCTCCTTACTTTATCACAGTCTACTTAAAATTAATAGTCATGCCCAGGACGTATGCAAGAACACTGCAAGACTATAATCCCACTAGTCCCAGTCCTTTGTGCTCCTTTTGCCATATATTTTGTATCTACATGTCAATGGTTTTACTTTAAAATTTATGCTTTAAATAAATTTTTAAAAGAAAAAGACGGTCTTTTATATTTATTCACATATTTAGCCTTTTCAGAAGGCTTCATTTCTTCCTGTATATTCAAGCTTTCATCTGGTATCATTTACCTCTAGCCAGAGGGAACTACCTTTAATATTTCTTACAGTGGAGGTGGGTGGGTGATAAATTCTCTCAGCTTTCATTTATCTGAACATGTCTTACGTTTATACCTTTTTATAATTCCTCTATTATCATTTTAGTGGGATCTTAGGAGAGCGAATAGAAAAACACATTCAATATGCTTCCTTTAGCTGGAAGTTTGATGCCTGACTGCAAGGGATCCTCCATGTCACTCCTGGCCTCCTCCAGCCCTCCCTGTCCTGGAAAAGGATTTCTGGAACACGGCAACTGCTGCCCAAAGCCAGGGTCCACATAAAGAGTATGTAACGATTACAGAGAGAGGTTTAGGATCAGGCAGGCTACATTTTAATAATAGCAGAAACTAGCATACATTAAGTTTATGTTCCAGACACTGGTCTGAGTACTTTTTGTGTATCCTCTCACTTCATCCTTATAGCAGCCCTCTGAGGCCAGGGATAAGAAACATTATTGACTTCTGGGGCTGTTGTGAGGGTGAACCATTAGGGAGAAGTGTGGTAGCTGATAGAAAGCTCAAAAATGTTAACTATTGTTATCATCAGTGTAGCAAACAAAACAAAGATCGCAAAGAATATCAGAAGGAAGGATTGGCAGGAGGGAGCCAGGGGAATGAAGTCACACGGTGACTCCTGAAGGGCAGAGCCTGATGGGCAATGAAGGGACGCTGGTGTCTGGACTCTCCCTGCCCACCATATCCCAAATTATTATCCCCTGAGAACCAACCCTCCCACTCTTGTGATTTGATTACTGGAGTAGCTCTGCCTCTTAAAAGGATGCTCTATGCAAAAGACTGATATGGATTATCCTGAGGGACATCTCCTTTAATAATAGCTTGGCATTTTGGGTTGTATATTTAAGAACACTTGTATACAAGTCTTGCACATAAATGTTCATGCCAGCTTTATTTGTAATAGACAAAAACTGGAAAAATTCAAATGTTCATCTATAGCTCAACAGGTAAGCCAATTGTGGTATGTACATACAATGCAATATACTCAGAAATAAAAAGGAACTATTTTTATTCTTATGCTGAGTGAAAGAAGCCATACAAAAATGAGTACCTACTGTATGATTCCATTGATGAAAAATTCTAGAAAATGCAAACTACTTTATACTGATAGAAAGCATATCAGGAATTACCTGGGGATAAGAAGGTAAGGGAGAAGACAGATTACAAAAGGACATAAGAAATCTTTTGTGGGTAATGACTATGTTCATTATCTTGATTGTGGTGATGGTTTCACAGGCATATACATGTTGCAAAACTTATCCCTATATACGTATGTGCAACTTATTCTACATGAATATATTTTTTAGAAGTAGTTCACTCCCGCTATATTGGCAAAAGTAAATAATTTGTAGAATAATACCAAGTGTTATGAAGTTATAGGGCAATATAGGAACTCCCACATATTTTTAAGGAAATTAAAACCACCACCCATAGATAGCAGTCTGGTGGTTCCATTTTTCTATAAAATTTACCATGTGCATACCCTATAAACAAAAAGTTACATTCCTAAGTGTATACCCTAGGAAAGCCCATAGCCATATGCCCAAGGACATATGAACCAGAATGTTCATAGCAACATTGTCCACAATAGCTCAAAACTTGAAAGATCCTATTACTGGCCGTTTAGAATAGAATGGATAAGGAAATTGTGTTATATTCACTCAATAAATCATTATATGGGAAGATGAAGGGGGGAGAAGAAAAGGAATTCAAGCTGTATACAACCACATTTATGATTCTCAAAATGATGTTGAGTAAAAAAGGCACATCACAGAAGACATTCATATGATTCCATTTTTATAAATACAAACATAAAACTAAACAATGTACTACTGGATGTGCAATAAAACTATGAAAAAAAAGCAAAGGAATGATACACACGGAATTTAGAATAGTGGTTATGTCTGTGGGTGGCTGGATTTGGCTGGGATTGGGGAAGGATATCCAGGGAAACCAGTAGGAATGGTACCATTCTTTCTCTTAAATAGGTACCAAGTACTCATTGCATTCTTGTTCTTTATATCTCACATATATTATTACCAATCAAATCAATATTTCATAAAAACAATTTTTGCTGAGGTGGGTGGATCGCTCAAGGTCAGGAGTTCGAGACCAGCCTGAGCAAGAGCGAGACCCCGTCTCTACTAAAAATAGAAAGAAATTATCTGGCCAACTAAATATATATAGAAAAAATTAGCTGGGCATGGTGGCGCATGCTTGTAGTCCCAGCTACTCGGGAGGCTGAGGCAGTAGGATCGCTTAAGCCCAGGAGTTTGAGGTTGCTGTGAGCTAGGCTGACGCCACGGCACTCACTCTAGCCCGGGCAACAAAGAGAGACTCTGTCTCCAAAATAAATAAATAAATAAATAAAAACAATTTTTTAAGAAATTACCAAATATTCAACTTAGGCACTGGAAAGGTCTATAGACTGCAAAGAATGTATCCACAGCAATACAATTTTATAGATACTGTTCAAAAGTAAACCAGTAACAAAATGAAACATGCATTTAAAACACCATGGTACCTGGAAAACAACACTCAATAAATGTTTGCAATTATTATGACTGTCATTATTTTGTCATAATTATTAACAAAATATTCTCAAGTAAATAATCACTTCATAGGAGCACCAACCATAATCCAGGTAAAAGTTGGGTGATATATTCTAAGTAAATGTGCATTGTAAGCTGTTGAAATAGTCCCCACTTAACTCCTAAGCCATTCTGAGTGTGAACAGAGTGCAGAGCCAGTTGTCTATTAAGACTATTCATGATATTAAAACCAGGTGCTCGGTACATATGAGAAAGTTTTGTATTCTCCATGCACGTGTAGGTTGGAAATGCAGTTTATTCAAAATAGGGTTGAGTTATGGGCAGCAGAAAGTTACTAAGATTAGTTGTCAGAAAAAAACCCTGTTTCATCTGACTGGACATGTTTATCTGTTCTAACAGAAGACCAAGTCTATAGACACTGCTACCTAACTGAAGATTAAGGTTAAGATTCCATAGAAACCTTTACACCTAGGTTTCTATATTGTCCTCACACTGTTAGGTGAATAAATCATCCTGTCCTTGGTATAAGAAGTGGGAAAAACCTATGTTCATT
This sequence comes from Varecia variegata, assembly GCA_028533085.1. NCBI lineage: Eukaryota > Metazoa > Chordata > Mammalia > Primates > Lemuridae > Varecia > Varecia variegata. The sequence continues at coordinate 35,588,106 of CM052442.1, forward strand.
TCATGTTATTCCACCTAGTTCTTCCTTCAAGGGGATAAAATCATAACATTAATCAGAGAATAGCATTCATGCATATTCACACTTTTTTTGAGGGGGGGTACAATAAAGAAATTCACCAAAGAGGAAAAAAGCTTAAGTTCAACTTGTTTGAACTGGGTTCAGTGGCTCACGCCTATAATCCCAGCACTTTGGGAGGCTGAGGCTGGAGGATCACTTAAGGCCAAGAGTTCAAGACCAGCCTGGGGAACATAGTGAGACCCCCATCTCTACAAAAATTTTTTAAAAATTAGCCACACATGGTGGTATTTGCCTGTAATCCCAGCTACTCTGGAGGCTGAGGCAGGAGGATCACTTGAGCCCAGGAGTTGGAGGTTGGAGCTATGATTGTGCCTCTGCACTCTAGCCTGGGCAATACAGCAAGACCTTGTCTCGAAAATAAATAAAGTAAAAATTTAAAAAATACTCCTAGTTTTTTTTGATGAGGAAATGTCAAAAAACACCAAGAAAACCACGAATTGGCACATAACCCTTTTGAGGCTTATTTTGGGAGCATTCAGATTTCAAAGTGGCAGGCTGAGCAATCTCTCTCTTCCTCTCCAAATCTGTACAATTTATAGAGAAGATATAATTAGTAAATATTTTCAAAACTTGAAAACAAGAACTCTAATAAGATATTGTGAAGAAATTGCAAAAGAAGACAGGCAAATTAAAACCATATGCATGATTTGCAAAGTGTGGTCCCCAGACCAGCGGCATCAGCACCACTCGGGAATTTGAAACGCAAACTCTTGAACCCTACCCCAGAGCTCCTTAACCAGAAATAGTTTGTAAACTGGGAATGTATAAATTAACAAATTTGAATTTAACAAGTAGAAAATATACATTCTTTTCAATTGTTTGGAACATTTATAAATATTGACCATATACTTGGCAACAAGGGAACTGTTAAAGAAAACTCATTACTGCACGTAGGTTAGAATTTGCTAGAGCCACGCTTTTATTTTACATGCACAGCTAGCAAGGAGAAGACCTAGACACAGAGGTCCAAAGAGCACGCATAATTTAGGTGGGGATAGAACTTATCGACACAATTCATCAACCTAAGTAAGCATAGTCTATAGATCAATTTGACAATGCTGTATTTTATATATTTTGAAATGAATGTTGCATTTACCAGATAAACAGGAACTTTGTATTGAATAGCTTTGGCATTGAATGAAATAGCTTTGGCACTGAATGAAATCCCAAGAACTTTGTGTTGAATAGCTCAGGAGGAACCCGCTATTGACTCATAAACTCTTAACTGCTAGATTCTACAAAGCAAAAGCAAGAGACAATGCAGAAGTGTAAATGTAAATAAGACCTCTCCCCACCTGTTTGACTCTGTTTCCTGTGTTGCCAAGATCACTGGAGAATAAATATTCCCCACCTGCCTCTCATTTCCTAACTGAAGAGGGTACTAACCTGCCTGGTATAGTAATTTGAAAACTCAAACTACTTCAGATAATGAAATCATTTCCTGGCAAAGCTTCACTTTCTTGTTGATATTCTCTTTTATTCTAAACCAAGACTAAATAAGTTTTTTTCTTTTTTGATTTCTAATTTCTCTTCCTTCAGAAGTCTCCACAAATTCAGGAAATTGGTGTCACACAGGTCATGTTCACTGACCCAAATGCAATATTAGAAAACAATCTTTTAAAAATCCATGCTGTGAAAAATATAAAACACACACTCAAAAAACAAACAAACAAACAAACAAAAAGACTCTCTTAGCTTAAAGGAAATCAAAATGAAAGTTATGTAAAATTTTTATAGACTGGTGACAACTTAAACACCCCTTAGCAGAGAAATGTATAAATAAATTGTAGTATGTCACATCATAGTTAAAAGTGAATAAAAGATGCATGTATAAACTTTAAAGCTAATACTGAGCAAATAAAGCAAATGGCATAATGATTACATAAATTTTGAAAACATGCAAAATAGTATTATGTTGTTTATGGATACTTCATAGGTATTTATTAATTTTATAACAATATGTATAAACTTAAATGATAAACCTCAACTTCAGTGCGGTGGCTTCCTCTGGAAATGGAATGGGGGTATACAAGATGTTTCAACTGTGTTTAATGTCTCATTTCTTTTCTTTAAAAAAAAATTCAAGCAAATAGAGGTGGGGCAAACAGTTTTTTTCCTCTTATTTTCTGTACTTTTCAATATGTTTAAAGTATTCATGATTTTTTTTAAATTAAGAACTGAAATACAACAAAATCCTTATATATCAAAATCTGAGATACAAAGAAGTCCAGAGGAAAATGTATAGCCTAAAGTGAATTTATTAATAAACAAGGAGAATTGAAAATAAATGATCACAGGTAAGCTAGCAAAGAGTAAAATAAATCCAAAGTAAAAAGAATGAAAAATTAGAAAAACATAAATGAACTGAAAATAAAACAAAATACATAAAAAAAACAAAATGCCAAGTTGCCCAGTATAATTAAAAACAGGAAAAAAACCAAACTTGCCAGACCAGTGCTCTCCAATTTTGGATCTCGGAACTCTTGTAGACTTTTAAAAGTTTTTGTATTTGTTATTTCTATTAATATTCAATGTACCAGAAATTAAAACCAAGAAAATTTTAAATGTTTTCTATTTTAAAATAAGATAATGAACAATGTTTTCATGAACTGTAACTTCATCTTCCAAAACAAACCAAAAAGATAAAATAAGAAGAGTAGCATGGCTTTACATATTTGCAAATCTCTCTAATATTTGGCTTGAAAGAAGACAACTGCTTCTGCATTCACTCTGTTGTGACATGTTGTTTTGGTTGAAGTACATGAAGAAAATCTGGTCTCACACAGACATGTCCTTGGAAAAAGAGGAGCAGCCATTTCAGGTAGTTGTGGATATTCTTTAATAAATACTACAGCCAAATTCAGTAAGTGGCAATTTCTTAAAGATCAATCACAATATGGAGTCTGAAACCTTATCAATGAACTTTTTGCACTGTTATATTAAAATTCATTGGTTTATCTTGCTCTTTGAAGCAGTCTTTTACCCATGAGGACTTGTAACATGGTACATTGATCATCTGGAAAATATTGGTTCACTGAGTTACACAGATCTTCCAAATGTTGACACATTTCATTATACATATCAAAAAAAATCATGTTTATCACTATTACTATCAGTCTCACCAGAAAAGACATTCCTTAGGTGACCTTGACATTGTTTTTACTGGGAGTGAGTAGTGGTGAAAATACAGTAACTACTAACACAGCTTGGAGCCACTGCTTCAATACTTACTGAGGCACCCACCAGCACAAAAGTGAATATGGTGAAAAAGGTAAATAACATCTTATCATGAAAATAGTTTTGACCTTGCAAACTCCTGAGAAGGGTCTTGGGGATGCCCAGTAGTCTGCAGACCATATTTCTGAGAACCACTGAGGTAGACAATCCTTTGCAAAATACAATCAAGAGAAAGTAAGAGAAGGCACATTAACATCAGGAACAATTGAAGGGAAAAAACTAATTTTTAAAATTATAAGGCTATATACACAGTCTAGTTTTTAAAATTAGTAATTTATATTCATAATCACACACATAATCATATATACAAATACGAGTGAGTCTGAATAAGGTAATCAAGCCAGACAGCTTAGGTTGGAGGTTGGAATCCTGGTTTCTCTACCTAGTAGCTGTGAGATCCTAGACAATTATCTTCCTTATGCCTCAGTTTCCTTATCTATAAAATGAAGATCACAATGAAAGCATACGCTTCCCCCCATATATAGCAAAGATTAAATGAACTAATGCTTACAAAATGTCTGGCATGATAGGTTGTATAAGTGATGTTAGCTGTCATAAATAATAGAACTCTGCTAATGAATATCAAATGGCCCAATTTTATAGAAAAACATAAATTTTAACAAAAATTGAGTCAAGAAGAGAGAAAAATCAACTAGTTTGTAGAATGGCTCCAACTTGGCATCCTTTCCCAACTGTGGTCTTCAACCCTGCTCTTTTTTGGAGTCTCCCACTTAAGCACCTCCTGAGCAAATCCCACAGCTGCCCCATAACTTCAGTTACAAGTCCAGTCCACCCAGGTGAATAACCTATCTGCCACATGCCCCCAGTTCAGGCTTGGCTACTGGCCTTAGTGGTGCCAACAAGGAATCGTCTGTTTAATTCCTCCTTTGCCCTCAGTTCTCTGGGGACCCAGATGATGAATGGGGTCAAGGGACAAACAAGTCTCTACTTAAACAAGGGTGTAAGTACAGCCTCCTCCTGGTGGTCACTGCTCCCCTGATATATACCATCTAGGGCAGATCCCACAAGTGGCAGGTGCCCATATGCCGTCTCTGTCCCAGGATGCAAGATATGTGGAAATTCTAGCCCTGGGCTTAAACTCTATGGGCAATACAGCTCTTGCACACAGCTGTACACATTAACCTCTTATGGCCAGGGCAAAACACTTGCAAGACAGTGCAGGCCTGGATGCTTCACACAATGTCACCTTATTAGTAAAACTAATAAGGAACCTTATTAGTTTTCCCACACCAAATTCAAGGGCACAGCCTACTTCACAGACAACCCCACTCCTCCCTTCCACATCTCTTGATATTTTCTTTCTGGGATAAATAAGTCTGCTCCTGACTCCACTTTATCCTCTCCTTCCACTGGGCCTTCCCCAGTCTGAGTAATTTTCTTAGGGCTTCCTGACTCAATTGGCTACAACAGTGTCCAGGGGAGCCTCTGGAGTCAGATGACACAGAATTCCCTCTTTTGACACTTCCTTCTTCTCTTGGAGATCTGCCTATAGTAAACCAGGAAAAGGTGGACACTTGGGGATTGATCAGGCAAGGAGGCTAGACTGCCCTTTCAGCATTCAGCGTAACTAGGGAACTCAGAATATTTAATCTTAAGGAGAATGAACTTAGAGCACAGAGCTATCTTTGCACATGTGAACAATCACTAAGTGTGAGTGTGATAAACCTTTCCTAAGTGATTCTGGAGTGAGGAAGTAGGACAGATTGATGCAAGTGCCACACAAGTTTTAAGAATTTTATGTTAGAATCATAACTACAGCCGTCTCAAATTGGAATGGGCAGCAATAAGAACTTCCTGCTACTTCAAAGGCTAAAAGATGAACGTGTGTGTGGCTGGGATGTTGAGGGAGGGGACACAGACTGATAGGAGATTAGACTGTGTCCCCTTGAACTGTTATTTTTTAAAAATTCAAACATATCTCCACATAAAAAATGATACAATTATACAATTCTTCTGAGGAACTTAGCTCTGAATACAGAGAACAGTGGCAAGAAGAGGTTGTCATATGGAAGGCAGGATTTGTTTCAGATGGCAGAGACACGAGAACCTTTATGGGCAACAACACAGGAAAAAGGAGAGAGGTTAGCAATAGAATATCTGGCCTTCAGGTCAACTTCCCAATGATTTGCTGAAAGCAGCCAGACAAAGCCTAAGGTAGCCTGACTCCCCCAGCCATTCTTCACAGGTCACGAGCAGCCTCCTTAGTGTATCTCCATATGCCTTTGAAATACTGTTTGGTGTTTGTGCTATGAGGTAAAAAGGTTAGGAGGCATCACTTTTGATATTTCTCAGGCTCTAAAAGTGCATTTCATCCATTCATTTAAATATTTGAGCACAGCTAAGTGTCACAGGCACTTTCTCAGGGCTAGAGATACAGCAAAGAACCAAAGAGATAATTCTTGATCTCATGGAGCTTACTTCCTGATGGGGGGATGGGGAGTAATCAAGTATTACAGACAAAAATAAAGCACATTAGGGAGGGCAGGGGGGAAATTGCATAGTTAAGAAAGACCTCGTGAGAAAGGTGAAATCTGGGCAGATTTCAAGATAGTGAAGGAGCAAGCCAAAGCTGATACCCTAGAGAGGAGAGTTCTAAGCAGAGAGAATAGAAAGTGCAAAGGCCCCTGCTGTAGAAGCATAACTGCTATGCTCAAGAAGCAGCAAGAAGACCACAGCATTGCCTAATGCGTACTTTAATGCTTAAGGGCACAAGTTACTTGTCAATGGTTATTTAGTATCTGAAAAGATCAGTGTTTTCAACCAATTATTATAAAAAAAACCTTTCAACAAAAAGATAACACATGTAAACTATGTAACATAGTACCTAAAAAGGGAAACTAAAAAGTTATTATGACTTTAAAATATAACAGTTATAGTAAAAATAAAGGAGTGCTCCTCTACCTTTAGTGTGGGTAGTAAGTCTGAAACCCTAAATGCTTGCCCTGTCCTTTTCAGCAGTCCACAACCTTTTTGGCACCAGGCACCAGTTTCATGGAAGACAATTTTCCCACAGACAGGGGCAAGGGAATGGTTTTGGAATGATTCAAGCACATTACATTTATTGTGCAGTCAAACCTCTCTGCTAATGATAATCTGTATTTGCAGCCGCTCCCCAGCACTAATAGCACCGCCTCAGCTCCACTTCAGATCAGCAGGCCTTAGATTCTCATAAGGAGCATGCAACCAAGATCCCTCGCATGCGCAGTTTGCAGTAGGGTTCGGGCTCCTATGAGAGTCTAATGCCACATCTGATCTGACAGGAGGCACATTTTATGCGGTGCTGTGAGCAATGGGGAGGAGTTGTAAATACAGATGAAGCTTCACTGGCTCACCTCCACTCAACTCCTGCGGTGCAGCCCAGTTCCTAACAGGCCACAGACTGGCACCAATTTGTGGCCTGTGGGTTGGGGACCACAGCTTTATGTAACTCACAGCATTTGTGGGCACAGTTTACATTGCACAGAACCAGAAAACACCCAGAGCTCCAATTAGAAAGGTTATACAAGCAACACAACCTGCCTTATTTGATGGTTGCAATTAATAACCATGTTCTAAATTACGTTGATCTGTAGTGATAATGAAATCTGTTAAAGCTCAATAAAAATCAGAACAAGTTTGAATAATAAGCATCCTTTTATTTGCTGACGCCATTACAAAAACTGATTACATTAGCAACAAAAAGTGTTTTCTTAAGTTGAAGTCAGAGGCAGTTACTCCCCAAAATGTTAAGTAAAACAGTGTACAACTTCAGTATTAAAATGTTAAATTTTACATTGTCTTTACCACTTTGATCTTCTGAACAATTTTATTGAGCAAAATAAGATAAAAGATTACATGTTTATTTTATCTTCAGGAATGTAAAGGTC
>CM052442.1:35595807-35666212 GCA_028533085.1 Varecia variegata
ATTAGCAACAAAAAGTGTTTTCTTAAGTTGAAGTCAGAGGCAGTTACTCCCCAAAATGTTAAGTAAAACAGTGTACAACTTCAGTATTAAAATGTTAAATTTTACATTGTCTTTACCACTTTGATCTTCTGAACAATTTTATTGAGCAAAATAAGATAAAAGATTACATGTTTATTTTATCTTCAGGAATGTAAAGGTCTAATTATTCAAACAGTTTTTATTATAAAACTAAACTCTGAAGGTGTCTACAGAGTTGGCTTTTTTTTTTAATTTTTCTCTCTTAAATCAGTAGTCTAACAAGGATTAGAAAAGACAAAACTCTGTTCAGTGTTTCTGACAAAGTAGAAAGGGTGAAAACATAAATAAGGCTTTAATTTGGCAAAATATAATACAATGCCTTTTTTATCCTCGAATGAACAGTTTTCCAATTACTTCACTCTGTAAAAGATCAGAAAGAAAGAAATTCATTTCAAAACAAGGCAACAAAAGGCAATCAGAAGACATTTGTCAAACACCGAAAGTATATAATCCATTTGATCTTGCATGGCGTTTTCACTAGGCTCAAAGCAATTCATACAAATGGTAATCAAAACAAGAGAAAAATCTCAGGATTCAGAAGCAATAAGCTTTTAGGTTGGTACTTTAAAATGTGAGCCAAATCCAATTAGAAACCATTTAAGAGAACAACATTAGGTATCCATTTTTGTTAGTCCTACTCAAGAGAATTAAAGCTAAGGTGAGTGAGTAGCACTGGAGAGAATGAAATTTATAACTCTTCACCCATGAATAAATATCAGATACAGATTTTCTGAGGTCATATGAAGCTTTCCAAATCAGATGACTAAAGAAACTATACTTCAAAAGCCATCAGAAACTAAAAGGAGTTAACCCAACATAACAAGTAAATTTTGATTTGAGTCCTGGTTTGGAAAAAATAGCTAGAAAGCTATTTGGGTATAACTATTAAACCTAAAAATCTATTTTGGGTACAACTAGGGAAACCTGAGTATAGGTTTAATATTGGATATTATACAACCATTGTTTTATCTTTCTGGATGTAATAATAGAACTATGGATTGGTAAGACAATGCATTGTTCTTAGGAGAGGCATGTTAAAGTGTTTAGGGATAAAATGTCATGATAACTGAAATTTACTGTCAAATGGTTTAATATCAACAAAATATGTATAGACATATAGAAAGAGATGAAGCAGGTATTTATGGGTGTTGTATTACTCTTTTAACTTCACGTGTGAAATTTTTCACATAAAAAGTTGAGAGGAAAAGCAGCAATTAGAAAGTTAAAAAGCAAAAGTTAAACACTAGCTATGGTTTTCTCTGCTTAAAACAAGATTAATGTTAGATCAGAAAGTCTGGATAGCCCACTGGTACATCAAACGCAACACATTACAGAAAACAAAAACCTGATTCATATGAAAGCCAAGTGTTAGGTATAAAAATAAAAGATAGTTTTTATCTGAACATTAACACAGCTAGCTTCGTCTGGGCAATACTGTCAGTCTCTCCAATTCACTACAGACAAACTAAACTTTAGGAAAAAGTCAGAATTGACTGAAGAAACTTGTAAGCACTGGCAATAGGAATTAGACAGAATAAGGAGAAAAGAAAGCAGTGATAAAAGGGATCAAGGCACAAAGTACCTCAACTGGGAGAAGAAAAACACTGATTAAGAGCACAAGCCCTGGACCCAGACTACCTTGATTTAAATCCCAACTCACCCAGTTATTAGCTGTGTGACCTTGGGCAAGTTATAAAATCTCTTTGGGTCTGCTGTAAAATGGGAATAACAGGAACAACAATAACACCTATCTACCCTAATGCACAGGATTATTGCGAAGATTAAAAGAGTTACCACATGTTAGCAGCATGTTTATGGTTACAGGCATAGTCATGAAATGCCATCCAGTAAAATTATCCTCCTCCCTCCATAGGACTCTACAAACTGGTTCTGAGATAAGGAAACTTGGAATAATGAAGTTTTCTCATTTGGTCAGAAATACACTTAGAAACAAAGCAAATGTGAAACATTTAAAAAAGTAGTTATTTGGGAATAAAAAAAGTATACTATAAAATACCAGTATTGCCAATCATCTTAATCAAGCTCCCAAAGAAAGAGGGGAGATGGCAGCTGCCTTTTTTTTTTTTTTGGCTGAAGGGGGAGGGATAAATAGGAAATGGGAAAGATTTCCAAAAGAAAAGAAAGGTTAAGGTTTTTACAAATTACAGATATAAAGTTAAATACATCTACCCTGACAGCACTCAGAAATGCTAAGTACTGTGTATCAGGATTTATAAAAACTAAATTACTGCCTATCATCTCACTTTTGTTTTTAAAAACAGCTTTTCCCCTTATTGAGTATGTATAGCATTAAACAATTCATATGTATTTGTAGTGTATACTTTAAAAAAAGGAAGTTTCTCAATATCAGATATATTAGTATTAACCCATTACCTACAATCTAATGGTCAAGAAATTTATATTTTCAATTTAATCATGTGGTAGTAGTTTTAATAAAGTGCATGAGAGGCAAAATACATTGAGCAAAAATGATGGCAAAGGATTAAAAGGTTGAGGGTAACACAAACATTTAAAGGGTATAAAGAAGAGCTGTGAGAACCAAGGGATACATACATAAGGAAAAGTTATCAATGTCAATGCTAGGTAGAGCCTAAGGAAGGAAACAGTTCACAAGTGCCTGGTGGACCTCTAAATTCATCTAATCCATTCTATCACTCATGATACACTACTGTCAAACACCCTTTCACTTGCCAAATTTGGACTTTCGTCCATCAGCTAACAAAATAATGTTGTGCTATCACTTAAGAGAGTTGCCTGCCAATTAACCATGTTGTCAGGGTTACACATTCAACAAAGTACTAGAATTTGATAAATCAAGAAGAAAAAAACCTGATAAACATAAGTGTCTTTACCAATGATTAGCATAAATCACAGCTGTAATATGATTAAAGCAAATGTGGAAACAGGCAAGCTAAAAATGGTTCCATAAAGACTTAAAATGAATAGATCATATGTTTAGGAAGAAAAAGAAAACATTAAAGAACATCTGTGAGATGCTAGAGAGAGAATGACAAGGTCTAAAGGCACGGGGTAATAGACAATCTTATACTTTAAGCTCTCTGGAAATGACGCCCTTCCCATATAACACAAAGGCCTCTTGACTAACTCTGGCATATTTATCATATTTCATAACTACTTTCAGTATCTCATTATAAGCAAATGAAGAACATGTATTAGACCTAGCAATTGGGAAATCATTAATGATTTTAGCAAAGATGATTTTGTTGGAATGGCAGGGAAAGAAACCATTCTAGAGTAAATAAAGAAATTAATAGCAAGTTAAACACATACTCTTAAACAGTAAAGTAAAAAATTAGGCTGGTAACCTGAAGGAAGTACAAGGTTAAAATAAGACATTTGAGCACATTTCCAAGACTGAACCTCTTTCCTATAAAGAGCGGAAGAAGGCTGAAGTCATGGGAAGGAGAGATGGAAGAGTTTCCCCGTAAAGCAGGAAGCAAGGTTATTTCCTAACTTGGAAGCGGGGGAATGTGGCAGAAGTTTCACACTAGGAAACTGGAGAGGTTAGCCATACCAAAGATAAAAGATTGAGATGAGGTATAATTACTTTTGCTAATATGTTAAAGAAAGAGCTGGGTTTATGATCTGGAAAGTCTTTTTTAGAGGTAACTGACCTGAATTAGCATTTTAAAGGAGAGCATATGCTAAGGTAGGCCAGAGGACAATAAGTTTATAAAAGTGAGACAGAATGCTCCAGTAACATCAAAATCGAAGTCCATCCCAACTCTTCTAGGATACCTAACCTATTCCTGAGGCCTTTGTATGGCCATCACAGTCTTCTGTATGGGTTCTGAGAAGAACAATTCAGTGATGAGTTGCCTCTTTGGGTCTCCAGGATACCATGACTATTTCAGAGCAAATAGCCTCAAAAGAAGAGTATCTGTAGTACCCCATGCATATCTGAATATTCCAATTACCACTGGCAATGTGACTTCAGTCATTTATAAAATAAGCAAAACCCAGGTAATTAAAAAAAAAAACTATTCATTAGCTGGAATACACATCATTTTCAAATGCTACCAAATCTCACCTTTCCAAGGTAATATAAGCAATAAAAGCTCAACATGATTAGGTTAATGATGGGTTTATTTACCCTCAAGTAAAACTCTCAACATCAAGAGATAAAGAATGAATTTCTTAGATTACCTACCAAAAAACAAACTCAAATAAAACCCAGGTTCCAATTTAAAGAAATTGTAATGACTTCATGTTCAGTACAGCAATCTTACCTTGTAAAAATGTTATGGTCACTTTATTTTGGGAGACAGGGAAGAAGGAAAAAACAACACAGATACTTTCCCTGAATTAAGATCAAAATTAACAGAGCATTTACAGACATTATGGCAATGAACAAAACCCAGGTAGCCAAGTTACAAGAGAGTTTGATTAAGGTCAAATGAGGCAAAGGTAAAGGTTTTTCCCCCCTTTCAAGCTACAAGACCTTCAAAATACACACAAGACAGAAATAAAGATCCAAGAAGCTGAAGTTTGTCATCTGGAAGTTCTGAGAGAGATAAACAGGGAATATTTCCTCTAGTGAAATCAATCAAAGTATCCTTTATTTATTACATAGACACACAGTATATCAATTACCCATGAATAGACAGTGATACTTCAGTTATCCTTACCTAAGCCCTGGTAGTGTTCTTTCTCCTTTGTTAGCTGTTGGTTTACTGCCTGAAGCAACTGCTGTAGCTGTGTTACAGTCTGGTTTAGACTTACAGATAGTGTCTCCTTCTCAGAAGACTCCTGAAAAGAAGATGGAAGTGACAAAAAAACTGCATGCATGAGGAAAAGGAATTAGCAACCAAAATCAGAAAATATTTTATTGCTGTTTTAAACACAAACAAAAAAATATGAATGACATGAAAATCAACAATAGCAAAAACCACACAGAAATACTGTTTGCTAACCAGCGGTACAAACTAGTTGGCACCAAAGAAAACTGTGTTATAAATGTTGTCACCTGGCCATAGAGCAAAGAAAATCTTACAGAATCTATGAATATCAGAAATAAATCCATTTTTTCTTTCAGGAAAAAAAAAAAAAAAAACTTGCCCAGCGAAGAAGAGCACATTCAAAATAGTAAAAATAGTAGTTAACATATATTGAGCTCTTACTAAGTGTCAGGCACTGCTCTGCTACACACTACTTTCAATGTTTTATTTATTCCTTTCAACAACCCTACAAGATAGGTACCATTATCGTTGCCTTTTACATACAGGGCAACTGAAGCACAGAGTGTCTAAGGAATTTGCCCAGTCACATGGCTACTAAGTGGTGAGGCCAGAATTCAAATACAGGCAGTCTAGCTACAGAATCCACATGCTTTAGCAGTACACTATAATACTCTCAACACAAACCTTAAAATTAACATAATATCTCACTAAGCTGAAGTGAAAACAAACATCAATGAAACACTGCCTTTTAGAGATAGGACATTTTGAAGAAAAGATGATCTCCAGTGAAGAGTGCAACGTAACTGAATGGAAACACATTTTTCTAGTAAGAGATGGATCTTACACATTTTTCTTCTTCACATAGTTTACAAGGTAATTAGCCCAGAGTCTGGGGTTAAAGAAAATACATACCGTTTCTGAGGAAACATCACTATTCTCAATAACAGTAGTGTCTCCAGCAGCTTTTACTATTTTTGACTGGATAAGCTCCAGTGACTGTTGGGCCTGTAAGGAAAGCAATATGATAGCTACTAAATAACACAACTAAGAAACAAATACATACAAAATGAGTGATTTTGTTACATGCTTTGTAGAAGATTAGCTCCTCTCAAAATACAATAAAGTTTTTCCCCCCAAAATGAAAATAGCTTCAACTCTCGATTATGAGAACACTTGCTGTTTTAAAAAGTTCAAGCCATACAAAAGCTGTATAAGGAAATTAAAAACAGAGATAACCACAGTTGATATTTAGATATTAGTCTAGATTAGGGGTTAGCCAAATCTGGCCCACAGTCTGTTTTTGTACAGCTCACAGATAAGAATGGTTTTTACTTTTTAAATTAAAGGGTTACGTTGAAGAAACAAAGAATATTTGAGAGAGACCATATGTGGCTCACAAACCCATTTTTGACCCCTAGTCTAGTTTCCTCTCTGTACATACTATGCGCTTACAGAAAATTTCATACAAGTAGGTTTTAATGTACATGCTGTTTTATACTTGCCTGTTTTACAAATTATTTTGTTAACTTTTTTTAGCCAGTAAATATTCATGTGCATTTCCAACTGAGTGTTGCACAGTACTTCTACTGTACAGATATGGGGCACTTAACTGTCACCTATCACTGCTATTTTAGAAATCATAAATAACATGGCATATCTTTGAGCACCTGTTTAATATCTTTAAAGTATTTTCTGAGAAACTACATTGCTAGGCTAAAACTGCATTTTATATTATGATCCAGAGGTCAAAAATTAAAATCACGTACCAAAGTAAACTGACTGCTCAACAAAGTCTCTGTTCTACAACAAACTTCCTAAGTCCACATTTTATCTACACAAAGAAAATATGAAGCACTTCTGGATTCCTAGACTTTCATATAACAACAATTATAAGCTATAAACATACAGACTCAACAAAAACATTTCTTTCAACTTTTTAAAAGGAGTCATGTTTTTAAAATGAGATACTTTTAAAAATCTATTAGAATATCAAACATTTAAATGTTTGACAGTGTCCAATATTGGTGAGATTACAGGAAAACAGACATCCTCATACCAGGTTAGGAGGAGCATAAATTACTATTAAATTTTTGGGATTCAATTTATAATAACTATCTAAATTTAAGATGTGCATACCCCTTGCTCCTGCAATTCCAAAAAAGTTAGTTGTTTTATTAATGACTGTAACTCCCATAAATACTACCACAGCTCTTAAAGCAGCTTTGAGATACGCATATGTGAATTTTACTAAAAATCTCAAGAGAATTATAAAAAATCTGTCAATCTAATACAAAGAATAAGAAATACGATACTAAAAATTATCCATTTGCATATGAGATTAAGAAAAATGTACTTGTACAAAGAAATAAGTGAAGAGAAATTTCTGGAAAACCAGAAATTTATATACCTTTTAGTTTTATACAAAAGACCAAAAAAACATGTAGTTTGTAAATGACTACATGGTCAAATCCCAATTTAAAAAAAAATATAGATGTAACCAAATTTTAATGAATAACTCCAATTAAATTTAAAATCCTACTCTATAAGTTATAAAACAATTAATGATATAAATGTGATGAAATAATGAAGTAAATTAAGAATCATGGAAAAACCAAAAAATTTAGTTCCAAAAAGCAACTGTAAAACAAATAGCTTAAATTTATAAACAAGTTAATATAATGATGCAAAAGAATAAATCCAGAATTAGCAGTGTGTTTGCTTAAGAATCAAGGCACAACATAAGCTCATGATACTCTATCTCTAGGGCAAGTAGTTCTTACCTTATGCAAATCACCAGCTACCTTCTGTCTTTCATTTTGTTCAGTTCTAAGTTTTGTGAGTGTTTCATTTAACTGTGTCTTCAACTGTAAAAATAAAGGAACACCACTACTAGCTTAATTTGCATCCTTCTTTGATTATGCTGATACCTCTAGGACTAAAAAATGAATCGTATTGCTAACAGTTACTGTGCACAGTGAACTAGCCAATATGCTGCACCAGATATACAGAAAAGCTTAGCAGTGAAGGTTCCCATCTGTAAAGCTAAATATAAGAAAAGCTATAGAAATGAACTAGAGTTTAGAGTAGAAAACTGCAAATGCAAAAACAAAACCATCAAATTCCAGTAAAGTGCCTTAAATAAGCATCACTATTCATATATAGTAGTTATTAAAATTATTTTAAATTAAAAGACAAATAAATACTTTACCCATTCATTTTTAAAGGCTTTCTTAATCTATATAATTCAAGAGTCAATTGTGTAATATTTTAAGACGTTAAACAGAAGATTACAAATCCGATAAAATAAAAACTCTAAACATTTTAAATGTTCACCACCTTTTAAGATTTCACTAAAGAGAGCAGTGCAAGACTACACTGGCCTAAATTACACCAACAAAAAATGTCTTAAGATACACTTCTCAATAACCAACTTATCAAAAAAGTTCTATAGAACTCTAGTGCCAATATACGATGCCTCTTCTCTGACAAGTCTTCTGGTTAATTATGAACAAAGGAAATGGACTACACTGCCAAAAATATAACTTTGTTATTACATTCATCAAGTTAGTTGTTTCTGCTTCCCACTAACAGGCATAACTTTCCAAACAGTTCTGGAGACCCAGAAGGGGGAAATATAAGACAGTGACATTTAAAACTGGAGAGAGAATTAATGGGGCACATTCCACTTGGAAATTTTATCGGGGGAACTCCATTTAAATGCCCAAATCATTTTTGCCCCTTTACTTAACTCTGAGTTTTAATACTCTATGTCAGAGAAATTAAACTTTTGGCTCAAACACACAAAGTACAGACAGGCAAACAAAATTATTTTATCTTAAAATGTGGCAACAGTTATCCTCCCTGAGCAAAGACTAAAATAAAGATTCCAAATTCAAGATAAAAAAAAAAAAAAGGCAAATGCCACTCAAAATGGTCTCTTGACAGAAGTAGAAGGGCAAAAAATACAAAGAGAGCATCAGGCTGAATGGAGATGCAATCATAATCCTTTGTGTTTGATGTTACTGTTAAGTCAGCCACCACTGAGCACTAAAGTTAAAAAGTAAAATCTCCAACAACTAGTTAGAAATGATTTTTTAAAAACATTTTATCGGGTAAGGGCCTATAGCTGTGTCATAACACAATGCTGATCTGTGTAATGCTGAGCAACCATATGTATAAAACTAGTCTTACACTGCAGTGGGAATGCATTCAATTAAAGTAAAACATTGGTAAATAAAATAAATATTTTATAAAAAAATAAAGAGGTGTAGGGGAGTGTGTGTGTGAATGTGTATAGGGTTCTATGTGTATACAGGTTAAGCATGCCTAATGTGAAAATCTGAAATCCAAAAATGAAACTTTTTGAGTGCCGAATGACACTCAAAGGAAATGTTCACTGGAGCATTTCTGATTTTGGATTTTCAGATTAGGAATGCTGAACCAGTAAATATATAATGCAAATATTCCAAAATCAAAAAATATCTGAAACATTTCTGGTTGCAAGCATTTCAGATTAGGAACATTCAACCTCTATTTCATACAGTCCT
This sequence comes from Varecia variegata, assembly GCA_028533085.1. Classification (NCBI taxonomy): domain Eukaryota; kingdom Metazoa; phylum Chordata; class Mammalia; order Primates; family Lemuridae; genus Varecia; species Varecia variegata. The sequence goes on from CM052442.1 coordinate 35,605,154, forward strand.
ACTCTGAAAATGGATTCCCATAAAGCACTGCCGTAACACAGAAGACCAACCACAAACAAATGAGTTAAGAAGTTTTCTTTGGTACATACAGTGGTGCTAAAGAGAAAATTCCAAGCTGAGCAGGGTTAACTTTGGGTTAGGAGAAAACTTACTGTAATCTTCTGAGAGCTAATGCAGGTTTTTTTTTTTTAAAAATCTAATCCTGTGCTGTAACAATTTTTAATTCACAGTAAGATATAATGATTGAAACAGAGAACAAGATGGCCATATTTCTAATAGCTAAGCTTGTCACAGTGTAAATTTCTAGAAGATTTAAAAATTGGAACACAGGGTACTGTATGTCTTAAGACATTTAGCTAATTTTAGTTATCTCGAAATCTATGCTCTTAGTAATATACTGATGACAAAGAATTTTATAAGCTTTGATATTTTTTAAAATTTATAAAAAGACTAGTTAAATTAGAAACTCGATTACTGTCCTTGAATGAAGAGTATGTATCTTTAACCTTCAATAATCTCCCAAGTTAAGATAATAATAGGCCCAGTTAACCCTGATAGTCTGAGAAGAGAATCTTCATAACTCAGCCAACGTTTGTGTCATTTCTTTATTCACTGAAAATAGTGCTGCTTGAGAAATTAGGTTTTATAAAACATGGAAATTTTTGAAACAGATTTGGAAGCCAAACATGCCATTGTTAGACGCTAAGAAAAGAAGGATTGTCCTAGGAGTCAAGAAAAGAAAGATCATCTTAGAGGAGGCATCAGAATATGAATGAAGATTATCTTAAACTTACAAAAATGCCAAGCTAAAGATGTTAGCAAGGAAAAAAAAGTTTGGATGGTTTCTCCACATGTCAACACAAGTGTTTTCAGAGCCTACTTGATACCCAGTGGAGGACAAGCTTCTTACCAAATTTAGCTCTTCATTCTGTCTTACTGCTTCAGAATATGAATCATCAAGTTTTTTCTGCAATTCAGTCAACAGATCTTTCAGCTGCAATGAAGTTTAGAGTTTAAGATTGATCTCCTCATGACATCCCATGTTTTGTATACTACTCGGAAGCTCTGCCACAAACAACTTATACTGAAATATCACTCTGTTATAATCTTAATTGAATTGAGACGCAAGTTTAAAAAAATTCTGTTGTAAGTACCTCTCTGACTTCTGTAACATATGTAGATCGTTCAATTTCTGCCTTCTCTAGTTCCATTTCCAAATGTTCTCGTTCTCTTCTTAGCTAGCAATGCAAGAAGGAAAAGTTAACACACTGAAGACTTCCTTTTATGACGTTTCCCCACAATGAAAAGTTATGACACTTATGAACGTAAAACTGTATCAATTCAAGCACCACCCAAGAATTAACAGCGTAACTGTTATCATTAGATAAAAGTAATCTTAAAGATCTTCAGACAATTCTTAAAGCTAAAAATGAGTCCATAGGTTGCAAATCAAATGATCAATTAACATACATTTTCAATATCCTTATTTTCGCTTCTTAATCGCTCTAGCTCTTGTTCTGAAGATGTAAATGATGACTGCATCTGAAATGTGAACAATTACATGACTGAGTAAATCACCAAGGATATAAGAGGTCTCTACCTTATAGAATTTTGAATCAATTAAAAGACACTTCAGAAGTTTTGAAATGCATCTCACTTAAAGTCACACTGAATTTTTAAAAACCCTAAAAATGAGTCAAATTTAACTTGATTTAAATTGTGGTCAAAACCTACTATATTCATCCCATCTGAAAGTGCTTAATTTTTTGTTAGCAATTAACTGATAATTGGCTGTATTTAATACCCAAATGCTTTAACAGAGTACCATCAGCAACTCTAAATTCTGCACATGTTGGTCCAAGAAAATAAGTAACAGATGGTACTCTTTACCACACTCAAGAAATGGGAGAAAAATTAAGGTTGCACAGTAACACTCATGTCCCATGAATAGAAGAATGACTTAATAACTTTTTCTTAAATTCTATAGCATGGGTTAAATACCAATATTTTATAACTAATTATTTTAACTTCAAAATATTAAGGGGGTACAAATGTTTTAGGTTACATGGATTGCTTTTGTAATGCTTGAGTTCCAGCTACAGGTGCGCCCATCACCCAAATAGTGTTCATTGTACCCATCAGGTAGGTTTTTGACCTTCCCTTCTCCCTCCCTCCCCCCTGGTTATTTTCCACTGAGTTTTACTTTCCTCTGTGCACATGTGTGCTCACTGGTTAGTTCCAATTTAATACTGAGTACATGTGATGTTTGTTTTTCCATTCTTGAGATACTTCACTTAGGAGAATGGTCTCCAGTTCCATCCAGATTGTTGCAAAAGGTATTAATTCATCTTTTTTATGGCTGACTAGTACTCCAAGGTATAGATATACTACATTCTATTAATCCACTCATAAATTGATAGGCATATAACTAATTTTGAACCCAGAATTCTTCACCTTATGTTATCACATAGTAGTTCTATAACTAACACTTTACATTCTACATCATTACCCTTAAGTCATACTCTAAAAACCAGTGATTTTCCAACTTGGGTGGTCATCAGAATCCCCTGAAGAGCTCATTAAAACACACATTGCTACCCCCCCACTCTCCTGCCACACTTCAGATTCAGTAGCTGGTTTGAGGCCCAATAACATGTATTTCTCCTAAGTTCCTAGGTGATGCTGATGCTGCTGGTCCAGTCCCCACAATGAGAACCACTGCTCTCAGGTTTTCCTTTGTAAATACCTGTTTAATAGTCTTTTGTGATTCATCAACCTTAACTTTCCATTTATTTTCTTCTTGCTCCACACTTCTCTGTAGCTTCTGTAAAATTCCTTCCTACAGACAAAAGTATAGTTGTTTTGAAAAATTCATGTTCTAATGCCAAGATAAACTATTTGGGCCATGAAAGAATGTTAATGATTTAAAAATAAAATCAAAATGTAGATTAAAAATCATTTCCTACTGTTTCTGCAAGGACGGATTTGTATTTTTCACACTCTAGCTGTAACAATGTGTGCATTTCATCAGCTTCTTTTAACTTGTGCTCTAGAACCTACAAAGAATGAAATAAAGAAAAATTCTGTAATTTTATCAGAAAGGTTTGTGCTTCAAATTTGTTTCAGTACTTAATGGTATATTATGGTAAGTGCTTTCTAACTGTTTTATACTGAAACTATACTTCAACCTTTCTAAGTAGGAATGAAGTTCAATGATCTTTCTGGGTCATTTGGTTTTTACTAATAAAACTAAGTCTGCTTATTCCAAATACATTAAACAATTTTGTAGTAAACAGGCTTGCTACTCTTTAGCCAGGTGGTAAAGTCAAAGCAAACCCACATGTGAAGTTAAGGTCACAATACCTATGCTAAACATATAGGAAAGGGACTTTTATTCACGCCACTTAAGGTACAAGGAAACAGTAATAATAAATCCCTCCAATTTCAGTAACCAAGGATAAAAACCCAGGGATTAGGGGGTTGGGAGCAGGGGGTAAACTCACAACTAATGGACGTGGTGAGTATTGTGGAGGGGAAGGGCATGCCTCTAATCCTCACTTGGGTGAGGCAAAGACATAAAATGTAACCAAAATGTTTGTACCCTCATAATATCCTGAAATAAAAATTAAAAAATAAAAGGATAAAAATCAATCTGGTTTCTGAATACTTTTCATGATATATTTGGGGATGCCTCAACAAACCAGTGAGATTCCACCTACCTATCTCAACTGATCTTTACTTTTTAAAACTAGGCTAAAAAGAAAGTAAAGGATAATTAAATATTCAGTTTTAGAAACAATTAAGAGTTAAAGAAATGGCAATCATTAGTTTTGTACACAAATCAAATGCAAGGAAGATTCACAGTCTTTCCACTAAAATTTACACAAAATGAAACCCCCTTAACACTTTCTCAGAAGATCACTATTCTACTAGTAATATAACCTTTATCTTTTCCAAACTCAAGAAGACAAATTCTGATTTGCTTCTTTTGCCCATGTTTGATTAAAATATAGTCAGTTCATTTCTTGAACTAACCTCAACCTCCTCTGAACCTGAAGTTCCAGCCATGCATTCTCTTGCCTTCTTTTCAAATCCATGTAACCATTCACTGTAACTCTGTGGGGGACAAAAGTCAAAACCGATTTCTAAAAAATTATCTAAATGAAACAGATCAAACATTTAAAATAACCAAATCAGACACTTATAAAAGAAACCTACATAGATAAACACCACCCTGCTAGAAATTGTAAAGAATAACATAACTATAGCATAAGTTGAACATAACTCATACTTGAAAATAAACACTAAAAATATACCTACATGCTACCATCAAAATAAAATCTTACCTATCCCGACCAAAAATATTTGCAACTGAATTCTGGAGTTACAGGTAGAAAATCTGTGCTTAAATATGTCTTCTACTACTTACTAGCAAAAGGACTAATAAAGTCAATCTTTAAAACACAGAAAATCCGAGAGTAATTTTTCAAAAATTTTTTTTAGGCCAGGCATGGTTGCTCACACCTATAATCCTAGCACTTTGGGAGGCTGATGCAGGAGGATTGCTTGAGCCTAGGAGTTCAAAACCAGCTTGAACATAGCCTGACTCCACCTCTACAAAAAATATAAAAATTAGCCAGGCATGGTGGCACATGCATATAGTCCCAGCTACTCGGAGAGTGTGAGGCAGGAGGATTGGATCACTTGAGCCCAGGAGTTTGAGGTTGTAGTGAGCTATGATGATGCCACTGCACTCTAGCCCAGGCAACAGAGCCTGTGTCAAAAACAAACTTTTTTTCAGGTAAAATGGTTCTCAAAAACTAAGTATTTTGAGTTCATGAAGTGAAACTTCAACCAAAGATACTGTATTTAAAGGATTTCAAATTCTCTGAAGGTGATACAGGGATTCTAAAAATGTTTCATTCAAATTAAGAAATATATATTATAAAGTATTTTTAAAATCATAATGAGAAATGATATGCATACACAAGTACTTATTTCAATCCAATAAAAACTTAATTTGTGCTGACATGCTAGCTCATATAAACAATACATATATTACAGTTTTAGCAATTACTTAATTTTAGATTATTCTAAATTATTGATGCTTATCTGAACTTTAAACTCTGATAGAATGTTTGTTAAATACTTAAAATCAAATTTCCTCTTATTCTTCTTAAGTCTTTGGTTTAATTAATTTTAAGAAAAAGTAACTCTCATCAAATTTCTATTAACTGCTATAATATAAAGCTTTACTTAAGTGGCTGAATCAGGATTCTCAATAAACTATCAAATAAGAATAAAAAACAAAAGTGGATGCTGAAATCACCCCCTAGTATAATACCTTTAATATCTAATTAGTAAAATAAAAAAACCTCTGCATTTAACATTCTCACATTATAAATCTGAACCAAGACTAACTGTATGCTATCAAAATTCTACTTAACATCTTCAAATATGGGGACCCAACAAATTAAAATCAGATAAAAAAGTGATTTAGTTGCTTAAAGTTTATAAATCTCCCTCTAGGTCATATAGTTTAGATCTCTCCTATGTTGATCTGCTAAGGAAAAAAGCAATAGCAAACAGTAAAAACATTTACTTCATGTACAAAACCCCTTTTAATATCTCTTGATTATGTTAACTTATCTTAATATTAATGAGGCCTATTGCCTTGCTATTTTATAAGGTAAATAGCTTATTATCCCTCATATCTTTAAAAACCTAAAATGCTAGACTCTAAGTAGCACAGAAAGTTTAATATATTTCTTAAATAGACTATATGCAGAAATACTCAACTTTTAACAAATATATGAATAAAAGGCAAATACATATGAAGAAAAGGCAAATAATATCATCTATGTCTTATGGTGATTTATAAATATTTATAGTGACAAAAAGATCTGGTGACTGAGGGTAGGTAGCGTTACTGCGAAGAATGAATTTATTGGATATGCTAATTATTCTGACCTGATTACTATACATCACATGTATCAAAACATCACTATATAGCCTTATATGTGTAATTGTCAATTTAAAAAATAAAAGTTAAAAAAAAATCTAACACTGGTGATCTTAAATGATCTTTGAAGAAGAGAAATTATCAATATTAACTCTTGGATCATAAAATACTGCCAAATAAATACATCCCCAAATATTATTTCCATTAATAAAATATAAAGTTGAAACAAAAATAGGTTATGGCCACAAAGGAAAAAATATAAAATACTTTAATAGTAACTCCTTCTCTTAGGTTCAATGTAAGCAGTGTATCTATCTATTAATATATGTTTACCCAGTGCAAAATATTTCATCAGTTCAACTCAAAGTGGCAGATAGCTACTAAACTGATCAAATCTGAATGTATTCTCAATAATTACAATGAAAACAAAAGAACCTTCTTTCCTTACTCAAAATGTAGGCTATATGTAGATATAATCTCAGAGAGCAAGCAGCTAAACTCAGACTACACACAGAACAGGCCATTAAGTTTACTTACACCACCTCTAGCACTCACACCTAGAGGAGCCAGAGCTCCTTGGAAAAACAGTTGATTCTAAGCTTGGAGCAGGAAATACATCTGATAAATGAAGAGCATCTTGTCACATGACAAAGCGTAGAAGCTATCACAGTTTAGCAGTATTACGTCAAAAGGACTCAGTAACCAGCCTAAATAAGCTCTAAGGGGCCAAAGGATAACAAGCAGACATGACAGATCTCCTGATGAAAGTGCATAACACCCCCTATGAAGTAAGTGGTCTTGCCCTCACTCTATCCTACACCCAAAATACTGAGCCTGAATCTGATCAGGGACTCTACTGACTACCAATTTATGGGATACACAAAGGATACAGGAACATGCTGACACCAAAGAGATGCAGTCAACTAAATCCAAACTGTGAAAAACTGCATAGGAAACCACCAGGTTTAAAAAAACGACCAGGTTTATTCCACAATCAGTGGAATAAAAGTATCTAAGAAACATCTTCATCCAATCATATGTTGACTTTAGTTGGGTCCTGATTAAAACCAACTACAATCAATTATTGAATTAAAATAGACAATTTATATTACAACTGGAAAAACGCAGACTAGATATACAAAATTAAGGATGTAATATAGTATTTAATGTAATAATAGTATTTCTTAAAGAGATGCTTATCTTTTAGAAATATGTGCCAAAATATTTACAGAGGAAATGCTCAAACATCAGAATTCCTTCAAAATAATCTAGGTAATGCAGGGTGGGAAGTAAAACAAGATTGTTTATGTACTGATGCCATGTATTGATAATTGATGAAGTAAGATAGCGGGTACACTGGGCTTCATTATGCTAGTCCCTCTACTTTTGAACAGTTTTCCATTAAAATAAAAAAAGACCTACACTCTATTTTAGGAAACTCACATGCACACTCATCAGCTTTCTCTGCCCTTGAATATTTACTGTATTAATTCTCTGATCCAAAGTAACTTTTCTCTCCCACTTAAAATATGTACAACCTCAAATAAAGCAAGTTGTTCTACATTAGCCACCAGACTTTTGCTTGAAGAAATTAATAGATGCCCAAATCTTGAGTTTTAAAACGTGAAAAGGCTGGTTCATAGTTTCAAATACATTAAGAAATAAAGTGATGCTAAAACTAAGAAACAACTGCTTAAAATTAAGTTCTGTTTTGAATAAAGCCATTAAGAACATTACAGTAATGGTTTTATTAAACATTAAAAAATATTTCTTATCCAAATGTAATGTTTATAATCCTGTAAACAATATGTCTCATATGTAAATTTTATAGAATACAAAAAAAATCAGACAAATAAATAAAAATGAGTGTTGAATCAAGTTATTTATCTTAACAACTCAAAAGTACCCTAGGTTAATAATGGGAAATAATAGAATTAGCACACTATTGAAACAAAGTGCTGCTATTAAAAAATAATAAATTAGTCTTACCAAATTAGAAGGGACAGACACCTTTGGAAATAATTTTCTGAGAACTTCTTTAGCCTCCAACTCAACAGCTTCCACATGTTGTTGTCTTTCCTAAAGCAGAAGATGAACCAAATCAAACTTACAAGATTACAGAATTTCTAAAAAAGAAAGAAAAAGCTATGGTCTTTTAAGTTCTAAGGGAAGAAGAAGTTTTTAAAAATTATTGTAATACTGACAAATGTTAAAATCTCCCATTTTAAGATATTAAAATGCTTCCATAAGAAAAAATCTGCAAAATCTCTAAAGCATACTAAATAGAAAACAATGTCTTAGCAATATCTGACAATATGGACAATTTCCTTGGCATTGGAAATCAAATGATTTGCCTCTCCAGGAATAATTTAAAAACACACATAAACACATAAAGAACATTTCTTACAGCTAAAACTTTATAAACTATACTAAAAAAATGTTGCTCAGATACATGTAACTGTGGCTTATTGGCTGGTAAATCTTTAAAAAATATGCATCACTCACGGACTATCATGTCATGGGATTAAAATGGCAACTTTCAGTTCCAGCTTCAAGGTTAAGTGAAGCTATTTAGGCTAAACAAAGCAAAAAAGGACAATCAAAATTTGATGAGTGGCAGGAATGGGAAAAAGAGGAAACAGAACAAGGAAAAACTGATGGCATATTACATCACTAATGCCAAGTATCAAGAAGACTAATTCTGACACTTGTACATGGACTATGTCAGCTATAAATTTGAAGACAGGTATTACAAATGTGTAAGTCCAAATTTGGTGGTTTTAAATTCAAGTCTAATGGATATCAATTATAAACTAAAAACCATGGTTTGTCAAAATTAGGGTAATGACTTGATCAAATGCAAAAAAATAAATCTAATATTCAAACTATCTTCAAAAGATAAAAAATGACATCTATAAAAATTTACATCTAAACCAGGTCAAGAAAATCATCTCAAAACAACACTCAAAGTTCAACAGTTGACAAGAAGGCAAGCAAGCTAGCAACATCTCAACCATATCTTTCCCCTACCATTTAGGTGTGAATGTTGAAATCTATTACTGATTCAAGGTACATACACTTCAATTTAAGAAAACCTGATCACATGAAAATCTAAATTTACACAATTAAAAAGCTGGAGATTTCATCATATTCTATACACACAAAAAGCTGTTAATTAAGGATTAGTGGCAGCATTTTTAAAATAGTTGTTTTAACAAGGTATTTGCAAGAATTCAATAAAGTCCACAAATTTTCAGGAATACACCTAACTGTATAAGGTATATTCGTTCAAGGAAAATAATTAGATTTCAGAGACATTAAGAGGTAATTTTTATTATTTGACCAGAGAAGTGCTAGAACAATTTTTAAAAAAGACCACTTAAGGAAAGATATTATGAAACAGAAGCTCCTTAAAAACTTCCCAAGGAGAAAACACTAACTAAAGGAAGTAAGTGTCTAACTTGTAATCAAGAGCCACAAAGATGAAAAGTTACTTTCTTCCTGTACTAACAAAATTTCAGTTAAAAAGTTTTCATTTGACACAGTAGTTCTGCTGTAGATAACAATTTTCATTCTACTTTAATATCTGAAAAAATCTAATATTGAAAATTGCATTACTATAATTTCCTTACCATTTTTATCTAAGTGAAAGTATCTTTCATGCAAACCTGTCATTTATAGGAGCTCAAGAATATTTACTACTTACAAAAATAATCCTAGAAAGACAGTATATCATCCTCTGTTACATTTTAGATAAGTTGACTGTTACTTATTTTTAGCATTTAAAACACTAAAAGTGTTTTACATAGTTCCTTCTCCTTACAGCACAATTTGTGGCACTGGATCAATGAATATCACTTTACACTTATGCTATCTAAGGACTGACTAAATTCTATTGAAATGTAGAAGACAATAAGGCATCATCAAGCACAAAGTCTAGCTTTCTTTTGGAATCACAATATGCAAGAATGACTATGGCAAGTAGCAAATAATTTCTTGCAGGAATGTCATGAATAGCACTTCCTAGATACTTAATCTCACTAACAAAAGCAAACAGGTAGCCCGAAAAGCAAAATTAAGAGGAAAAAAACAGAAACCATACCAGAACCCTCACTGCTGACACTAATGACTGTACAATTGCAATCACTCAAAATGAAACGGTAGTTTCCTACCTGGCCTAGATTATTTCTACTCTGTGGCCTAAATTTCTGTGGTCCCAATGTATACCAGCTGTCTCAAATTTAAGTTTTAGCGAAAATTACAGCCAGGTAAATGAGTATACAGGTAAATATAAATCCATTATACTAAAAGAAATAAAACTACAAACATAACTTGATAAAAAAAAAAAACATATAAAACTATTTTGTGCTAAAAAAAAAAGTCCTTCAAATATCACTAAGATTTGCATTTAACACATTGCCACACTGAAAAAACAGAAACTTTTCCTTAGGGCCACAGTGTTTTATTACAAAAACAGAATAAGAACTTCAACTGTAATTTAAAGGTAAACAAATAGAAAAACAAAATTTACTGACTTGTATTCATTTAATCCATGTTTTTAGAATTAAACTGTCAATATTAATTATAACAGTAAGAACATCAAGTAAGATTTAATATATGTTTCACAAAAGCCCCAGCATCAAACCTAGAATGAGTTAAATAAATACAACTCTCATGGCAGTTAATGTGTTAAAATTCAATAGATTGCCTTAACACACAAAATACTTTCAGAATGCTGAAATTAATCATATAGGTTCCTTCATTTACCCATCTGCAAAATTCAATGCTTCTGTTCCACATTTATTGTTGGTGGGAATTTTCAAAATACTTCACTGAACTGGTTGGCAAAATGAGTTCTCTCAATCTTTAAAAACAACTTCTCCATTAAAATTCATTAGAAAAATTCATACCCAATGGAACAACTTGAGCTCAAGGAGAACGTCCTCCAGTGTTTTGAAGACAGAGGTAGATATTATGTCTAAAACATTTTAAGACATATTATGTCTAAAACAGAGTATTTCACACACACTGATCAAGAAAATTCTCTCTTGATCCTAACACTTCATATTAAACACAAAACATGCATCATTATTATCCAGTAATGTATAAAGTTTAAGTCCACCACCTCTAAGGAACCATGCCCAGCAACAAAGCCAAAATTGATCCCTTTCCTGTATTTCTTAAGACTGTCAACATTTTTCCATCTTATCTGAATCATCTTGGTGTGCCCACAAAAAACCTAGTTTACTATGCATCTTAGGTATATCCTGTGTATTCAAGTGTATTTATTAATTCAGTTGTATTTTTTTGGTTCAGGGTTTTCATCAGTTCTTTTAACCAACCCAACAGGTGTGCACTGTCTGACAAGAACTTAACATAGGTCTTCTGAGACTCTGCAGCTTAAAGTAGTGCTCAACGAAGCCCAGTTAGGTAATCACCACAAATCAGTATGCCCAAAATTAAAGCTTCAAGGAGTAGATGAAAAAAGCAGAGATGACAGAGATGATAAATGTGGATGGTAAGGAGATTTTATATTTAAATTGCAGTAAAATTAAATGCTTTAGTCTGATTTTGATACAGGCTGCAGATTTTCTCTGTTCAGTGAGTGGTTTCTAGGAGTTAGCATTACAACCTTGGAAGTCTTGTTCACTTTGTCCTGCAGCATTTTTTCAGTTGATGCCAATGCTTCCATTGCTTCCCAGTTTTTCTCCCGAAGGTCCTAATCATTTTTAGAAAGAATGATTTCAGTTTTTCCATTATTGAAAGATTTTTGCTTTTTACTTCATCAGTATTTTTGCACTGCATTTAAATGCTGGTTACTGCAAAAGTATTTCAATGGGAAAATATGCATATTAGCAAAAAAATGAAAAGCAATGTTTAGAAGTTTGAATGAGAAAATAAAGATGCCCACTTTCCATGTTTTAGTATACACACCAAATATGCCAGCTTTTAAAATAACTGCTGTGCATATGTGACAAAGAAGAAAGCATCAAAAGAAAACACAACAAACCAAGATTACAAATATGATTTCAGGTACACCAAACATTAGAGGATTAAAGACAAAGCAAATACACAAGTATTGCAAAAAGCTGCACATATGACTTTTAAACAAGGCCCATTATCACTCACGGGACTTTCCAATGCACCGTAACATTTTTTTCTCTATGTTTTAATAAAATTAACATATTTCAAATCCACCTAAGAATGCCACAGCAACTCACTGTGTTCTATCTTTCTTGGCATGGTCAAATGTGTATGTTGTTTAACAACCTGACATGAATTGTATGAACTAGTTGATCAAGGCAAATAGGGAGGCTAGAAAGGTACAAAACACACTCTGTTGGAGGAGGAAACGGAGGTCATGAAAAAATGAGCTCTGAAGGATCTAGATTTTAACAGCATTTCATTAGTAAATATAAAAACAATCTGATATATCTCATTCTTTCTTCGAAATTAGAAATCTAAACAGATAAAAACAAACCAAAAAGCCAATAATCGCCCTTTATAAAATGCTTAATTATGTGCCAAAATTGTACTTGGTGTTTCACAAATCCTCATTAATCTTCACAACAACCCCATGAGGTATTTATTCCCATTTTATAAATGGGGAAACCACATCTCCAGTAGGTTAAGAAATTTGGCCAAGTGTACACATCAAATGATGTGGCAGAACTAGAATCAGAATGATGCTGCAATCTGCCGGCCTCCAGTGTCCTGGCTCTTTTCACACAGCTTCAGTGCCTCCAGCGCTGCTGCTGCTTGATTAGACTGGCATTACCACGCCCTCCTTATCTCAGAATTCCGATAATAAAACACAGTTAAGATGTTAGCAGTATATCGGCAAGTTCACCTCAAGTTTTGTGGCTAAGCAATTCCATTAGTAATATTGCACAAACACACAAACGGCAATTCACATACCTAATTTTGACAAACTCAGGGGTGCAAGAAAATGCCAACTTGTTAAATTAACAATTCAACACAAACTTTGAAAAATTTAAGTTACAATAGAAAACACATATCCATTTATTGTCAATACCCTCTTAGATTTCATTAGCCTTGCTCAAGCCTTAATAATAATACTTTTGTGTGTAAAAATTCCTTCTCTAGCAAGAATGCTTGGATTCTACTTATAGGTGCCACCTTCTGGTAAGAGAGGATTTAAGAAATTCACCTAAATTCATTATTTGTCTATTCAGTGTTAAGTATTATGATTTAGATTTCTTAAAACACTATCTCTTTCTGTTTTAGTATAAATGTATTCAGGTTCTAAGGCTTCTAATACAATTATCAAAATTTGAACCACCTCTCAGTTAAAAAGGGAGGTTCCAGAAGGCTCTGAAAAGGCTTAATTATTGAGCATACTGGGTTTGAATATTGGCATTACTTTTACTTTACAAAAAGACTAGCTCAATCTAAACAGAAGAAATGCCTTTGCTTTTAAAATACTGAGCTGAAAGAATTAGTTCTCCAAATAAAAGTCCAAAAAAAGTCAATCACATTTTTAGTTGTTTTTTGAACTAAAAGCATAATAATTACAGCTTCAATATTTCAAATGATACTTCTAAGTTTAAGAATTGGTCTTTTCACTTATTACAAAAAATCTGCTCTTGATTAAAATGATTACTCCAATAACACCCTCCAAAAAGTTACACACAGAAAACAATAGTACTTTCTTAAAAAGATTAAGAAATTTAAAGTAAAAGTGGATCCAAAGAAAAAAACATTACTGAACCTTATTTCAATGTTGAAGTAATAAAAAGGAAAGCTTCATTTTGATAAAGATTTACTTACATTGTTTTTCTTCCTCTGGTGTTCAACAGCATCCTTCAAAGAATCTAACTCATTCCGGAGACCACTTATTTCTTTTTCTCTTTCTGAAATTCTAAATCAGAAAATGAAAACATACAGCAAGATTTTAGGAAAACAGTAATACAACTGAGATCCCTATCTTTCAACATTTGTTACTACAAAATAGAAATACCAAGTAGACAATGCTTTGAAAAGTGCATTAACTTAATATTTTAGCTATTCTTTACCACAGAAAGCCCATTCTATGAATGCTTCATTTCAGAAATGATTTTTAAAATAAGTTTTTGCACACTATATGATATGCTGAGGTTTATGCTAAAGAGAAATCTTATCCCCTAAGAGACAGTTCATGAATATATGAACTGCTATAGTTAGAGTTATTTCTATTTTTACCTGGATCAGTACAGCAGCTATTTTCAGAGGAGTTAAACTGATATAGAAGCAGTCCCATATATATATATATATGTATGTATATGTGTATATATATATTCTTTTTTTTTAGAAGTCAATGAAATCAGTTTTGACTTTAAGTGGCTAATCTACAACGAAAGTATCATATTAAAGTGAGCTAGGTGTTTTCTTGTCATTTTTAGACCACACCAATCTCAGGATTCATGTTTTTTTCTGGTCCTGTCCGATGACTTAGTTATTTGTAGAAAGCAATGCCAAAGATTCACAATTGGATTCTATTATAGCTGAGAGTGGCTTGGGTAGAAAGTTAAATCACAAATAGCTTTCCTAAGAATATGGCTTTACATAATGGGTTGGCAAACTAGGGCTTTGGGCCTACCCCACTGTCCGTTTCTGCATGGTCCTTGAACTAAGAGCTGCTTTTACATTTCTAAAGTGTTGTTTTAAAAAATGTATATGAAACAGATCTATGTGTTCCACAAAACCTAAAATATTCACTATCGGGCCCTTCACAGAAATGTCTGCTGACCCTTGCTCTATATAGTCAAAACTCAATTTAATAGTAAATAATTCTAACCTAGTAAATAACTTTGTAAACAAACCAAGATGGAAGAACATTTAGATTACTTATATCACTTATTAATATACTTAATGTGGTTTACATTAACATGTTGAAACATACTAACTTATCTGAAATGATCTTAAATGAAGCATCTTAGAGAAAATTACAGGCTACAAAGAAAAATGTTTTCATAAAAAGAGATTTCCTTAAAAGAGACAACCATAAAGATTACAAGTTTTCTTCAAAAATGCAGAAACCAAAATTTACATCATTCAGTTCCACAATAATATCCAGAAGAAAGAAGACTCAGTAGGATAATAGAGATAATTGAGGGCCATTTAATAAAGTCTTCAAAATATAGTTTGATTTGATGTTTTCTGAATGCCTAGAAACCAAACATCTCTCTCAACAAAACATTCAAAGAAATCCAAATGCTATAAAAAGGTGCATTCGTCAGCCAAAGGCACAGCTAAGCTCCACAGACCTGAAGTTCAAAATATCCAAATAGAACCATAAAAATTAGGTGACCAATTGCAATTATATTAAATTGCTTATCTGAGAACTGTTTAGCACATAAAAATAGTTACCACTTCCCAAACAGTGAATCAATACTTACACTTTTAATAATTCTTCATGAGGCGAAAAAGATGCCTATTAAAAGAGTTAAATGTTATTTCAAAACAAAGCTTTCTAGAAGACTTTAAAAAAATTAACGTTCTTCTCAGATATAAATTTAAGACACCACCAAATGTAAAAATACCATATATTCCACATCAGTCACTTTGATTTTATTAAAATCAATGGTTTTAATAAAAATATATAAAAGTTTATAAAATATACTGAACGGTAAATCCAATCTTCATCATCACTACATACTTAAGCTCTTCATTTAGTAGGGATTTATCAAAGTCCTACTATGGGCCGGGCATGGTGGCTCATGCCCATAATCCTACCACTCTGGGAGGCCGAGTCGGGAGAATTGCTAGAGCTCAGGAGTTTGAGACCAACAAGAGCAAGACCCCATGTCATGGTGCATGCCTGTAGCCCCAGCAACTCAGGAGGCTAAGGGAGGAAGATCCCTTGAGCCCAGGAGTTTGAAGTTGCAGTGAGCTACAATGATGCCACTGTATTCTACCCAGGGTGACAGAGCAAGACTCTGTCTCAAAAAAAAAAAAAAAATTCCTACTATGTGCAAAGCACTGAGGTAATACCTTAAATTTTCATACTGTACAATTCATTTGACTATATAAAAACCTTAAGTTCTGAAAGTTAAAAAATTACCATAAATGAAATAAAAAAAAATTAGGAAAAGAAAATTTCCTTGCATATAACAAAAAGTTAATTATATATAATATGCAAAGACACATAGCCCTTTCACATATGGTATTTTTTCCTTAACGACTACAATCTCCCAGACTAAACTACTATAAGCTTCCTGTCCACAAGGACTCTAGTTCTTTTGTCTCTCAAAATACTTTCTAGTCTATCCACATATGTTCATAAATTAATTCAAAGGATATTTTGAGTAACGTATCTTTTTTAAAAATTTTTTTTATTTTATTTTTACCAAGCAGAATTACGCCTTGAAAAGCTATTTTAAATAGTTGTAGATTATCACTTACAATATTATACATTTGATAGTTTCTCTCCAATTACTGATGTTTCATTTGGGAAGAGGGGAGATAGAGTACACACCTATCTTTCAACCCACCTCTGTAGGATTTTACCTGACTTACTAAGAAAAGCATTCTATAGAATCAGAAAACACACAAATATAAAATATAGCTGGAATTCAGATAATAACATTATTTGTATATACTTTGTAGATTATTTTACCTTAGATATAGCATAGCAATTGCTTTGTTTTATGGGAAATTTGATAAACTTAGAAATAAAACACATACCTTATTCTCAATGAAAATGCAAAAATGACAAAAGTACTTACAGTCACTGGTTATATAATTTTGTACCACATAAAAGGCAAGACATCTAATAATGGTACCTACCTGTTGGTAGTTCTGTTGTTTAAGCTGCTCAATTTGGGATTTAAACAATTTGTTTTCATCTTGTACCTCCTATTTAAACAAAAATTAAAGATGAGTAACTAAACAGATTTTTACATTCCATATACACTTTGAAACATATCACAAAAGCTAGGAAAATTTCAAAATAGCAATAATTTTAAATGGGTATAATAAGTCCTATATAAAAACATACTATAAAATTAGAGTCATTGTATTTAGTACTAGCCTCAGACTGGGCATATCTCAATGGAACAAAATAGGAACCAGAAATAGACCCATATTCCTGTTAAGAATTTTGTACAGAATGACACTTCATATCAGTAGTTCAAGGTTTCTCAATCTCAATTGTAGCGAATTTGGGGCTGGGTATTTCTTTGTTGTGGGGACCGGACTATGCACTGTAAAACCTTTAGCAGCATCCATGGTCTCCATCTGCTAGATGCAACAGTACCTCTCCCCCAGCTGTGACAATCAAAAATGTCTCCAGATATTGCTCCCCTGGGTAGAGCCACTGCAGTAATGATGGGTTATTTTATAATGAGGCTAGCCTTCTCTTCTTAAAGGTTAGAATGTTACTCTCACAGCTTACTGAAATAAATTACGTATGAATAAAAAATCTAAACAAAAAATGTAAATGTATTAGAAGAAAATATATGAAAATACTTTTATGATCATAGAGTGAGAGATACCTTTCTTCTCAAGACTTAAAACTCAAGAAATTACTTGTATTTGAGTATATAAAAGCTTTAAACTCTCAAAAGAAGGAAAAAACACAAAGGAAGTGAAAAGAAAAACTGGGGAAAATAGATCACCTCACTTAATGACAAAACCCTAATTTCCCTTATTATATATAAAAAAAGGATCTTATAAATTAGTAAGAAAAAGTCAATTCAAAGGAAAAAATGTGGGAAGCAATTCATATACAAATGGCTTAAACGTATGAAAAATACTTAACTTCTCTCACAATCAAATGCAAATTAAAAACAATCCTACCATCTTTCAAGTATAATATCAAACGTTTTCATCCTTGTCGGTGTTGGAGAGGAAGGCGGCGGGAAGGCCCTCAGTTGGCGAGAGTGTAAATTAGTAAAAACACTTTTGAAGGGCAATTTATTAGTATTATCAAAGTTAAAAATGAACCTACTTAGGAGGGAGAGGGAATGTGACAGAACCAACCCTTGAAGCATGAAATATGAACAAGACTAATCAGAGACAATATAGGCACCCTACAAATTTGCTATTACTTCAAATCAATGTTCTGTAAGTACTTTAAATACTAACTACAAGAGGGTGAAAAGATACTGATTTTCTATTTAAACTATTTATATCTTTCAAACAAACCAAAAAACCTTGACCCAGAATTACACTTCTAGGAATTTATAACACAGACATACTGGCAAAAGTATTTAAAATATATGTGCAAGGATATTCACTGTAGTATAGTTTGTAAGAGGAAAAACAATCCTAAATAATCTAAGTATCCATCAACTAGGATTGGTTATATAAATAATGATACAACCATATAACACCATAAAGCTATTAAAAGTTAAAGGTAGAAATGTGCTTCTATGTGAATTGGTGGGGGGTGGGAAGCAAAACACAAAAGTGTATGGTTAAAAATAGTATGTTTTTAAAACAAACATGTACACATACATACTTACATTTATGCCTGGGTACTTTCTCAAAAGATATACCAACAATTGCTAGTAGTAGTTATCGCTGAGAAATATCTGGGTGGGAGAGACTCACTCTGTATTCTATTTCCCTTTGTAACAGTTAAAAATTTTTAAAAACATGCAAAGACTATTCACACAATAATTAATTTTAAGAACTCATATTCACCTGTAACAGCTTTGTTTTGCTAGAAAGATCATTCTCCCTCTCTTTTAGCATAGCTTCTGCTCTCTTCATTTCATTTTCCTTTTCTTTCAACCTAGAATTTTTGGAAAGATTTTATATTTACTAATGTACATAAAAAAAGAAAACCAACTCTAATATCACTCCTAAGAAAAAAGATGGTAGAAACAATACCTACCAGCTTTTTCTCCCTGTATTACTTACACCAACTTATGTTTCTTTTGAAAGATTATTTCCAGGATCATTCTACTCAAAGTCAAATACATCCTAAAACTGCTACAACTTATTTCATACTTAACATTTCTGAAGCAAATATGGCTTTATCTAGAAACATACTCTAAAAGGCTAAAAGCAAAACTACATTTCACCAAGTCCTTATGAAAATTACCACTTAAAAAGAAATGAGTTTTACTCCCAAGAATCTTAACCATAATTTGTTGACCCTGGAAATTACAATGTCTAACCCTTGTGCTAAAGAGATGTTTTTAATTAGGTCATTAAATATGAAATGTCTGATTTCAAATCAAAGTGTAGTTTATTATATCTCAAACAAGAAGCAGTACAATTAATCAAAGTATGTGCCTAAACTATTGACATAGGTTTGCCATCTTAATGGTTGCTTGTTTATGCCAACAGCAAAGAAGCCTAGAGAGTGAGTGGCAATGAAATCACCAACGGCATTTTCCACAGCTTGTTGAGAACTGAATATTTTTCCTTGCAAGAAGTGGTCCAAAACCTGGAAGAAGTGGTAGTCAGTTGGTGCACAGTCTGGTGAATATGGTAGATAACAGAGAGTTTCCAAGTCTAGCTGCTGTAGTTTGAGCAGCATTATGTAACATGTGGTCAAGCGTTGTCTTGCAAGAGGATTGGCCTGTCTCTATTAACCGATCTCGGCTGCTTAACTGTAAGCATCCTCGTTTTGTCCAACTGGTTGCAGTAGACATCCACTGTAATCGATTGACCAGGTTTCATGAAGCTGTAGTGGATAATACCAGTGCTGGACTACCAAACAGACACCATTAGCTTTTCTTGATGAATATTCGGTTTTGGACTATGTTTCAGCACCCATCTTTATCCAACCATTGTGCCAAATGCTTGTGATTGTCAAAAAGAATCCATTTTTCATCACACATAACAATACCACATAGAAATGGTTCCCCTTTATGTTGTGAGCGCAAATAAAGGCAAGCCTCAGAGACGATTTCTCTTCTGACACTCATTAACTGACGCAGAACCCATCTATCCAGCTTCTTTCCCTTGCTGATTTGTTTCCAATGGTCCAATATTGGAATACTAACATCAAACCTTGCTGCTAATTCACGCAGTAGGTTAAGATGGATTCGTTTCCACTACAGCTTTCAGCTCATCATTATCCACCTAGGTCTCAGGTCGCCCACGTGGCTCATTTTCAAGATTAAAATCACCAGAACGGAACTTCTCAAACCATCTATGGACTGTGCGTGAATTAGCCACATCTTTCTCAAACATTTCGTTGGTATTTCGAGCTGAGTTGCATTGGTTCCATGACAGAATTCATATTCAAAAATAACATGAATTTTTGGCCTAGCCATGGTTCCACAAAAATTGCTCTTAAAAAAATATGAAAGATAATCATAAGCCAAAACATGTATTTGAAGAAGGAGGATGTACCTTCACAATAAAAACAAGAAGTGTCAAGGTGAAATGTCAGAAATAACTGTCAAACTTAGTACTAAAGGAAATTGGACCTTTCATACTTTATAACCTAATACACATAATTTAATCTGGTCCTCCCTTACCTAATGCAGATGTAAGTCTTACTGTATCTAGCCCAAGTGAATCCCAACTGCTCTTGTCATCCTAAAGCAACAGACTTCTAGCATAACAGTTAACATTATTAATATCTGTTTAACTGTTTCCTCAGGACAGGAACTTATCCATTTCAGTAACCTCAGTGCCAGAAGGCACATAACAAAGTTTCAAGTATTTGTTCAGTTGAACAGTTTTTATCCCACCTCACTCTAGAAAGAATGTCCAAATGCTTATAGGTCTACATGAAAAATGACAAAGCAGGCCAGGCACGGTGGCTCATGCCTCTAATCCTAGCACTCTGGGAGGCCGAGGCCGGTGGATCGCTCAAGGTCAGGAGTTCGAGACCAGCCTGAGCAAGAGCGAGACCCTGTCTCTACTAAAAAATAGAAAGAAATTATCTGGCCAACTAAAAATATATATAGAAAAAATTAGCCGGGCATGGTGGCGCATGCCTGTAGTCCCAGCTACTCAGGAGGCTGAGGCAGGAGGATTGCTTGAGCCCAGGAGTGTGAGGTTGCTGTGAGCTAGGCTGATGCCACGGCACTCACTCTAGCCCGGGCAACAGAGTGAGACTCTGTCTCAAAAAAAAAAAAAAAAAAAGACAAAGCAGCATACGTGAAGAATAGGATTAAAGAATGAAAACAAAGGGTAAACCTTAAATCTACATTGCTAAGTGAAAGAAGCCAATCTAACAAGGCTATATACTATATGATTCCACTATGACATTGTAGAAAAGGCAAAACTATGAGAACAATAAGATATCAGTGGTTGCCTGGGATTGGGGCAGGGGGAAAGGGGTAGGGTAGAAAAAGGAAGGGAGGGATGAATAGGTAGAACACAAGAGATTTTTAGGGCAATAAAACTATTCGGTATGATATGATGCATACATGTCATCATACATTTGTTAAAACCTACAAGGAGTGAACTCTAATGGAGACTATGAACTTTAGTTAATACCAGTGTATTGCCATTGGCTCATCAATTGTAACAAAGGTAGCAAGCTAGTACAAGATAATAATAGAGGGAACTGGAGGAGTATATGGAACAATTTTTTCTGCAAACCTAAAGCTGCTCCCCCCACCAAAATAATGTTTATTAATTTAAAAAAGGAATAGAAAAGTCAAGAGAAACATAATTATCTATACACCTACTATTCAGTTGGTCGCAAATATGTCTCTAAGTTTTATAAGTAAATGAGAGATGAGAGATGAGCACCTTGACAGTTACACAGTTAGTTGTACAAATGAGCAATCCTGGTGACAAGAATAGGGTCATCACCCTTGTTTTCATAAAGACAATGATCTAGTAAGTATCTTCAATATCTTAGTTTCAAAGACATGGTTTCAAAGGAGCGCTTCTTTAAAACAAATACCAATAAAGATTGATGGTATCACATCAAGGAAAAACCAAAAAGATGAAGTCCAGATAACTTTCCTCACCATTGTAGACTGATTTAGCTTAAAAGAATACATTTTACAGAATAAAAAATTTTCTAGGATGAACATCTACAAAAACTGACACCTCCTATGTGCTGATTAAATATTTTTCCTATTCAGCACAGGATAACTGATAGGACAAACTCTATTTTCCTTATAAATAAATAATCATTATAGAAAGATTCAATACTCATCAAGATATGGCTAAGATTATCTTCTGGTTAATTCAGAGATGTTATTCGTTCAAATATAAAGTGATTTTAATTTGAAATAAATTTAATCTCTTTATAATACTTGCAAACTTTGTAATAGAATTGAAAACCAGTCTATATTTACAGAAAGAATATTTAAGAAAATGGGTTTGGAAAGAATAAAGTCTCTAGGCATTTGAAAGCATTTAAAGAGCCTGTTTTATTATATTAAATAGAGACTTAGCATATTTGCTGTAGACTATAATTCCTACTTAACAATAAAGTTAATGATTTAGAAGAAACCCTTCATAATATTTAACCACATTCTGGAAAACAATGAGAAGTTCCTCTTCAAAATGCTGGCTTAAAGCATACTTACACAATCTCGAGTTCTTCAAATTGTGATGCAGAACATGCCTAAGAAACAGATTCACATTTGTAATGCTAACATAAAAAAAAACCAGTATTACAACATATGTATAAAATCACCCACCAATAAAATGAAAACCCAGTTATATGTGGTAAATTTAAGAATGGGCCATTTATACAACAAAAACAGAATGAGTGTTATTAACCAATTTTTAATGATTATTTTTTAAAGGATTACAGATTAATACATCAATTAAACAGTTAAGGGTGAGCTTAAGAGTTTATTTAAAAAAGTAAGCATAAGAAAATGCTTTTAGGTTCAGGCTGACAAATCAAGCAGTTAAGTATAACTTCACAGGAATAAAAGTTAACATTTTAACAATGGTACAATATAAGTTTTCTGACAAAGAAACTCAAAACATCAACCTCTTAATTTCTAGTACGTTAAAGATTTCTCATTCTTTATGTAGTACATTGGTAATTTGTTTATACTATACCTCTTTCAAGTTATGTTGTGCTACTTCCTGAACATGAGCTTTTAAAGATTCATTTTCTTCTTGAAGATCCTTAAAAAGAATAGGTGTGAATTGAATTGATATTCAAGTATAAAAAAGGTGTTTCTTACTTTGGCTTTTAAGTTCTTACCTGTAACCATTTTCCTGTATTGGCTAAGTCTTTCTCTTTCTCTTCTAAAACAGCCTTCATGGTACTCATCTGTTCCTCCTGCCCTTTTAATCTGACAATAAATTAATCAGAATTATACATGAAAATGTTACATGACCATAAAAAAGACTGGAAGAGATATTAAACAAACAAAAAAGACTGGAAAAGTATATTTTAGGTAGTATTCACAGTACAAACTGATTAAAATAAACTCAAAAATACTTTGAATATAAAAGCATATAAGATTTTGGAGGTATAATCAAATTAGGAAGTATAAGATTATTAAAGAAAACCATTCTATCACAGAAGATCTAGATACTGAATAAGTTAGGGAGCTCTACTCTTACCCTCTATTATACCCTGGTTTAAGTCAATACAAGCAAATTTAGACAGCTAATTACAACTGGTTTAGGTGTGAGATATATGCTAGTTTCACATGGCTCTTAAAACGGGAAAAGAACAACAACTCAGTTTGTCATATTCAGATTATAAATCACAAAAACTAAGACTTCCCATTCTAGCTACTTTATACACACACACACACACAAAAACTATAGGTTAAAGCCTAATGAAAAACTTAAGACCTTAAGGCCTTTTGAGATAACGTGATATTTTCTAAAATATTACTTGACAGCAAATAAAAAGAAGCTATGATTTTCATTCTATTTGTATTTAAGTTGTGAAAAAGAGATATTAAATGAAAATGAGAGAATGGTACTTACAAGTTCTGAAGCTCCTGAACTTGAGAAGTGATAGATAACTGAAATACAAAGGGCAGAAAAAGCAACTCATAATCCTTTCAATTTACCTTATTAAAGCTTTATGATAAAAGACTTTATAATGTATACACTTCAAATTATAAAGACCCTAGCTGAATTTTTCATGCCAAAATAAGATGTATTTTGATTTCACCTTCTCTTGACTCCAATGAGAGTAAAAGTAATAAACTAAAAATATAAAAGGGAGGGGGGAGACAAGGAAGATAGTTATGAAGAAGTCTAAAAAATGTGATTACATCTACAGTTGTAAAAATTAGAATATTAACTAACTCTCCACCTACCTCCCTACCATATCAAAGCTCTTCTCCACCCCAGTCTTCAAGGCCAACTACTCAACAGTATTCTATATTGTCCCCTTTAACCTCTTTTTTTTTTTTCCTTCTAAATCACATACAGTCCAATAGTACTGTTTTCCCCCTACTCTCTTCTCATTGCCCCTTCAGATGTTGGCTTAGATGTCAGTTCCTTAGGAGACTTTCCTGAACTCTCAATCTATATTAGAGAAGTACGATCTTTTCATCAGACCTGTTTCGTTCAACACATCGTCTGCAACCACTAGCACAGTGTTCTGACTAGTGCTTTGACAATAAATGTTGTTGAATGAAACCGTCAGATGAATGAATCATCTCTTCCATGCAATCTCACCATTTTTCCAATGAAGGCTTGTCAAATTAAATTCCCCAAACCCTTCAATTTTCAGTAATCACATCTACCTCTGAAATCCCCAATGAAGCTTGTACTTTGTTCTACAGGCAGAGGCTGAGCAATTTATATTCTATAACAAGACATTTTGGTCATGCAGGGGTTTTTTTGGTTTTTTTTAAAAAAAGGGGGGAGAGAGGGTTAAAAAAATTTACCGAAGTGTTTTATGTTTCATTTAAGTTGGAAAATTAAAATGAAACACTAATACAGAAAACTTTCTAGAAAGGAACTTTTAATAGTTAAAAATTTTAAAAGATATATAGATTAAAATATCAAGAACACTTCCTCAAATCAGGCAAAAAAAAAAAATAAAAAGCACATAACCCAATATACTTATAGCACACTACTAACTAAAAGATTGTTCTTAGTGACAAGAGAAAAACCAAATAGCTCATAAATAACACATAAACTAATAAATCTTTCATGCTATATGGCTCTGGGATTTTTACCTGTTGAGCCTTTTCAAGCTGGACATTTCCTATTTCTTCTTTTAGAGCCTCTATTTCCTGTTTCAAACCCTTGACAATGACAAAACAGACAGAATTGGACAATGGAAACACAGAAATTGACATAAAATGTAAAGCACAGACAAACACATGAAATTAAATGATATTAACTAAAGTTGATAAACCAAAAAAAAAACAAAACAAAATAAAAAAAACACGCAGTTTTTTCTCTCCCAATACCTGAACAGTTTTCTCCTTATTAGCAACTTTGAGAAGTTCAGCTTCCAGCAGCTCTTCCACAGACTTGATCTTCCCATCTTTCTCATGGATCCTTAAATGAAAAAACACAGTATTCACTTAAACAGAAATCACCAAGATCCACCAACTAAGATATAAAAATAGCACCAAATCATGAAAAGGCTCTCCAAATCAACCCCTTCCCATTTTAAGTAAAATGGCAACATATCTTTTGCAGATGGGGGGCAGGGGGGAAGTACTGTAAAGCTCCTATTAAGAGAGAACTAATCAGCAATTACCAGATGGCTGATGCCTATACACACAAGAAGCTGGTGATGTGCTTCAAAAGTACATAGGGGATATAAGATTTGCACCATGAAGAACACTGGAGACAATCAAGTACCACTCAACGATACTGGCTTCCAGAGCTCTGAAAGCTGTGGTAGAACTTATGCACAATTATAGCATCAAACTTTACAGATATCTCAAGAGGAGAATACATACAAGGAATTGATCTCTCTATCCAATATAACATGTTCTTTAATAGCTCCTACTGCAGAAACAGAAAAGGAACAATTTGATATCATAAGAAAATAAATGGCTAGCACTCTGGGAGGCCGAGGCGGGAGGATCGCTTGAGGTCAGGAGTTCGAGACCAGCCTGAGCAAGAGCGAGACCCCGTCTCTACTAAAAATAGAAAGAAATGATCTGGCCAACTAAAAATATGTATAGAAAAAAAATTAGCCGGGCATGGTGGCGCATGCCTGTAGTCCCAGCTACTCGGGAGGCTGAGGCAGAAGGATCGCTTGAGCCCAGGAGTTTGAGGTTGCTGTGAGCTAGGCTGATGCCACGGCACTCACTCTAGCCCAGGTAACAAAGCGAGACTCTGTCTCAAAAAAAAAAAAAAAAAAAGAAAATAACAAATGGAATCAATTATGGAAATTGATTTTTTTAAATCACATTGAATTTGAGAAAGCACAGTGAAGGTCCCTTATTCCATCAATGAAAAATTAGAGTGAAAGTTATTAATAAACTAACATGCATCAGCTATCCCAACTGCATAATAAAACTTGATTTATGAGCACTGAGAAAATGAACCAAATGAGAAATATCACTGTATAATAGTATTACCACTTACACTTTCTTAAGTTCTTCAACTAGAGATGCAAAAGAAACCTGGAAATAGGAAAGTATTCCAGTTAGTAATTTGTTCAAAATATAAATGGGTCAGAAATAGAAAAGTACAATATCAATGTTCTACTACATCAAAATCCAAATGGGAAAAGTAACCCCAGGAATTCTTTTGAGATTATTTTTTAATGTCATAATAATGAAAATAAATAGCATTTTGAAAATAAGTGGCTTTAAGGCAACTTATAAGTGTAGGCCAAAAGAAAAATCAGCAGATAAATGTCAAAATTATTTAACTAATAATTCTAAACAGATAAAGAGAAATACAACTAGGAAATTGCCTAATTTTAGGCAGCCTTTTTTACTATTATTTAGAGTCTTACTTTATATTTGTACACTCAAAACCATTTACCACTGTAGTAAGAAGCAATGACATCCTATCTAGAGTACTCTCTGCGGTAGCTGGCATACAGTCTCAATAAATTGCAGTCTCTATTACTGACAATGAAGTCATTACTCATTCATAGATTAAAACTATAATTGACAAATTCCATCTTGGAGAAGGAGGAACAAACAACAGACTTGGTATGTTTTTATGTTAACAGGTTTGTTCATTGCTTATTAATAAAAGAATGGTTGTAGAATTTACTATATATATTACCTGATCATTTTGCTTAGCCTTTAAGTCTTGAACTTCTTTCGTCAAAGATGAATTTTCTGTTCTTATTGCCTTTTTCAAAGACAAATAAACACAATATGCTTTTATTTTCTGAAAAAACACCTAGCTTTAAAATACACTAGCTTCTCATTTTTCTTTAGCTGCTTCTTTTCCTCTCTGGAAGGCCCCAAAATCCCACTTTTTCCATGTGTCTATAATTGTGTAAATTCTACAGCTACCCAAATGGATTTTTAATTCAATTACATTCACAAATATTTGTTTATATTTGCACAACCTCCAAACAGACAGTATACCACTTGTCAATTAAGCCATGACTCTAAATTCAAATACATCTTTTAACTTACTTCTTTCAGCAACCCTAACCTAATCAAGTTAGTTAAGGCAAATGACAACTATAAAATACAACTGCAATATATTCTTTCCCTGGCCTCCAATGCCATTTCATGAACATAAAACACCTGCTAGGTATCATTTGGATATCAGGAAATGGGTGCAAGTGGGGAAGCATATATTACAAACTCTAACAATAGCATCTATCTCATGAAGGCAGTGAATGCTGCAATCTACTATGCATTTTTATATTTCAAAAAAATCTTAAATTTAATGAAAAAAGACATTATATAAACTTATAAAATGTGAGTAATACGAAGATTAAAAGTTTTGGGGAAAATCCTTACACAAATTACAATGAAACCCCTTCATGTTCACTGAATAACCACATGGAAAACAAATCTATAAAATGCTTTACATTCAGTTCCTCCTCTTTAGTGGCCACTTGAATAAGTCCAGTTTCAAGTAATTCTTCTACAGTCTTTAACTTCTCATCTTTTTCTTGAATGCTGAAATTATAAATTTAACACAAGTATGAACTATTTTTCAAAGAAAATGATATCATTTCTAAATATTTTATATAGATTAACTCCTTTATCCACAGTTTCTTATAAACTTTTGAGAAAAGTTTTTGAGGATCTTTTTCCACGGTCTGAGGGTACTTACTTCCTCTCTACCAACATAAAATGTGCTCAAGTAATGCATGCTTAGATGCCAGCCTACAAGTAACTGCCACACATGAAACCCACAAACAATAATGTAATCTCAAATACTCAATAGCATACCACATTCTCTTCCACTACAAAATACAAAGAGAATTTTAAGGATCTAAATTAATGCAGTTAATTCTATTACCTCAAATTTTGTAAAAATGAGCCATCAAAATATAAAAAGAAATTTAACTCTTACCATTTTTCCATTTGTTCCACAACTTCTTTATTAGGCTAAAATAAAAGCCACCCAAAAAAAGTTTAATTTTATCAGGTTTGCATGAAGTAAAACTAATTAATAAAATTTTGTGAAATTGTCTAGAGTGTTATAAAGATATAAAATTTAGGGAAATGACCCTTATTTGAAGATTGCTAATAATTACAGAATTATTTAATTCAAAAAACACAAAACTGAAAGGCATTTACACAAAAGATACAGAAAAAGTAGTAGTATAAAATGGTCTGGCAAAATGAATTAGTATCTTATGAATAATTTTTCAATCACTACAAAACCTTAACTTAGGATAAGAGAATCTGTCTCATTTCCTTTACATTAATTCTTCAAATACAAAAAATCTAAGCCTCTAAGGCCTTGCATATCAGGAAAAAAGGCTTTTTCTCTTTTTAAATTGATTTTTTTCCTATACTAAGGTGTAACATTTACCTAGACAAGGACATAAATCCTCTTTACAGCACAATGCATGTTTAATATGTAGATATTATGTAACCCTCACCCAGACCAAGGTATATAATGTTTTAAAATTGATTATAAACTGCAAAAGCAAACAAAGACATATTCTCTTTATAAAGCATTAAAACATGATGTATAAACTGGCTCCCTTTGACTCTTCTCCTAGCATCCCTCCCCCAACACACACACATCCCCACTGTTATAATTTATTGTGTGTTTGTTTCCCCTTCGGTATTCCCTGACCTTCAGACAGCTAAGAAGCCTGACTAGATGGGTTTGGGGTCTTTCTCCTTGAACATTCTCTTTTATCCACTCCTTTCCCTCACCCCATCCCCAATCTTACTAGGTTTTTTGATTTTTTTCCCAATCTTATTATAATCATTTTTCACAAATATTAATTTTTCCATTGCCAAATCCAAGTCCTAAGATTCCACTTCATATGTTTGTAAAATTAAACCGTTCTCTTCAATGCCTAAGTGTAGGCCCTCAGCTTTACTCATCTCAAGTATCACAATACTTTATTCTTCTCCCTGTGTCTACTTCCTAAGCATTGTTTTATGAGGGGTACAGGAAGAACTTCCCAATGGGAAAAAACTGTCCAAACATCAGAAAGGAAACAGTTGTCAAAAGTATATTAAATCAGGTTTATACTGTGAAAAACAAATCATGCAGTAAGTTTACAAATCTTTCATGAAGATGGTTTTTACCCATCTTTATTTTTGATGAAGGCCATCTCACAAAAAGACTTAATATTATTAAGTCCAAGTTACTCACACCTTAATCATTTAGTTATATTGTACCTTTAGTCAGTCCTACCTACTTCTCCATCACATAAAGTGAAACGTCTCATGGTTCCAAGGGTGATGTTTCTAAAATGTTAGCTAAATGCTCATTCTTGCAACACCCTTCAGTGGCTTACCCACATACATGCTAGATCAGGTTCATGATCCTCAAACAGCATACAAAGTCCTTCATAATTAGGGCCTAGCAAATCTTTCTCTACTCCCTAGATTCTGTACTCTGCACTTCTGCAATATGCCATTATGCTCTGAATATGCCAATTTTGCCACACAATGCCATGACTTTGAACACTGTATTCCCTCAGCCTGGATTGCCCCTTAGCAGTTTGGCAAATTCATGGCCATTTTTGACATGGGTGTAATTGTCCCCCGAGCTGCCTCTCCATCTCTCCTTCAAATAGAAGGCATTACCTCTTCCTCTAAACCTGTACACATATTTCAGACATTTTATTCATCCTCTTTTCTGTTTTAAACATCTATCTCCAAACTAAAGAATCAAATCTCATTTATCTCTGTAGCCTCAGCATGTAGGTAAGTACCTAGCATACATTGAACTAGTGAATAAAATATTTGATGAATTGAATTTCCTTTGATGAAGTCACAGTTTAACAAGTACTCTTGGTATTCAGTTCATCAAATATTCAATTGCACAAAACTGACCCAGCTTAGCATCCATACAACATTTTTATTTTACTTCATACTTTATTTGTCTAATCCAATCCTACTCTTTCCTCCCCTAGATGATTTCCAAAACTATACCTCATATAATAATGAATCCTTCTGCAATACAATACAACCAGGCAGCAGGGCAAAGAGAAGAAACTTCCTATAGTTTTTACGTACTAATCTTGACCGCTGAATCTTAAAAATCTACTAGAGTAAGAATAAAAAGTCATGCTGCTCCTTCACTAAAAGTCAGGATCCTCCTCTCCCCCATAGTTTTATTTTATTCTGGGCAAATGAGATGTTAGTAACTGATTTATTTGTATTATCTGACCATCCACAAGCCTATATCCAAGGGAGCCTTCCCTTCTGTAGTGTATAAACAGGTTACCTTACCTGATACCTATTGTCTTTCTGCTTCCTACACCTGAAGAAACAACAACTTGGCACCATTATTGTTTTCTGTTTTAATAAGCTCAATCTTTTCTTCCAAGATAAAAATCCATGTGGTAAAAAGACTGAAATTTTTACCTGAATTTTACCTGAAATTTAACTAAACTGTTCATCTCTCAACTGTCACTTGGAATTCTGACTGCTGGGTAGGAATGGGTTTAAAAAGGTAGAAATGAAAGAAATTAAAATTATACTAATCTTTACCTCTTCTTTCACTAGCAATAGCAATCAAAATAACTAGAGAAAAAGCTGCAAAGTTGGTTCTTTGGTCTGCCAAGATGAAAGAGATTAAGTTACAACTACAACTAAAACCATAACATCACAGTAATATGCTTTCTAGGCTAAAAAAAAAAAAGCTTTCAGGATTGGAAAAACAATTCTAAGAATTACCCAACAGCAGATGTTAAATTAGAACCACAAAATGAGTTTCCTCTCTTATCAAATAATTCTTTTAAATAAATCCAAAAATGTGGCTATAAAATTTTGTTCTGTGGACTGTTAACTACTCTTCATAACAAAACTCATCTCATATGAAAAACTGTCATTTTAACAAAATATCTAAAAGAGCACAGAAACCTTATAGTAGATGGAAGTCTGACTCAGTAAGATAACAATAAGGGAATTTGTAAAAAAATATATTAACTCCCACAAATGTGATTGGAGTTTTACATGATATTAGAATGGTATTTCTCAAGGCATCATAGGATATTAAAGGAAAAGAAAATTTTAAGGCTTATTTATTGATGGAGAATACCATTTTTAGTAAAAAACAGAAGTTGAAAGGTTTTTTCAAAGATTCAGGTTTTCTGTTTATACCTAGGTAAGAGTTGACAGCACTGGATACTACTAGAATACTAGAATTCTAGGAGAGTTTCTAGGCATTTGTTTTACCTCCACAAAGTTAATTTTAGGAGGTTTAAAACTTCACATACTGAAATAGATGTTTCAAAATCTCACGTAATGAACACACAAAAACTATAGTCCGCTTTTCCAGGTAAGAAGTACACAACAACAAAATATATGTTATATTTTGTTTAATCCAAGTCATCAAAGTTACATCTCACAACTAATATTTAACACTAAAAATTAAAAACGCTGCCAACTAAGCTGCAGAGACAGCAAGATATGTCCCCATTTCAGAGACTGTAAATTGGAGGAAGGAAAGGGAATCTTATAATTGATGAAATATTGTATCTTTTATAAGCTATACCAGAAAGGAAAATAAAGACTTAAAAATATGACTTAAATACCATTTACACTAAATATCATACCTTCAACATTTTCTCCTTATTCCCTTAAGTTTACAAGGATAAAGCACATACAAAGTAATAAAGATTACACAAAGTATTTAATATCATATGGGGAGAGAATAAGTGGATTACTTCTTGACAAGTTAATAGATGTTAACAAAATAATTCCAGAGACACAACTACTTACACCAATTCCATAACTGCATAAATGTGAATTTTAAAGAATGCATGCATCTGCTGGAGAAAGTGCTATCATTTGCAATAGCTTACGTTTCGGCTTCTAATAAAAGTACATTCCCAAAACTTAACATTAGGTAAACATGCAAACTCTCTACTGTAATGTATCATCTAATATCAAGAGTTTCTAGAAAATTTTTTTTAAAACTGTAATTTGAATAGTTGTATAGAAGACTATGAAGGCAACATTTAGGAACAGCCAGAGAACAGATACCACTGGGCTCTAGTTTATGGAACTATGTTTATCAAAGCTGCTGCAGTTTTGGTGGTTTGCTATAAATATATTAGAAAGAAGAGCAGTGGTAGTAGGGGGTAGAAATGAGATGGAAAAAATAAATACTCTAAGGGAAAAGGAATTAAGGTTTAGATGTCTGATGTATGCAAAGCACTAGGCTAAGCATTATACAAAAGTTTCTCCATTTAAATCTAACAACCTTACGATATAAGTATAATCTCCATGTGAAAGACTTGGAATGAGAGGTGTCAGAAATGTTAAGCTATTTGATCATTATCACTCTGCTTTTAAGTGCTGGTAGTAAGTTTCAAATTCATTCTTCTTTAAGAAACCCTGCTGCCTAAAAGAAAAGGTTGAGGCTACAAAAGTCGAAGACAGGACTTTTATCCTAAAAGCCAAATATATCAAAAATTCTTTTTATGCATTGTTATACTATTCCCCCCCCCCAAAAAAGTGCTTATGAGCAGATTAACTTCATCTCAGGGGGGGGAAATTTCCTTAATTTAAATACAAGATGAACAGAAATGCAATTAACAGACATATCTAAGCTTAAGCAAAATGTATCAATTAGTGAATTGGTTATTAAGAAGAACCAGATTTTGTTAGATATTGGTTATTTCTACCTTGTAATTCATGAAAAGCCTTACCTGTTCAGAAATAAGAGTCTGTAGCTTCTGAACTTCTAATTTTAATGCTTTGTTTTGGTCATTTAAAATCTAGAAGAAAGAATCTCAATTTACTGTTTCTTTAAGAAAAAAGGCAATAAAGCAATCATTTGAATGGGTTTTTGAACAAATGCATATTATTGCTTTAATATTCATAAAATGACAGATGAATTATATACTGACATAAAAATTCAAATCTCATTGGACAGAGATGCACCCTGGCAACTGGTTGGCCATGACCAGAAACTAGCACTACAGCAACAACTGAGACAAACAGAATAGTCACAAATACAAACTACCAGCTAAAAATTGCTGAGAAAAGGTTGGGGCAAACTAAATCTCCAAAATCTATCATAAGAACACAGATAGAATAACCTAGGCAAAAAGTCTATTATAAAATTCATTGTTTGTATAAGTCACCAAATAAACTACAGAAACATTGTTTCAGAGTGACTTCATATAAAAAGTAGTATTTCTAGATTCAAATGAAAATTATACAAGAAAGCTGAGTTTATAAGGTAATTACACACCTTAAATTCTTCCATTTTGTTTTTAAGTTCACATTGTAGCTGCTCTTCAAGTAATCTTATTTTATCATCCTTAACGTGAATACTGTGAGGAAAAAATCATCAATTAAAGAAATACTTTATACATTCAGCAAGTCTTCATAAATTATGAGCACAGCTATCAGTTATAAACAGCAATATTTTCTGCAACAATTATACTTGAATATAAATCTATGAATGCTATGAACAGCACTACTTTAGTCACCTTTTTTGCATCTTCTCCAATTCATGCGCAGCAGCAGCCTGTGTTTGGAACAAGATGAGAATTATATCATTTCTCAGAAAGTGCTGAAAACTATCCTTTCACTTATTTTTACATATTAAAAAAGTTATAGTTTCATATATTTGTAGTAAAGTCACAACAATATCATACATTTCTGTAATATGTTTTGCTGTCCAATATTTTTACTTCTCACTGATCAACTTTTATCTTAATAAAAGGTATATCCTTTATGGATTAAATGGCAGAAGGCTAAATAAGCTAGCACATTAAGACTGTTTTAACTGACTCCTCTGATCTCAGAAGTGATCAATCATTGGATCAACATTAATTTTAACATAATAACAGTAACATCTAGGTAGGTTATGAGAATCATGGTCAAAGAAAAGTGGCTTTCACACCATAGCCAAATATAAGTAACCATTTACACAAATAAAATT
Organism: Varecia variegata; assembly: GCA_028533085.1. Classification (NCBI taxonomy): domain Eukaryota; kingdom Metazoa; phylum Chordata; class Mammalia; order Primates; family Lemuridae; genus Varecia; species Varecia variegata. The sequence goes on from CM052442.1 coordinate 35,639,463, forward strand.
AGGGCCCATAGTATCAATGAATAAGAATAGACAAGTTGAAATTCTAAGGTAAATGCTCAAAAGCAATGAAGCTCTACCTGCTCATTTACCAGGACCTGTAATTTCTGTATTTCAGCTTTTAATAAGAAATTCATATTCTGTATCTCCTAGAAAAAGAAAAAAGAATATTTGAAATATTTAAGACAATAGACTTTAAAGTTTGTAAAATAGCTCTTCTACCTAACAATTAAACAAAGGTCTTAAATTACAAATTTACTAGATCAGAAAGAAAAACCATCAATTCCTGTTATTTAGCATATTTCCCACAAAATTGTGAATTACTTCATGTATGAAAAGCCTTTTGAATTATTCCTCTTACAGAGCTAGAGAATTTTCTAGTTTAGAAAAGAGATAGACACATTTCAAATGAGTTCCAGAGTATTTTCCATTCTTAATATATATTCACATGGATTATAAGGATCAAGGTAATTCAATTTTGAGTTCCATAAAATACTGCAGCCATTTATACAAATTACGATACCTTAAGTTCTTCCTCTTTACTTGTTAAATGATCATGTTCATTTGCTAAAGAATCTTCAGTCTGTTTTATCTGCTTATCCTTTTCTGCAATCCTTTAAAAGGAAAGACACTCACTTGTACATTCAATAAACATTAAGAAGCCATAAATCAAAGGATTAAAAGTCTTAAATAGGGTCATCCTTACTTAAGAAGTTTCTCATAACTGTATCTTCCATTTCTATAGCTCCTTTCAGTTTACTAATATCTGTCATATGCTTACTGTAACTCCTTAAAATATACACCCCTATTTAAAACTTGAGATCAAAGAGGTTAATTAATTTAAGCTCACAAGGCTGGCAATGTCAAAATCAGATTTCAGGTCTTCTGAACTCAAGTGATCAATGTCTATGCAAAATTATATGACACAAAAAAAAAAAACACATAAACCTTTGTTTAGGGTATACTATGACATAGCTAGACACGGTAGCTACAACTACTTATTAGATGCAAAAACTAATTTACTTCCCCTATTCTTAAAACACAATTACCTCTTCCAAATAATTGCTAACATTCAGATGAAAGAAAGTTTCCCCAACTCTTTTTATGATAAAGACATAAATTAAAACAGAATGTGTAATGTTTAGGAACCCAATTCACTAAAGGGGAGGTGGAAAAAAAGTTGATTCAAATCTAGTTCAGAGAATTTTCTAAATAGGTCAGAGTATAAAGTCAATCATAAATGTTGCATCTAGCAAGCAATCAGTTAGTGGTGACTACACAATTATACAAGAAGTGTGGAAAAGCAGGCTTACACTTTATGTAATTCTTCTGCTAGAACTGAAGCGGAGGTCTAAAAGAAAAACAGTGTCACATAAAAGCATTTAAGAGAAAGCTTAAAAGTTGTACAATCATCATCAAAATAGAGCTTTAAAAATTAAGAAAATAATGTATATAAAGTTGTTAAGAAAGTATCTGGCCCATGGTGAGTGTTCAATAAAGAGTAGGTATCATTCTGAAAGCAAGTTTGATCACCAACAGCCAGTATTAGGGAATTACATATAATAAGACATTTAGAATAAAACAGTTGACAGGCCTGGAAACTACATAACTGACCATCAACCAATACATAGGAAAAACATCTACAAAGGCCATTTTTCTTCCCTGTGCTTCTTTTCCTTAAGTAACAATTTAATGAAATGATCCACTCCATGATTAAGATAATTAAGTATATCTTGGTAATATCCTGCTCATCTTTACTTTTTAAATGACACTTATAGCATTCTCTAAGTATTTAATTCCTGATAAATTTTCTAGAGCTGCTTCTCAGCTGATACATACAGATCTCAATCCAATTTGAATTGATAATTCACATACATGTATACCCACACCAACATCCTTTCCTATATTAAGTAACTCTACCCCAATTAATTTTAGACCAGTTTCTACAAAGAAAACAATTAGGAAAACAATGTTTACATGAACTTGTGTGAACCTTAAAAACATGTTTTTAATGTTAAAGTCACTTTTTATGCAGAAAAGCCAGACTTCTATTCTAAGCTAATACTTTTTGCTATAAATAACTTTTAGAATTTTACAGCTAAAGAACTGAAACTAAAATTCACAGTATGTATATTATGGAAGCAAGTACTTGGAAGTTTTCACTCTTTTTTCTTAATGTCATATTATTTATACTCTGAAGACACACATGTACGTCCATACATACATATATCCACATAGACATACATGTGCACGTGCACATGCATGCGTGTGTGTGTGTGTGTGTGTGTGTGTATCTCACAACACAGAATAATGTTCCCAAAGAATAACAAGTCTTACAATACCACTTACAAGACTTTGGGAGGTTTACCTCTAACTAAACAAGTATAATATGAGGTTTTTCCATGGCTAGTCAATATTTAACGAACACCTTTAACACATAAACCACTATTCTAGACACCATTTGGTCAATTCCCCATTTTGTGACAGGACAGAGGACTTCTTTTTTTCCTCCCATGGTAAAAGCTCTCTATCCCTAACCCCTTTCCAATTACTTGAACTTGGATTTCTTTCTGATTGTTTTCCCACAGCACTGTACATAATTATCAGAGTGTTTAGCACTCAGGATCATCATTTGCTTATTCATTGACTAGTCTCTCAACTATTAACCCAGTGCTTGGCACTCAACAAGTACTCAGGCTGTTTAAATGGCTGGGAAGTTATTATTAACGATAAGCAATAAGAAAGCACCATTACCTGGGCCGCTATCTGGGAATGGAATTGTTGAATCTGAGCTTTCAAAGCCTCATTCTGCTCCAGAATATCCTTTCATAAATAGCAATCAAAAAGAGAGAAAAAAGTGTGTTAATGAATATCCCAATGTATATGAACACAATGAGTTACAGATATACCTGTCTTTAAAAAGGCATTCTTAGATTCCAAAAGGCATTAAACAATAATTAGACATTCTGAGTTTATTTATAACATAGAAATTAAGGATATGTTATTCCATTCCTAATATAATACAAGGATCATAAGATTGTCGTGAGCACATCTTCAAACATACCATATGGTGACAAGTGCTCAAAGATGAAAGTTATAATTATTCATCACCACTCCAGAATTAGTAGAAGGTAGACCTTGTTCTTTCTTCTAGACATACAGATCTAATCACTGCCCATCCTTTTTTTTTTAAATTTTTTATCCCAAACCAGAGAAGAACCATCTTTATTTTTTTTAAAGAAGGAAAAACAGGTACCTGAAGTTGCATTTGTAGAGACTCTTCTTTGTTCACCCTTTTTTGCTCTGATTCCATTAACTGCATTAGTCTTTGCTCCAACTGTTGTTTTGATACCAAGGTATCTGTAAGCTTACTATGCAGACTCTGTACTTCATTTTCTTTGGCCACAAATTTACTCTGCAAATCTATAACAAAACATTACATTTTACAAAGCTCTCTTCTTTTGCCTAGTTAATTGCAGTCAACTTAGGGCAGAAATTATCTCCTCTAGAAAACCTTCCTTGAATCTCTACCAGTTCTCCTCTTACATGCTCCTACAGCAGCTGTGGAGACATAAATAATACACACAGCACACGCTCCCATATCTCCCAGGTGGATCCATCAAAAAAGAATAAATGAGTAGTAAAAGTCAGCATTTATTAAGTGAGGAGTTTTAAGTAAACTACTTGGGATGGTAATGCTCTTGTTGCTTTTCTCTTCACAGCATAGGAAGTAAGTCTTTTCTTAGAAACAAAAAAATAAAGATTTAATCAAAGAACGAAAGAAAATAACTACATAAAAGAACCACACAAAGTGAGGTTCCCGTTACCCTATTATGTTACTACAATATTGCCTGCAACTTTACGCTTCAGGCAATCCTGGTAGATACCTTACTTTAAAACCCTAACAAATGCCAAAGAAATAAAGATATTCTCAAAAGTACACAAGCTATGTTTATTGAGCTATCACCAAAAAGCCAAATTATACTTTCTTCACAGATGGAGAAGAAAGGAAATTTTACCCAAAATTATATACCAAGTTTACATGAATACCTCTTCCCCTTACCTTGTTGTGCTGCTTCATGTTCTGCTGTTCTCTTCCTGATGTAGCTCTGAACTTCTTCCCACCTTCTCTCAGCTTCTTGTAGTTGAACCTTGATATTTTAAAAGGGAGAAAGGATAAATGAGCACAAACAGGGAATTTCAACTTTAAAAAAAAAAAATCCTCTACCTCTACTGTTGTGTCACAAATCTGCTTATTGCTAGGCAGATATGCATGGTCTAAAAGTCACTTATTTACTAGCCACAGCAATCCTATCCTCCAACATACAGGATTTACAGATAAGTGATTATTTCAGAAACTCAGTATTTGTGGTAAGTTTGGATCAAGATAGCTACTAATATGTACATATCTGATCCACTTAGCTATGACCTGTTTTCTATTAATCTTCCTTCAACTGATAAGCTACTATTATAAAAGACAGGATGGTATGCTTATTGCTAAATCTAAGTACCTAAAATTCATATTTTGAGGTATGGATACTTATACATGGTGTCTCAAAAGTCGCCATACACAGGGAAAAAATTGTAGCTAAATGTACCTTTATTTATAAAATATTCATTCCAAAATTTTACAGAATTTTTCCTTTGGAAACTCTTAAACCAAATTTGGAAAAATTCTGTAAAATTTCGTAATGAATATTTTGTAAATAACTGTACGTTTAGCTACAATTTCCCATTTACTATTTATGGCAACTTTTGGGACACCCTATAGTACAACATTCCAGTTATGACTATAATCTTCAATGTCATTTATGTATTATCCATACACGTAGAAAACTGACTTCCATATCTGTAATATCAGCAGTAAACCCACCAGCAAGACCGATATTAAATAAAACATAGGACAATTATATCGATCTCCCACAGGACCCAAGAAAACACACAAAAAAACACACTATTTTCCACACTCAATTATTCTCAAAGCCCTTTTAACTCCTGCTCTGGAATAGTATCAAGGTATGATTGTACCAGTGTAGGTAGGCATCTGTCTCATACAGTGAGGTTGCATTTAACTTACACAAATTAAAGTGTACTTTCAACAAATCTCTTCCTCAACAAAAAGGGAAACAGACAATTCTACTTATCATTTCACTCAATGTGCATACGCTCCAGAGTGCATATAAGAGAAATTAATCTGCTCCTCCCTCAGTCAGCCTAAGCATCCCCACGCATCTCTTCACAGTATGAGCATCTCAAATACCATTCTGGTGCCTAAACATATAGCATGTGATTTTTGTACACCATGGCTCAAGTGCAAGCCACTGGAGCATTACTTGGTCTTGTGCTCAAGCAAAGGAAAACTATCTATTCCAGTGCTGGAAAAAAAGAATAGGTTCTACTGGACTTACTGAGAAATCCAAGTTATGGATGACAAAAGTGATGATAAAGGTAATTTTAACTACATGATTTTTGCCTTACACATGAAGACCCTAACCCCCCATAAGATAAAAATTCTACTACTTATACTTGTCAATCAGCTAATTTCATTTTTCATATCTTCAAATAATCTTTAACTTCAAATTCAAGCCTATATTCAATTCATTCATTGGGGCACATGCTTTTTTTCATCAGGGCAAAGCAGTTAGATTACAGGTCCCATTAAGCCTAAATTGTATTTCTCAAACCTATATAACACATTTAAGGTCATCAAATTAAATACCTACATTATTCATGAAATGATACATAAAGGTGGGATTACATCACCTTTAACTGAGTAACTGCTTGCTCAGCATTCTTCTTTTGGACTTCCTCTTGCTGTAGCTTTCCTGTTTTCTCAGTCAGCTCATTCACCAACCTAGCATAATCCTGGCGCAGTTTATTTAGTTCCGCAGACTGCCTGAAAACAGTAACTAGATTAGGAACCTTCCATTATTATAAACACATATAAGGAACGGAGAAACAAAATAGATTAGGAACTTTCCATTATTATTATATAAACACATATAAGGAACAGATAAATAAAACATATATTAGTTTTGCTGAGCTAGTAATTTCATTTGTAGCCAACTGAAAAGGAATACAAGTGACTACTAACACTGAAGTTTGCCTAAGTGTAATTCACTACATAATTCTAACAGCAGTTACACAAAATCTAGAATCACTATAAAATATCAAGAAAAATGGATGACCATATAAACTCATGAGCATAAACAGTGACACCCTCAAAGTGGCAGTGTCACCCTCAAAGTGGTCTTCTGACAACCTATTAAGATCAACCAGTTGGAGTGCTTACACTGTATAATCATACTATTAGTGTTTCTATGGTACTGTTTCTCAAAGTATTGCTCCAGAGCCAACTACATCGCTATCGCAAGGAATGTGTCTTAATATGCTGATTCCTAGGTTCCACCTCAGAGTCACTAAATCATCATCTTTTAGGGGTAGGACTCAAGAATATGCTTTTTAACCAGCATGTTACGTGCTCTTTAGAATAATGAAGTTTGGGAACTACTGTGGAAGGCGACAGATGGTTTAAATCTTATTAAATTCAGTCTCATAAATTTGTAGACTATGCCACTGGTGGCACTATTATTTATTACATAGTTTATATAAATGTTTATATATAATACATAACATACATTAATATATTTATATAAACATATAATTTGGTATAATATATAAAGTTCATATATAACTGAAGAAGTTCTTCACACAACAAAAGAGAATTTTCTAAAAGTAACTCATTTTAGAAACAAATGTAAGAAACAAATTACTATCAAACACCATTCTGATGAATCAAGAAAATATTCTGCCATTCAATTAAAAATAAAGCATTTGGAAACATACTTGCTTTCCAGTTGGTTTGTAGTGTTGCTGACAGCATCTCTCAGTATACCATTTTCCTGCTTCAAGTGAGCTATCTCTGCCTCCATCTGCTCACGAACTTGCTGAAACTGAAGTTATTTTACACATGTAAGATTTAGAAAACACAGGTTGCCAAAGTTTCTTTTAAAAGAAGAAACATATTAAGATGAGAATGCCTAAAGCATCAACAGAATAAAAATTTGAATCATTCTTCTCAAATATAAACAAATTTAAATGAAAAATTATATTTTGTTAGTGATAAATGCAAAGTAAATATAAGTTATCACCACATTCAAGAATACAAGTAGATGCTAGCTTCCATACAAGACAAGCATGCTTAGAGATGATGCTTCAGAACCAAAAGATAATTTAGGACTTCTTTCCTACCCAACAGACTCATAGAATTAAGCCTGTCCTGATACTAGAATATGTAAATTTTTTGTTAGCAATATTTTAAAATGAAAGTCTTTTAATAATCCAAGTTTAAAAACTGAAAATATTTTTGATACACTTTATATTGTTACAAATTGAGCCATAATTAAATAGATGACAATTTTACTTGCTAAATATTCTGACCTAATTTTTTAAATTGTGGTAAAATACACATTAACATAAAATGTACCATTCTCAAATATACAGTTCAGTGGTATTAAATATATGATGTTGTACCACCATGACCACCATTCATCTCCATAACTCTTTTCATCTTGTAAAACAAAACTCTATACCCATTCACCAATAACTTCCCATTCCCCCTTCTCCCAAGCCCCTGGCAACCACCATTCTTACTTTAGCTGGGACTACAGGCATGCACCAACACACCTGGCTAATTTTTCTATTTTTTGTAAAGACAGGTCTCATTCTTGCTCAGGCTGATTTCAAATTCCTGGCTTCAAGAGATCCTCAGCCTCCTAAAGTGCTAGGATTACAGGCATGAGCCACTGCACCCAGCCTCACAGAACTTATCCTATGGAATCTATATCCTGGCCTCTATAAGCAATCAAGTGGAAAAAAAAAAAAGATAAATCACTTAAATACCTTTCAATAAAAGATGTTGCTACAAGTATCTGACTAATTTTCAAATGAACAATAGTAGGAATTGAGAAGAAAAGATCATTTGAGACTAGGAAAATCAGTTTTTCAGTAACCTGATAGATGGGAAGAGAATATTTCAAATGGCTAGGGGAATGGGAAGAGAAAAGGAGTGGATCAAATTAAAACTACAAGCAGTGGATAGACTAAGAACATGAAAACAACATCACTTACTTCTTTTCTTTTATTAGTGGCATTTTAGTTGAAAACAGTGGGACTTTGATAGCAGTGAAGAATTTAAAAAGTTTTAGCAGACCAGCAGTATGATCAAAGGAGCATTTTACAAAAAATAACCTGGTACCAAGTACAGGTTAGAATGGAAATGAGAAACCTATTAATATGGGGGCTATAATTATCCTGGTATGTAAAAATAAACTAAGGACATGTCTAAGAATTGAATGCAAGAGTAGCTAGAAATAAAATATCTTTTAAAGATTTCAGACCAAACTGTAGACTGGGCAAGGGAGAGAGAAGTCAAAGGATTCAAGTATAAGGATATTAATGCCTCAAAATATTGAAAACAAAAACAACCTGATCAATAGTCGAGTTTGATTTTAGACATATGTTAAATCTGAGGTAATGACAGACCTTCCATCATCAGCAGAAACATCAGCCAGCAGGTGGAAATAACAATTTTAAAAAAAAGTCACAGGTGCAGAAAGTTCACTTAAAGGGAGTATTATATGCCCACTTGGCAAGCAGACCCAAGCCATATTCTTTAATAGCCTCTTTAGCAGTAATAAAGATATTTCAATCTCTTTTTAAAAATAAAGAAAAAAATTCACTGGTTCAGACCTAACTAGAATCATGAAAATGGAAGATACATACAAAAGACAGACAGTAAGAAATGAACCTTCTGAAATGTTGACGGCAGGTGAAAAAGTGTAAACCAACAAAGGAGACAGAAGGTCACTTAAGCCAAAACCCTGGGAGTCATCCTTAACTATCACCTCTCTTTTCCACACTAATAGTAAGCCCTATCTAATTAACTCCTCTGTATCACTCAAACTCATTCCCTCATTGTCAATATCTGATTTCAAGCCCTTATTCTGACTCAAATTCCTACAAAAGCCTTCCAACTATCCCTTGCTTCACTCTTGACACTGCCAGGGTAATGATTAAAAATACTAATATAACACCAGCAATTGCTGGATTGCTTAAACTCCTTCACTGGCTCCCCAATCTTCAGGTATACAAGGCCCATGAAGACAGGTCCCTATCTACTTCTGCAGATCTTCTCTTCTTCATTCCAGTCCTGATTGCCAGATATCACAATTCTTACTACATTTCTCACAGAGTGTTAACACTAGGCAACCCACTGAGCCATCATCTCTAGAGATGGGACTAAGGAATGACACCAAGCAACTCTTACACTCAGTGCCCATTTCTTCTCTCTCTTACTTGATAATGCCTAATTGTTTCAAAAGATTCAACACAGTCTGCATATTACTTCTAACAGATCTTCTTATCAATTCCTCTCCTTCCTTCCCCACCTCTCATCTCCACTGCTCCAAAGTACCCAATGCCTACCTCTACCGTCATGGTGTATTTACTTGTCTGCATCCAGTCTCCTATCTCATCCCCACCTAAGAAAGTTATTTACTTAAGGACAAGGTTTGAGTTTCACTAGCCACTGTATGTTGATGGCCCAGCACAGGGTCTAGCACATACTAGGCATTTAACAGTGTGCTAATTAGATGAATGCATACATTTCACTTTGTTTTCAAAGAATGAAAATATACCTTCATCTGCATCTGTTGAGTCTCTTGATAACTGACATGCATTTTGTTTTGAAATACATTATGTTCCTTTTCTAATGTTCCAATCCGATCTTTCATCCTTGCTATAACCACGTTGCTTCTTTCTTTCTCTGTCATCATTTCCTAGAAGAGTAAACCAGAAAAGAAATTCTGAAAAACTTGGCATTAAAAAGGTATTATAAGCCTATAACAATAAGAAAACATTTTTAATAGCAGGAAAATAACTGTGAATGCTGAAATAATAAGTACTTGCTTTAAAAGGTCAAAAGGTTAAAAAAGAAAAATCATAGTCTTCTATGTCTCACCTGCTCTTCACAAAAATTCTCTTCATAAACACTTCGCCATTATGTTTACTCTTATTTCAAATGCACTTTCTGGTTTGAGAGTTAAAAACCATACATAGTTCATAAACCCAGAATAAATCCTACATTCTAACTCAATTATAAGAAAGAACATTTTAAAACAAAACAATTCTCTATTATTCCTGTGTTTCAGTTCTCTTTCAGGGAACAGAAAAAAGCCTAGAAGGAAAAGAAAGGAGCCTCTCTTCTAGGTAGGAGACAAGATAAGATATGTCTATCGTAGAGAGGAAGTTTGGAACAAGGGAAAGTAAAAATCAAAATTCAAAATTGTATCACGTTCCCAAGTCAAACCTTAAAAGGGTGGTTTCATTTTGTTTTGCAAGTATTATGAACTCCTAGAACAAATATTAATTATCAAAGTATATGAAAGCCAAGCAATTTTAAAGTTATCTGCAGGTATGATTAGTTCATGTCCCTGCTCTAAGAAACTCACAAAATTTAACATTTTTACATAACTTATAGTTGCCTGTAAGAATTGGTTCATTCACATTTACACATTTTTATACTGATACTAATATATTTAGAAAAAAGTATACATATCGTCTAAGTATACAATGAATTATCACAAAGTAATAGTCTATTTTTAATTTTTTAAATATAGTCAAAGACAGTCAGAACTATACTCAACTTCCTGATTGTAAGGAAGCATACTTATTAACAATTTAATTGACCTTAATCTAACCAACTCTTTCCATTGACTTTATTTACTTCAAATTCATATCAAAGACTTATATTCAAACAAAGTCATTCCTTCTCATCAAGTAGCTAAGTGAATGACTCATAAACTTCATTTACTATACTGAAATTAATCCCTAAAAGGAGAAACAAGCACTTCAGGAGGAATAAAGGCACACATTCTACAGTGCTTTAATTCTGTTCTTTCAGTCTGCATGATGTTCTAAAGGTTGGTTTCTTGTTTTTTTTTATTATTCTCTCAAACTAAAATTTTCTGGGGTTTGAAAAATTTGATTAAAAATTATAAATATTTATCACAAGAACCTCCATAAATAAGTTACCAATGTAAATGCTTCACATGTACTCTATAAATTGAATTTTAATAAGATCACACCAAATTTTGTGCTTCTATAGAGAACATAGATCCAATTAAAACAAATTCCCATACTTCTAAACAGAATCCTTCTGCTATTCTGAAATTAGGTAAGTACTATTATTTTAAATTCATAATTCAAGTATAGGCTATAATATCATGAAAGCATGAGGTGGTCCCCCTCCCAAAACTCTAAAAGAAAATTACTTTTGTTGGGTGTAAATTTATTACACAAATAATTAAGTCAAGAATTATGGATAATTCCTGAAATCTTCCATTGCTTCTGACTCAGGAACTGTATCTCTTGAACATAAGAATGTCCTCACCTGCGTTAACTGCTTACACCGATCCTTTGTAGCAGCAGCATCCTCCTTCACAGCAGCAAGTAACTTTTCCTTTTCTTGAAGCTGATGTACAAGTGCAGTCAATTCTCCTTTACTTGACTACAATTGAGAAATCAATACAGAATTAGTAACAGTTTCACATGCGCTAATGAAAATTATAAAAATGAAGTATCTAATATTAAGTGTTCTTGGGCCAACACAGAGTTCTATATTACATATAAAGTAAAATGACTGCCAAATACAGGTCAGTGAAATATCATAGAGAAAAGTCCCTATAACGCTGTATATCCTGAAATCACCAATAGGATTACAGATCAAGAAATAGATTTTACAAAAAATATAGGACTTCCGGTTTTAAACCGAGAGTCAAGATAGCAATTTCCCCCTTTTCCTCCTAGAAGCTCAAAAGAGAATATAAAACCAAAATGCAAACTATCATCAATGAACCAGTCACTTGTAATCTCAAAGCATAATATTAGGAAAGACTGCCAAAAGCAGTGAAGATGAAACACAGATGTTCCACGACCCTATCAGAATATACACATGACTATAGAGGTGCCATGGGCATGTAGTTCTCTGAAGTTATCAGGCACATCCTGAAAGGTAAAACTAACAATCTTCCATTTGACACGAAGAACAAGTGCAAAGGTGGAAGGCAGAAACTTTCGTGGAAAGAAGTCTCAAAGGAAAAAGGAAGAAATCAGACACAAACTTTACTCAAAGAGAATAGCTAGCCAATGAGGCAGAGTCAAAAGATACTCTCTGTAGTGGGGCCCCAAATCTGTTACCTGAAAAGAAGCAACAGCTGAAAAAGTTCATTTGCACACACAGCCCCAAGGAGAATACCAGCCAGCTTTGACCTTCATCATTAGCAACCTCCATCACAGAGATGATCCAAAAGGAAACCCTCCTCATTGGAAAAGGAGTACTAGCCAAAAAGAAACAAAACGAGGACTACACAAGATACAAAAAAAAGAAAGCAAGAAAAACACAAATGACAAGTAAAAAAAGCCACCAGAAAAAGGCTATCAAAGAGCAGGCAAAAACTGTAATAAAAATACCACAATTTTTAAAAATCTAATACGGGAATAATCTCTGGAAAACAAGAGCAAAGGGGAAAGCTCACAAGAGGTCAGAGAAAAAAGACCACAAAATGAGATAAAACATAAGCTGGCAAAACTCAAAGTGTAAGTATTAATAAAAATAACACCATCCCAGAAATATAATCTAACAAGCAGCAGCAAACAGAAAAGGACGTGTTGATGCAAACACAGTAAGAGCCATAGAATCCAGGGTGAACAGAAGTAAATAAAAAGTAGAAAAAAAGTTTTCTTTGGTTATGTGTTGCTTAATTTTGGACGAAGATATGAAAGGTAAGAGACAAGCAGTGGAGAGCCAACAGGTGCTTAACTGCTTTCTATTATTTCAGTTATTTCAAGGACATTATATAAAACTTTCCAGTAATAAAAGTTGACTTCAATCTAATGATTGAGAAGCCATGCTGTATTCAAAGGAAATTTAATAGAAAAGTCAAACGTCAAGCCATATTATAATAAAATTACTGAACTTCAAAGAAACTGAATCGCTTAATGTGTGTACAGTAAGGCAGACACTGAAAAAACTCAATAAATAAACAACACCTGTTTGATTACCCAAAGAACATATTAATTGTGGGAGTGTAGTTTCACAAAAACATATGAAAAGAGTGCAAAATTCAAGCTGGCCTCAGAGCTCTACATAGCAATAAGAATATAGAACAATAAAACAAAAATGCATGGAAATTCTTCAAGGAAAGAAAGTGAAACCCAGGAATGTTCCACCTCGTCAAACTATCATTCAAGTGTAAAGACGAGAAAGTATCATCTTAAGTTGTCAAAATTTGGGAAGTATAGTTTCTGTGAGCCCTTCTTGAAGAAATTCCAGCAAAAACAACTTCAGTCAACCAAGACATTAACAAAGAAGCTATGGCAAAACAACTGGTATCGACCTTTGAATCCACCATCAAACTGTAAAATTAAGATTAAAACATAAAAATTATAGTCACAGAACAGATGTTAAATATATTAAGTATCTGACAAACAGAAATGCTATAATTAACAAAAGTTGAGAGCGACAGAAGTGAAGGTAGGAAAAAATTTAAATGGTATAACAGTAGTTCCTCCTGTTATATAGCGTGAGGCCAAACTGGTTAATAATGTAAAGTTTAAAAAATCATAATTGAGGCAATATTTAAAGGTCAATGCTAAAAATTACTAATCAAATCAAACATTTTCTTACTAGTAATCACATTTACAGTAAACATTTTGAGCAGTTACTATATGTTAGGAACTTTAAGCGTCTAACATATATTATATCTCATTTACTTCTCAAAACTTGAACATCATTCACGTATTAGAGAAGGGAAAATTGAGGCATTAAGGTTACTTAAGTAATTTATCTAATGTCACAAAGCTCAAAGTGCCAAAGCCCAAATCTAAATCCAGGAAATCTGACTCTAGAGCTCAGGATTTTAATACACACCCTAAAAGTGTCATATAACTTAAATACAAGGGTATGTGCATACACACAACATAACATCTCCTCTCTGACTCCTCTGGCTTTTATTCTATCTTCCCCTTCCCACCTAAGCTTATTCGCAGTGGACACTGTCACTTTCCCATTCATTTGTCACTTACTGAGTCTAATACTGCAATGAAACTGCTTTCACTAAGGGTATCAAACCCAGTTTTTTAATCCTTATCTTTCTTGAACTCTCTAAAGCATGTCACTGTTGACTTTCCCCTCTAATCCCCTCAAACTCTCTATCCTCCCTAAGCGTCTGTGATTCCACCATCTCCTAGTGTTATTCTCCCTTCTGCGCCTCTCCTCAGTATCCTTTGTGGTGATGTTCTTTGCCTTTTAAATGTTGGTGTTTCTCGGGGTTCATTCTTGAGCTTCTTATCACTTCCACACATCCTCCTTGGTCTAATATACATCCACCATATGTACTGGTGATAGTGGATTACTTTCCTAAATCACTCCCATTGGAACCTTTCTTCAACCCCAGAGAAATATATATTCAATTGTAAAATGATTATATCCACTTAAATGGCACAAGGGATGCCTTAAACAACCTTCTAAAATTTCTTAATCCTCTACTCTCCCCTCCTCTACAAATGTTTACAAATACTGTTGTCACCATAGTCTATACAGTTACATAAGAGAAAACAAGCAGTCATCCTAGGATCTTCTTTAGCCACTGTATCTAACTGGTCAGCAAGTCACCTATCTCCTCTATCCTACACCAGTGCCCCTGTATTAATCATCCCCCTTGCTCTGAAGTGGTCTTTACTAGGCACAAGGATTCATTTACTTCTATGACTTTGCAATCTATTAATATTAAAAGGTCTGACCAAGGCTGAGTTTCCATGGCAGAAAAAGGGAGAAATTAAATTTACCTAGTCTTTCTCAAACAAGAGACCTATAAAGGCCCTTCGGTGGAAAACAGATCCACCCCATGAGAAACCAAGAACAAGATTTTAATCCAAAGCTAAACGGCCGCAAGGAAAAGGGAAAAAAATGCAAACAGTTTCAAAACACTTGCTCTACTTCAAATGGTATCTTTAACAGTCCTCAACTTCTTCCTAGGCCTGCCTAAAATAAATACCAAGGGTAATCTGATTTACCACCCAGTCTCTGGAGTTCAAAGCTGTCTCAGGCAATAAAATGATTACTCAGGGAATAAAATGATTACCCCATAAGCCACCAGTAACATCCTTTGTTAGAAAAGACACTTAAAGCAATTACTTTTAATCTCAAAAAGCAATAATTTTAAACAGCAAGGTAGTAACATAGTAACTTCAGCTGGAAGCTTTTCCCTGCTAGGAGCTTTTCCCAATCCCCACAAATAACTAAGAATTCTTTTCAGGTATGTCCTCACCCAATTACAATAAAATAAACCGAAGAACAAATTCTTCAACCAAGAATATCAAGGAAGTCCCCTTAAAAAAAGGGTCCTCAAGGTACAGGGGAAAAAACAGTTGTTGCAACAGAATATCAGACTTTGCATTCAAAGTCACATGGAGTTACACATTTATTCCAACTACCCTCAAACACCTTGTTAACCCTGGGCCATTGTTGGCATGACATGGAGACTGTCTAACAAGCACACTACCTTGTAAAATGCCATAGATTTGTAAAACATACTGTCAAAAGTCACTCGGAATACAAACACACATAATGCTATGATAAATGCTATGACAAAAAAGTCCAGATAATTATTAGAGAATAGCAGAGTGAACACTTTAGACTGAATCAGGTTAGCTTTATATGAGAGAAAATGATATTTAAGTGGACACTTGAAGGAGGAATTACATATGAGAAGAAATTGGGGGAGGACATTAGGAGGGCAAAAGAGGACAGGCAGAAGAAAAAAGTCCGCTGGAAGAACTAAGGAAAATATCACTAGACAAGGCTCTAGAGAGGGGCAGATATAGACCTGTTAAGGAATTTGAACCTATGTTTTATGTTTTAAGTGCAAAGACAAAAGCACGAAAGAGCAGTAAAGCAGTAATATAACCTGATTCACTTCTTAAAGTTCACCTTGCAGTTATGTGGAAAAAAGAGATTAGAGGGCTAAGAGGAAAAGCAGAAAAGTCAATTTGTAGACTACTGCAGATAATGAGGTGAGAGGAAATGACTTGCACTGGAGTGATCTTTATTTTAAGAAAAAAATTAAATCACTCAAGGTTTGAAAGCAGATTCAATGGTTATGGGGGAGAGGTGTGCATGTGTGTGTGTACCATGCTTTCAGGATACAAACAGTTAAGTCAACCACCTAATACTGAATACCAGATACCATGTCATCTTATCTTATGTAAGCAACCCCTGAAAATTTGTCATCTTTCCCAGTATGACAGTACACATAATATTATAGTGAGCATGTCCCATAATAATATAGATATTAACTCCATAGGGTGTTTTTCATTTTTTTTCGGGAGGTGGGGTATTTCACAAATTGGTTTTTATCAGCCATAACAGTGATTATGCCATTTGAATCATTTATTTTAGAAGGGTACTATTACACACACACACTAAACAACAACAGTGGTCCGTAGGTTCTTTGGTGCTATCCTCAGTTACAAAAACAATCCATATATGCTACACAAAAATCACCTGACCTTAGCTTCAACGCTTCTAGTCAGAGCAAAGCATGGTACAGCTTAGTCAAGTGCCAAATGACTTCAAAGTCATATAAACCATCTTATTTTAAGCAATTGGCTTTTGTCAAAGCATCCGATGACAACAGATGGTTGACTAAACTAAATAAGTGCACTGATTAGTTATGAAGATATAAAATAATTTCTGAATACATTCCAGAACTTCTAGATGTGACTATGTAGTTAGTGGTGTTAAGGATAAGAGTAGATAATAATTAATTGCTCTAGCTGAAGTCTTGTTTGGTGAACTTCTAATGACTGCTCACAAACGTGCCCATAATCAAAAAATGTGCTTACCTTCTTTAAAGCATCTTGTATCACACCAGACTTTTCCTTTAGCAGGTCTACAACACAAAGAGCCTCATCTTCGGAAAACATCATAGTCTTCAAGGATAGAAGAAAATCTTTAAATTTCACTTCAGCATTTTCTTAATTAAAAAAAAAAAAGAGACATGGCATTTAAAAGACACAAGCGAAGGTAAACAACAAGAATTCCTGGCCCAAAAAGTCAATAACCAAAAGAAAATAGATTTATACTTAAGGTTGAATAACAATAAATGCTCCAGTTAAGAGGGGGGAAAAAGTGTTTACCATCTATAATGTGGAATAATTACATTAACTAAAATTTTGCTTAAACTGCAGAATACTAAAATACCAGTATACCCTCACTATTAAAAAAAAAATATTTAAGTGCCCAGTATATGCTAGCATCTGCACTAGATATGTTCATAATATTCTCATTTAACTTTAATAATCCTTGCACAATCACAACCAACTTTGGGAGGGGAAAAAAACTTCAATAATCCTGAGTGATATATAAGCCAAATGCCACAGATGAGGAAATAAGTTCTAAGACAGTTATAAAAATGAAATCTGATTCTTCAAAGATCAAATATGTATTAATATAAGCAATCCTGACATTTTTAAAAATCCACTAGGTACAGTGGCTCAGGCCTATAATCCCAGCACTGCAAGAGGCCAATGTGGGAGGATCGCTTGAGGCCAGGAGTTCGAGACCAGCCTGAGCAACATAACAAGACCCCATCTCTACAAAAAATATAAAAATTAGCCAGGCACGGTGGCATGCACCTGCAATCCCAGCTACTCAGGAGACCAAGGTAGGAGGATCGCTTGAGTCCAGGAGTTTGAAGTTGCAGTGAGCTATGATGACAACACTGCACTCCAGCCTGGGTGACAGAGCAAGACTATCTCAAATAATAATTAATAAATAAAATCCATGCATCAAGTACCTCCTGACTCACCCATCCCAATTTTCCCAGGGCTCTCATATTAGGCACCAACTTTGTCTTCTTAAAGGAACTGCCACCCATCAGACCCAAAAGAGCCTAGAGCTTTTAATACTTCAGCTAACTTGTTAAGTTTTACTAGGCTTATGTTTTAAACTTTGTGTGCCTACCTGAGGGCAAGGGGCATATGGAAACTGTGTACTTTCCATTCAATTTTGCTATGAACCTAAAACTGCTCTAAATAATAGTCTATTTTTTAAAAAGGCAGTTATAAATTAGCCTAGAAACCTCGCAGAAGATAACAGTAGCTGGGAAAAGATCACCTCATAGCAAAATAGCTGTGAGACCTTTAGCAAGTCAAATTTGAGTGTCCAGATCTACAAAACTGAGGTTGGACTAGAAGACTATCAACAAGTCTTTTACCACAAGGCTTCCATTAGTCTTTTGCAATACATTGTTTCTAGGAGAAAATGTACTTGAGTCCATCACAACTCAAAAACGGGTTTTTACAATACAACACATTGTAACATTCTATATATTACCTTTGTCAGTTTCAGTCTTCAGTTTTTTAGCCCCAGATTTCTGGATTCCTTCTACTTGGTCAGGTTTAATCAAATCAATAACCTCTCTCTTATCCACCACAGGATTTGAGGCAGCATTATCCATCAAAGGAATATAAGTGGTTGCATGAATAAGGGGTTCATCTACCAAGACTGCAATTTAAGTTCAACAAAATGATAATTACTCGGGGTTTTTAAAATCAGAGTAGTTAAATAACATAAAAGCACACTTAAATTTAATGACAAATGCAGTTATTTTCAAATCTCTAATACTACCTCAAATTGGTTTTAAATTCCTATTTCATCATTTAACAAGTCAAAACAGTCTTCTAATTGAGCAATAGCAGTTCAATATTCTTATTTTACAGTAAATCATTTAAGTCATCTAAAAATGTGCAGCATATCTCATAACAGTGTCTGAAAACCTCTTAAATAGCCTTCATTCTCATTGTTTTGTTTTAACATAAGAACCCATTCCTATTTGATTGTGCTCCAGGAAAATAATTTTTATTTATGTTGGTACTCTACTGAATTCTTACTGCAGTTGATCATTTTTAATTAATTTCCTTGCACTTGCTAAGGACAAAAATAAGTCATTATTCTTTGCAGATAGCTTCTCGTTTCTAATTGTTATGCCCTAATTTCCATCCCACAAAACTTCTAGAATAACATTAAAATTGGAGGAAGGAAGCCTCCTTATTTTGTTCCTAATTTTATTGGGAAGGACTCAGAGTCTGAACAATAAGCCTGATATCCATTGGTTAGAGATACAAACTTCCATACCCAAATGAACATTTCTCTAAATTCCTACTTAAAGAGCTTTTGTGCATATGTAGTTCTTTTCTTTTAGTTAAAATTGATAATATTTAATTTTACCAAATATATTCAGGCAATATTTCTCTTATACCTGATTGGTATGTCATAATTTTAATGCCAATAATAGAATTTCACCTTTTCCCTTTCCAAGTTTACTATTTTCTACTACCAACTGATACCACAGACCCGTATTATTTGGGAATTACTATTGTTTAATCTACACAAATTTCATAGCCAAGCTTTCCCTGGAAAATTCTGAACACCTAAGACCAATCCATCACTTGTAGTTGAATGCTTATTTTATACACATACAAATTTTGTTTAAAAAATAATTGGAAATACAGGGTAATGCAAGATCTAGCTAATGTCCTCAAGCATAATCTTTAAGTGATACTAAAAAGTAAAAATATTTCAGGAATATTTTTCTTCTACAGTTTGTACGCTATTTACATTATTTTTTTCAAAACTGAGTTAAGAATGAGAATTTATAAATGCTCTGCCCTTTTTAAATTTCAGATAAACTTTTTCATCTCAAACTTACATTCTGCCCATCTGTCAAAGCACTACAAAGCCATAAGGCTAAAGAGAATTTTAGACTTACGTTAGTATTACAAGTTGTTATAGTACCCATTAATACCAGGAATTAAAGAGCATGTAAGGTCTCCAGGGTCCCTGTCCTAGTGTACTTCTCTAGAATTAGCATTTATAAAATACATATCTATACATCTTACCATTTTCTGTCTTTTGTTTCTTTGATGAAATTTTCTTCTTTCCTGATCCACTTTCCTGTTTAGTCTCTTGATGGAGGGGTAATACTTCTTGCTTTTTTGAAGGTCCTGTGAGAGTTTCCCCCTTTTTATCCTGGTCATCTTTATCAAACATAAATGAAAAAAATCATTACAACAAACAATGAACACATCAGAAAAGATATAATTATTAATAATTCCCAGAATGCTTTACTACTAAAATTTTGAAGTCTGATATATTACTCTCTCATCAATAACTTATCATTCTTTCTTACTCCACTACACCAGCTCTTCAACGTTCTTGCTCCTTCTTTCATACCCCATTCCTCATCCACTTCCAACCCTACTCAGCCTATAGGCATGGTCAAGTCTCTATCATCTTAAAAAATAAAACCCTTCCCCACTACTGTAATTCCCAGCATCCCACACCCATTTCCTTCTACACTGACAACAGAATATTCTGTAAGTTCCTTTTATATCAATCATTCCTCAACTAACTGCAACCTGATTTTTATCTCTTCCATTCCATGAAGGGATTAATTCAGGTCTCCAGTGTCCCAAATGCCATATTCTATTTAGCACTTTATATATACTGTTGGTCCATCCTTCTTAAAATTTTCTTTTCTCCATTATACTAAATGAAATATGCCAGTCACATACAAATATTGTATGATTCCACTTATATCAGGTTCCTAGAATAGCCATAATCATAAAGACGGGCTGGAAGAAGGGAAAATGGGGAATTAGTATTTAATGAGTACAGAGTTTCAGTTGGGGAATATGAAAGTAACTGTACACTTGATGGTTACAATGGTAAATTTCATGCTGTATGTATTTTTCAATAAAAAAATAAAAAACTCTATCAGCTCTCATAATTCTCTTCTTACACTTGGGACATTCCTTTGCAAATCTCCTTCATGAGCTGCTTCTACTGAGTACTGGTACTTCGTAGGGTTATGTCTCTAATTTAAATACTTCCCTTGGATGATCTCGTCTACACCCATGACTTCAACTACTACCTTCATGCTTAAGGTTTCTGAATCTACATTCCAGACTCAATCCTCTGCACTTACGTACCCTAGTGCACCTATGTAGATGGCCCCATAGGCACCTGAAATACAAACTGAAAGTGCTCTCCTCTCCATACACATCCAGTCTCTCTCCAGTATTTCCTTAATGCTACCAATCATCTACCAATCAGAGGTTGGCAAACATTTTCTGTAAAGAGCCAGAGAGTAAAAAACTTTAGGCTTTACAGGCCACATGGACTCTGTCACAACTATTCAAGTCTGCCACTGCAGCATGATGGCCAGTCATAGAAGTACATAAACGAATGAATGTGGCTGCATTAAAAAAACACTTCATGGACACCGACATATGACTTATAATTTCCACATTTCTCAAAATATTATTCTTTTGATTTTTTTCCCAACCACTTAAAATGTAAAAACTATTCTTGGCTTGTGGGTGTAAAAAAAGAAGTGGGCCAGACTTGGCTCATAGGTTGCAGTTTGCCAACCCTGACCTAACTTAGAACTTAGGAGATCAGCTTTGATCCTATCTTCTCCTTTATCTGCCATACCCCTATATAATGAGGTTAGTCATGTCATTCTTTCTTTGTATACCTACTTTCTATTTTTTCTATTTCTTTCATAGTTCAGGCCCACATCTTAACTTTGGAAAACTATAACAATCTCTTAACTAGTCTTACATCAGATACTGCCCCATGGTATCCATCCTTGCAAATTCTGCAAAAGACATCTTTCTAAAATAGAAATCTGACCATGTAACTAACGTCTGAAAATCTTCAACAATGGCTAACCTAAGAAGTTTCAGTTCCTTAGCACTGTATACAAAAGCTACCATGATCTAACCACTGCTATCTTTTCAGCTTTGTTCTCTACTACTCCCTACCTCATATTTCATGGCTTAACAATACACTGTACTCTTGTACACCATGCCTTTACACATATTCTGCCAACGTACGACGAGACCCCACTATCCACTTACTGAAGTGATGAAGTCTCGAACACCCAACTCAGGCACTGCCTCCTCTAAAAGCCTTTCATCTCCTGACCCCGTAAGTAGTAGCTGCTCTGGCTTCTGCATTTGTTCTATACTTTGTACATCTCCTACATAAATTACACTTTGTTACTGGCTTACATGTCCTTCTCCATGAAAATGTGTGGTATTTTCCTAGCTATAATCCTAGCTATGATCAATTTAACCCTCAACAAGTTAAGATACACAAATGACTTACTAGTATACACAAGTCCTTTCATACAAAGCAAACTCTTTATAGTTTCATATATCACCACACCATTTCTCAGGTCCTTTCCACTGTACCTATTAACCTCTCTCCCTTGAATAGCCTATCCCATCCCGCTCCATCCACTCAAAAAACCTAGCTAGTACCAAAATTTAAAATTAATTTTTGGCATTACATGCTCTAAGCGGCCTATCTTAGAATTCCTAGTTTAGACATACCTAGATCATATACTAAAATTTTTATATTATAATGACCTATTTATGTTTGTGTCTACAGCTAGCATGTGACTATCCTAAAAATGAACTATTCACCTCTATAGCCCTAGCACCTAAAATAATGCCTAGCATAAAACAGACATATGATGTTTGCAAAACAAATCAATTGAGGGTGAAAAATTATATCTGATTTTATCTTTTCATCTTTAATTACTATCACATTGATTAGAAAGTGTCGGTTGAAATAAATGTAGAAGTTCTTAACTGCTGATATTTACAAGTCCTTAGTGGTTTTAGTAAAACAGCCAAAGTTGGATTTTATAAATTTGTATTAAAGATCTTTTCCATATTTATAATATGAAGTTGTTTCAAAAGTGCTGTTTCATGATCAATACTAATTTCTATCAGCAATTAATGTTAATGAAAGCAAACACACAGTGAAAATCATCATCTTGGTTTCAGACTCAATATTTAACATTCTATGTACACACCTAACAAAATATTCAAATTTCAAAGCTCTAAAGTTATTAAAAGAAATATAATCATTCAATAATGTTAAATAGATTACAATACCGCTTCCATTTTTAGACTTCTTCTGCCCTGGTTTCTTCTTTGAGGCAGCTGCTTCAGAGGGCGGGGTAGGCTGTTTAGTAACTGGGACAGGTTCTACTTTTTTGCCAGGAATCTTTGATGTATCACTTTCTTTGATGACCTGCTCTTCAACTACAGGTTTTTGTTTCTTCTCCTTCTTCTTTCTTTCCCTAACACTACTTGAGGTTTCAACCACATTCAATGGAACAGGTATAACTTTCTCATCCTCTACAGCCAAAGCATCAGATAATTTAAAGTCCCGAGGTACACTCTCAGAATCAGATTCATGGAGGTTCCCATTCTGGATTTCTTTCCTTTTATTCTTTTTCTTTTCTGCCTTCTTTTTATCTGTTTTGGTAGGAATAAGTTTTTGTTCTCTTTTCTGTTTTTCAAGAACTTCATCATATAATGTTTCTTTCATGAAAAGCCAGAAGAAGAGGAAAATTACTGTAATAACTACTGAAGGAATAAGGACAATAAAATATGTTGACTCATAAAACTCCATGGTGCTTTTGTTAATGTGATCCTATAAAACCTAAATGGGGGGGAGGGGAGAGCAAAAAAACAAAAAAGAAGCTGTCAGTCTTATAAATATGAAACTCAAAACCCATGCTCTTTCAAGTGGCATTTTAGATCTAACCTGATCTACAAATCTAAACAGGTTAGTTGTTTAAATCACATTCTTGATTATTCTGCCAACTACAATTCAAATATACTACAAAAGAAAAATAGTAACTAGAAAGTGACTGTAACACATCCTTCCATTTTTTAATCATGTGAAAAGATCCTAATGAGAGGGAAAAAACTTCAATGTTCATTACATTTCCCCCCCCCCAAATATCCACTTTTGATAACTTTATTAATAGTTAGCTTTTCTCCTTTTATTGTATAATGTTGATGAATACTATCATATGTGAAAATTAAGAGGTTTTAACTATTAACAACTGACTGGCTCACTGGATATCCATTAAAAGTACCATACTCTTAAAGGCAAAAAAAAAAAGAAGAAGAAAAGGTAGTTCATTCCTTCACTTAGAAATTTAAGACCATTCACAGACTTCTAACATCTTTACTGCAGTGTCAGCCTCATGATATGGTGATATACGAGGATATGGAAATATAATAAAGTCAAAATCAAATCAAAACGTTAGAATGTGGCGTTTGGCACTAAAATAAAATACACATTAGATGCTTTTCTCAATTTTTTCCAAGGTATCCTATACTGCATAAAACAAGTTACACTGCAAAAGCAAGGCTAGCATCCTTGCCCAAATGCTAAAAAAAAAAAAAAAAAAAAAAAGGCTTTGTCTCATCAATAGAACCATCAGTCCTACATTTAGATTAAACCAATAGCTACTGGGGAAAAAAAGGTATGATCTGACTACCCAGATCTGTCTAGAATATATATATTATATCCCTCACCTAAAGGGTAGTTTCTGCTAAAATTAAATCTCAAAGTAAAAATGACTCTGATGTTTAGATTCTAGGTATCAATGTTCTTACAAACATGTATGAGCCACATAAAAGTAGCTTGTATTCTATGTTAAATCTGTTATAGAAAAAGGCAAGGTGTGTGATGCACATGTAATTAAACAACAGGACATGTTTGGCATAAAGCAAATTAAAGTTAACATTTATACTTTTAATATACAAATAAATCTGAGAATTTTTTAAGTTTTCATTGTCTTGAAGAGTCTTACAGATGATGATTAAAGAAATCAAATTCCACCTAAACAGAATCATTCTAATTATTTTAGACCCTGGCAAACATCTGAGTTTAAGCTGGATAAATCTGAGTTTATTGAATATAAAACTTCACCAGAACCATTCTTAACAGAATTCATGAATTTTACAAGACAAAATAAAGCTATGCACACTTATCTTTGTTTAAATGCCAAGACAGACAGAACAGAAATCTTACATTGTTAGCATAATCAACTTGAGCTCATTAAATTTAACTTTGTCTTTCAATTAATTTACATCCCATTTTAAAATGCAGAGCATAATCGTTTCAAGTTATACCAGCAAGGACCCAAGTCTGAAAAATAGACAGAAATGGAACCTGAGAACAAAGTACAGTTGACCCTTGAACAACACAAGTTTGAACTGAGATGCTCCACTTATACACAAATTTTTTTCAACCAAATGCTATTGAAAATACAGTATTCGGTGCGTGCAAAACCTACTTATATGGAGAACCTACTTTATTACATATACTCAGGTTCTACAGGGCCAATTGTGGGACTTCAGTATGCGCAGATGTGGGTATACGGGGTCCCAAAATCAATCCCCCGAGTATACAAGAAATAACTAGTTCAACAGGCATATCATTCATCTTTGTAATTGAAATAACAATTCACACTTCCATAAACATTTTTCAAAATAGCATTAACACAACCCTGGACTTACTAAGACAGGTTTTAACAAGTTGAAGGGGAAAAGGAATCATGTGCTAACCAAACACTAAAAGAAACTTTATATAAAGAATTATTTCCCTGATAACTCATGTTAACATGAACTATCCAGGTTTTAAATTGATCAGACATAGCTTACTGTGCCTGTCTAAGTGTTAGTGATCAACCAGGAATGCTTTTAAAGAACAGAGAATTTTTTTATAACATAGCATCCACAGGATACACAGCCTATTCAACTTAACTGGGGAGTTGGGGGAGGGAAAAAGACAAAACCAATAGTTGGAATGGTTCAAATTTTTGCTTTGAAGAACAAAAAGAGAGGCTAAGGTACTTAGCAGTAACCACAGAAGCTGAAAAAAGAAGACAAGTCAAAGTTAAAAAGTCCTGATGAACAGCAAGCTGCAGTCCAGTACAACCCTACGTCTTGGAGAGCAGAATCTATAATCAAGCAGAGCCAGTTCACCTGTACAGAAAAGGGGGAAAAAAGCAAACGTTCAGGAGAAGAGAGGCTAGGAGACCACAAGAACTCTGAAAGAGTGATTCCTCAAATGTTCTGATGATTTTCTAGTTTCCTTTTCCAGGTCCCGTATCAGGCCTGAAGGAATCATGCTTCCTGTCTTTGGATTTTCTTAAGATTCCCTTCACACAATTCAACTCCTCTTCAGTTGAGTTCATTCTGCATCTAGATGAATCTCAAATGTTTGCATTCCTTTAACCCAATAATCCTGATCCTTTATCCCAAGAAATTTATTTGCAAGAAAAAGCACATAAAGATGTTCACAGCAACATTACATAAAAACTGAAAAAAGACATAAAACATCCAACATCAGAATGGTTTATAATAGCAAATATCAATTCAAAATAGTTATTAAAACTATAAATACTAAGACTTTGTATTAAATTCAATGCTGCTAAAAAGTAACAATCATTTTACTTGTATGATCAAAACATTTTATATATAAGTTCAATAACTAAAGAGTTGTGCCAGACTAATGGGTGCAATCTCACTTGCCTTGTTCATAAAATGTTCAATTCCTTGTGTATTTTTAAAAAATGGCGTGGCCAGGCGTGGTGGCTCATGCCTGTAATCCTAGCACTCTGGGAGGCTGAGGCGGGCGGATTGTTTGAGCTCAGGAGTTCGAGACCAGTCTGAGCAAGAGCAAGACCCCCGTACCTACTAAAAATAGAAAGAAATTATATGGACAACTAAAAATATATATAGAAAAA
>CM052442.1:35674127-35767111 GCA_028533085.1 Varecia variegata
CTTAGAAAGTTTCTTAATCATGAATCAAAGATTTTTGTTCTTAGCCTGACCTTACTAACATTTTAATCAGTTACTTACAGACAAGCTTGCCAGTTTATAAAAGATGTGATGAATACAAGGATAGGAACAAAAAGCAAACCAACTGAATAATGTTTCATAAAAAAGACTACTTTATCCTTTGTTACTCTTTCAGTTACCTGGTTGGAATAGTAGTAATTCCAATAATTCAGATAAGCAGGGATACCATGTCATTAAGTCTAAGACTTACTTCATGTAATGAATTGTTCAGTTAACTGGTTTTCATAAAAATGGCTCTTGAAAATTACCACTTTTCAAGCAATGACTTTTTTGCTATTATGACTGTTTACCTAAACATACACAAAATAAATATTCTATAAAAAGTAAAATTTCAACATTATGATTTCAAGCAAAGACACACTCAACATTTTATTCAACATAATGGTTTCTAGTCAGAGTATATATGTAACAAATCTGTACTGTACAACATGTTTGAATGAACCCAGAATATTTTGCTTTGGGTACATATGCCAAGCAAGAACGACAAAGATCTATCATCTCCTACAACTCTTCCATCTTCCCTGCATGTGCTCTACTTCTCATGGTTTCAAAACTTGTGTTTACACTTTATTGCCCTAATGGTACTTTTTTAAGTGCAGACTGAATGCAAGGTAACTCTGAGCTCCAAAAAGTTTGAAACTAGTGAAGAAAATAGTACAGAAAGAACAGACTTTCCAAAGAATGATAGTCCACTAACCACCATCACCACCACCACCACCACATTTTCTCTTCCTCCTTTGGCAAATACAATAAGCCTCTATTATATGACATGACATTACATTTTGTATATAATGTGTATTTACTTTCAAATTGTCTATACTTAAACTCATTTTCATTGTTGGATTAATATTTAACCATGTGTGAAAAGTGTCTGGGATGAAATAAAACATCATAATTTCCCACTAAAATTAATGGAAATTATGTTTTCATTTAATCACTTTTAAATTAGCAGCAGAGTTTTCTTTTTTTTTTTTTTTTTATTTTTATTCTAGGACAAACTTCTAAAGCAGCAGGGTTTTCAAAAATGAATTCAAATCATTAAATATTTGATTCTCAAGTTGGAGACAAAAAGCAATAAGATAGCAAGGAATACCAGTCCTATCTCGAAAAAGAAAAAGATCCATTCAGTTTGAGTTAGACTAGCAACTTCAAAGCAAAATGAAGAAACATAGGATAAATAAGATCAAGTAGCAGAAGCAAAAAAGAAAAAATCACACTTCAAGGCTTAATGATTTTAACTAACTATAATCATAAATTAGTGTGATACTAAAATCAGATTTGTTCCATAGAGTAAATAATATTCAACAAGATTAGAAGAAAACAGATTCGAACAAAGGAAGGAAACAGATCACCAAACTGGAATGCTCAGCATACATTCTGGGTATTACCCAGGATACATCAGCTGAGATTCAAAAATCAAAATTAAAAAAAGTAGAAATGAAGATTTCCAGTAAAGACTCTTCTATTTCAAACACTTAACAATGGTATGAAACATAAAAGGAAATTATTTTTACATGTGGCTAAACTCAAAACCAAGATAAACATCTCTCTAGGTCAGAAATGCAATAAAAATTCAAAACAGTAACTCATACCTGAAGTGGAGTATACGGAAGAAGGAATGAGGAAGGTGGCCAGATAGATCAGCTCCTAAAGGTAACAGCAACAGAACCAGGTTCACTGCTTGACACCAAGGGATGGAGGTAGGGAATAGGACTTGCAAAGCTTGTGAAAAGAGTTTTAAAAAGAAAATAAGAAAGAAGGGAAGGAGAAGAGGAGAAGGGAAGGAATAGGTGTGAAAACCAATCAGGCTGCAAACCTATTATCTAGAACTACACCTTTATAGAAGTTCCGAGCCGGGAGAAAAAAAGATGACAAAACATCCAGTCCCACAGCAAATTAAAAATTAACAATAATTCCTTAATATTAACTATCCAACCAGTGTTAACATTTCTCAAACTGCTTTGTAAATATTTTTGTTATTTTTTGATTGGTATATTTCTTGTCTCCTTTCATCTACCATACCTTCATCTCTACCATTCAGTTTCTGGCAATTCTTAGAACTTTTAGTTAGAAAAAACCAAACCAGGTGGCTGATCCTACAGAGCTTCCCGCTTCTGAATTTTGTTGATAGTATCCTCATAGTGTTTAACAAATTTTTCTGTCAGTTTTGATTTTAGTGTAAGATTAATGCACAGTGTGGCACATTTCCATCAGGAAGTACCTAACATATGAATGTCTCTGTGATATGAGCAGCTAGCCACGGGTGATCTTTGTCTAGACATTATTCATTATTCATTAGGAGATACAAAATGGAGATAGTCTATCATTCCTTCTTTATTAGATAGAATACATCTATAGAAACTTATGACCTTTCTGGTTATCGCAAGACACAAATCATAGAGGAAAAATGCTTACTTCTTTTTATTTACTAGTTGTCAAAATAATGAGTTCATCCAATAGCAACCAATTCAGAGTTTAAATATAAAACATAGGAAGAAATTTAATGAGAACAAATCACCAATAAAATCACGAATTCACATCAGATAGTATTAGTTTTATGAAACAGTCGGACAAAGATTTTTAAATTTGAACATGTTGAAGCAGCAGAGAGATAAGGAGAGTTTTTAAGTAGCAAAAAGGTTATAAAACAAAAACAGAATTGAGACAGATGGATAAGAAGTAGCAATTTGAAATCTAAGAAATGAAAATTGTAGATACCAGCACTTAGATTCAATAGGTAGAATAAAGTCTAGACTGGACAGAAAAAAGAATTGGTAAATTGCTAGAGAGTAATGAATTAATTCATCTGGTACAAGACACAGAAAAGAGGAAAAAAACTGACAGAGCAATTAAGAGACACAGAGGGTAAACTAAGAGACTCCAACATAGGTCTACTCAAAGAGAAGAAAAGCGAAAATAACACAAGCAATATTTAAAGAGGTGAAAATTTTCCAAAATTAAAGAAAGATCTGATTCCTCAGATTTAAGTATACTCTGAGTACCAGCTGGATATACAGAAGTTTGTCCACACTTCCAGAGTGCTTTGGTAAAACTGCAAAACAGCAAGCATAGTGAGCTTCTTCACAACAAATGTCCATAACAATTTAGGAAAACCACATGCAAACACTGGCATCACTGAAATGTTTACAAAAGTCTTACAATGTCATTTAAGAGCTGCAGAAGAGGGAAGACTTCAAAGTTTACTGATTAATTCTATCCAAACTTTTTAAAAAACCATTTCTACATACAGTAGTCCCTCAGTATATTCAGGGGATTGGTTCCAGGACATGCCCCCTACCCTACTCCCCTAATCCTTCAAAATCCCTAGCATACTCAAGTCCCACAGCCTGTATATGCAGGTTTCCCATCCCGCTCCATGTATAAATGGACCCATGTGGTTCAAAACCCATGTTGTTCAAGAGTCAACTGTAATTATTTTCTTAAGACTCTAAAAGCAAAGTGTAGAAGCAATCCTCAAAATAACTCCATATTCTAGTGAACTATTAACTCGAATTATTTCAGAGTATCTAGTAAACATATTTGAGTCCTTAAAAAAGGAAAATAATAGAAAATTTGTTAATTTAAGTTTAGCCTAAAGCTGTCTTACATATTTTAAATGTGGCCTAAAGGTTTCTTTGTACACAATGAACTATAACCTAACTGGATGTGTAAACAGACTGTATGTAACATTATCTTGTAATAAGTAGCCCAGTCTCAGCCAATCACAAAGGCCACATTTCAAACGGCAGCCAAGTGTTCAAACAGTGTTTGAATAATCCAGCTGTTTCTGTACCTCGCTTCCATTTTCTGTATGTCACTTTCCTTTTCCTGTCCATATATCCCCTCCGGCTACACAGCAGTGTCAGAGTCATCTCTGAACCTATACTAATTCATGGGGCTGCCCGATTCATAAATCGTTCTTTGCTCAATTAAACTCTGTTAAATTTGTCTAAAGTTTTCCTTTTAACAAATTCAACTAAATTAAAACTGTAAACCTTTAATAGAGACACCATAAGAAAGTGAGAAGACAAGCCAAAGTGGGAGAAGACATTTGTGACACATAATTGGCAAAGAATTATTAATAGTATTCAGAACATATGAAGAACTCCTACCAACCAAAAAGACAAATTCAACACAAAAATGAACAGCCATTTCAGAGAAAAGGAAATAAAAATGTCCAGCAAACACTAACAAGATGTTTTCTCTCAGTAATTGGAAATAAAAAACCTACAAGATAACAATTCATACACAATAAGCTAACTTTAGTTTCTGCCAATATCAAGTATAAGAACATGGAGCCATCACATGTATACACAGGTGAGGGGAATAAACTGGTACATTTACATTGGAAAACAACTTAGAACTACCTAGTAAAGCTGAAAATGTTTATCTCCTACAATCCAACAATTCCACTCCTAGCTAGTATAAGCCCCAAAATAATTTATTCAAACTATAAGTCTCAACTCCTTAGTAGATAGCAAAAAACTTATGTCTTGACTAGCATTTTTATTTCTAATGAAACAAAATAGCACAGTATTGCACAGAAGCTTTTTTTCAGGAAACTTTTTTTGTTATATATGTGTACACTTGATAATGTACTGAGTCATCAAAAATGTTTCTTATTTTGAGTGGTAACTGAAAGTCTGAAAAAACACTATCATAGAGACACTAAAGTGCAACCAATAGACCTATGCAAGGTGTTCATAGCAGTACTGTGTATAGTAACCAAAAAAAAACCCTAGAAACCCAAATGTCCATCAACAGACAACAGAAAATGATCAATTGTAAAATATTCATATGATGAAATTCCACACAGCAGTGAAAGTAAATGAATTTGAGCTACATACAACATGGTGAAAGAATATTAGGACCATAAAGTTGAAGGAAAATGGAAAGTTGCAAATAAACTCATACAGAAGGATCTTATTTTTAGAGTGCAAAAAGAGAACAAAAAAAATAGTTTAGGGATATAAACAGATGTGGCAAAACTAAAAGAAAAGCAAAGATAAAAAAGATAGTAGTTACTCTGGGGGGAGTACATAAAGTTAGGATGTTAATAAACTAGGTACAGACTGTTCATTGTGTCTATATTTTACACATATTTTATAAATATTTTATATGTATTTAATTTTTAAAAGAAAATTTTAAATAAAGCTGAGAAAGGTACACAGGTGTTCAGCACACAGGTATGCATTTTATATTTAATCTTTAAACTGTACATACACATTCTATATTCTTATACATCTGAATCATTTAATATTTGTTTTAACTTTCAACCAAACAATAAAAAGACAACTAGGAAGAGATAAACATAAATTAAAACAAGCAAGCAAACAGGCATAAACTTCCCCGATTCTTAATTTATATAATGACAGTGATGAATAACTGTAGAAAGTTATGCGTACTTTGAAACAAATTTTCCCAAAAAAGAAAATACTTTAGGCCAGACGCGGTGGCCTCAAACCCACAATCCTAGCACTCTGGGAGGCCGAGGCAGAAGGATCACTTGAGCTCAGGAGTTGGAGAACAGCCTGAGGAAGAGCAATACCATCTCTACCAAAAATAGAAAAAGTTAGCCGGGCGTTGTGATGTGCGCCTATAGTACCAGCTACTCAGGAGGCTTAAGCAGGAGGATCACTTGAGCCCAGGAGTTTGAGATTGCAGTGAGCTATGATGAAGTCACTGCACTCTACCCAGGGCAATAGAGTGAGACTTTGTATCAAAAAAGAAAGAGAATGGGAGAAAAGAAAGAAAATACTTTTTAAAAAAATACTTTAAAACAGTGGTTCCCAACCTTTTTAGTACCAGGGACTGTTTTCATGGAAGATAATTTTTCCATGGACCAATTTTTCCATGGACCATAATTTCCATGGGTGGGGGGATGGTTTCAGGATGATTCAAGCGCATTACATTTATTGTGTACTTTATTTCTATTATTATTACATTGTATTATACAATGAAATAATTATACAACTCACCATAGGTTGGGGACCCCTGCTTTAAAATAAGGAATCTATAAAAATTTTTACAAAAACTACCTAGTGTTTTCTTGACTTAGTACAAAGACGCCTCAAGAAATTAGACGGGGCCAGGCGCTGTGGCTCACGCCTGTAACCTAGCACTCTGGGAGGCCAAAGCGGGCGGATTGTTTGAGCTCAGGAGTTCAAGACCAGCCTGAACAAGAGCAAGACCCCATCTCTACTAAAAATAGAAAGAAATTATATGGACAGCTAAAAATATATATAAAAAAATTAGCTGGGCATGGTGGCACATGCCTGTAGTCCTAGCTACTCGGGAGGCTGAGGCAGGAGGACTGCCTGAGCCCAGGAGTTTGAGGTTGCAGTGAGCAAAGCTGACACCACAGCACTCTAGCCCGGGCAACAGAGTGAGACTCTGTCTCAAAAATAAATAAATAAATAAATAAATCTTTTAAAAAGTAAGAAATTAGATGGACACAGTAACCAAGAGTAATAACCAAAGCTTCTCTTTATACCAACATTCATTTTAAATGTTGCTGGAATTTTTTGCTTAAATGAATGCTAAATAACACTGAGAAGATATGACATATATGTACCAACTTATGCCTTGTAATTAATGCTAGAAGAGCAAACAAAAATTCAACTTTGCTCATTTTACAACTAATTTATATTTATGAATTATTTCTTTTCTCTCCATAACTACAAACAAGGTAAGTGCATAGTCTGTATTTTACACATAATCCCAAAGCTAACCTTTAATGTACACATGACCCCTAAACTACACAAGTTTGAACTGTGCAAGTCTACTTACATGTGAATTTTTTTCAAGTGTACTGAAAATTTTTTTAAAGATTTGCAACAATTTGAAAAAACTCACAAACCACATAGCCTAAAAATATCCAAAAAAAATAATGTCATAAATGCATAAAATATATATAGATGCTAGTCTATTTTACCATCTACAATCATAAAATATATACAAATTTAAAAAGTTTTTTAAAAATTTTTTTAAACAGACAGGACTCACTCTGTCACCCAGGCTGGAGTGAAATGGCATCACCATAGCTCACTGCAGCCTGGAACCCCTTTGGCTCAAATAATCCTCCACCTCAGCCTCCACAGGAGGCTAGGAATACAAGGATAAGCTGCCACACCCAGCTAATTTTTTCACTTTTTGTAGAGACGGAGTTTTACTATGTTGCCCAGGCTGGTCTCGAACTCCTGGTCTCAAATAATCCTCCCACCTCAGCCTGCCAAAGTGCTGGGATTACAGGTGCGAGCCATTGCACCCAGCCAGAAAGTTAAAATTTATCAAACATGCACACATATATATGATGCCATTCTCAGTCCAGTCATGAGAAACGTAAAACAAACATAAAAATGCAGTACTAAATCAAAACTGCATAAAATTATTACAGTGATACAATATGTACATAGGTGGCTATGTAATAATTTTGTAGCCACCTTCTCTTGCTATTGTAGTAAGCTCAAATGTGGCGAGTACTCATTTAAAACACTATAAGAAACTAAATATCTCCATGTGAGCAGTTTTTCTCCCCAGTAAATTGCGTATTACAGTAAAAAGTAATCTCTCACAGCTCTTGCATTATTTTTCATTGTGTCTAATGCAATACCATAAACCTTCAATAACATCATGGGACCCATAGGAAGTGCCACTAGTGATGCCAGAAGTGCTCATAAGCAGAGAAGGTCACCACATTACAAGAAAAAGTTGAACTGCTTGATATGTACCACGGACAAAATCTGCAGCTGCAGTTTGCTCACCATTTCAAACAGATGATTCATCTTGTACACAGATGACAAACTTACAGTATCAATGAACACAGTACAGTACTGTAAATTTATTTTCTCTTCTTTATGCTTTTAATAACTTTTTCTTTTCCCTAGCTTACTTTATTGTAAGAATACAGTCTATAATATAAATAAGTGTTAATTGACTGTTATCAGTAAGGCTTCCAGTCAACAGTAGGTATGAGTAGTTTTTAGGGAGTCAAAATTTAGACTTAGATTTTTGACAGTGCAGAGGGTCAGCATCCTAATTTCACATTGTTCAAAGATTAACTGTATAATTTACTCAAAAAGTGCTACAAAAATTTCAAGCTCAGAAATACATTCTTCAAGTTAAAACTAAATCCAATTTTTCAGACCAAAAAAAGAAAAAGATCAAAAGAACTAAGCCATTGTTACAAAGGACTCAATTTAAATTTAAATTACAGTAAACATCTGTGTCAAACTGAAAGTTATTTAAGAAATGAGTCCCCATTCATCAGCAAGGGAGTACCAACTACAAAGATTATACATCACAGTAGCTGAAACTGTACCCAGAAATAAGGGCACTAAATAATGATAAGCTTGAGAAATTCACTTCACAGAAATCATGACATTCAGCCAACCTCAGACATCCAGGTTATGAAAATTATGTAAAATAATTATAGAACACATTTCAAATGAACATGACTTCCCAATAAACCAGGCAAGTACAGGTCAGTGGCACACGAATGAATTCAACCTGTGTGTGGATATTAAAGATTTAAGGAAACATCTTGAATGTTCAGCAACACAGCATTCAGAACACTGGGGAGCTTTCAGTGCATAGCTTAGCTTGTCCAACTTTATTTCAAAAGATACCTAGATCTAAACACATGCAGTCACTAAATTATTTATGTACAGATTCCACTCAGAACACTTACATTATTGACCAACGAGATTAACTGGTACTAAGCGCAAGTATTTTGCTGAAATTTGTCTTGTAAGTTTTTTTCTATTCCATTCTCCCAGAGTAAGCCTGAAACCTTATTCTTGGAGTTTCAACTTTACATGGCATTCCAAATACCACTCACTTAGCCATGCTAATAAAGAAGAAGAATGGCACACATGACAAGTAAAGCAGAAGGCTCAATGAGTCCTAATTTTTACACATCAGGCAATCCATTCATTCAAATTGAGCAGTATCTAAGTGCCAGAAACACAGTTCACAGTGATGAACAACACAAAGCCCCTGCCTCAAATTGTTATAGTCTTGTAGGTGAGGGACAAATCAAGCATATAAACAAATAAGCATATATTACATCAGGTAATGACAGTGCAATGAAAAGAAAATAAGGCTGCGACAAAAAATAGAGAGGATATTTTAGGTAGGGTGATTACAGTTGGCCTTTCGGAGATAACCATTGAGCAATGTCTACAAGATCACATGAGAGTAACTCATAATGCACATACACAGGAATTCAGACTGAAAAAATGTCTTAGAAACTAAGCAGTCTATCCACTGCTTTCCATATAAAACCTTTTATAGCATGTGGTTTTATGTAGCTTTCACGATTTTCTCCACTTGAAAAACTTCAAGTTTTAAAATTTAAATCACTAGTTTTAAGAGTTAATCCTCTAATTCCAGGAGGGGGAAAATCTTTATAACTTTAAACTAGCTTTCAAACACCTAACATTAGACAATTGCACATGGACAGTGATTTCTTTCAGAAAGCATTCTTATAAAACAGCTCAATGTGTAAGAATGGGCTGTAAAGTCAGAATGCCTCAGTTAAAATTCAGGCTCCTTCTCTTATTTGCTGGATCTTTGAACAAATTATTTAACCCATCTCCCTATTTTCCACCAAACAGTACCTACCTCATAAGGTTGCTGAGAGGATTAAATATGATTAAATATGATACTGCACATAAAGTATTTACAGAATCTAACAGGAAATCAACACTCTAATGCTAGTTATCACTTATGTAGCAACTAAGATAATAACATGATTCCTTAAGGAGCCTCAGGCAGGTTAAGATAGATAAGATCATAGGAGCAGCAAGTGGTGCTAAATAGCAAAACCAAATTCAAGCCCAAGTTCTTCAGACTCCCCAGCACCCCCACTCTACTACACAACACAGTGTTATGTAATTAAAGAACTGAGCAATAAAGAACTTGTATAAAACCTTAGAGTTAATAAGGTCTAAGACCTGTAGGTCTCCTAATGACTGACTTCCAGCTTATTACACCAGACCAGACTGTTTCCTTGGCAACTCAAATGACTCGTGTAAGAATAATAACTGTCCCACATTTTTCAGTGAGAATGTAGCTTAACATCAAGTCTCTTGATAGACAATGTAGTAAATGAAACTCACCATAAGTTCTGATAACTAATTGTAAATGTTACTCAAAATAAATATAGATAAATGACATTTTCCTCTAGTAATGGTACCTGCAATGATTCTATGGTCCCTATGAAACCTATTTGAAGTGGAAGCTGTCTTAAAGGACTTCTCACTGGATTAACTGTCCTTCTCCACCTTTGTAAAAATAAATGGGCTGGTGTTTATGGAAAGCTAAATGATTCTTGCTAACAGTGTACTCTTCCTTCCTGCTTACGTCTACAAATCCATTAAATAAGAGAATAAAGTCAAAAGGTCTATTTCTATGAAAACTAAGTTAAATCCTTTGGAAGCCCTTAATGAAAAGCCGGAAAAATCTAGAAGGATCTTGTACTTGGAGAGTTTCCCAGTGCCTACATTTTCATTCCACTTTAAAGAAACCAATACCAGAAATCATAGATAATGTTTGTAGGGTAAAATTTATGGAAAGAAAATCAAGATACCCCCTACTCTAAGAAAAGAGATTGGTCCAAATAAAAAGACAGGCAAATAAAAGTAAAATTAAATGTTTTAAGTGAAAACATTAAAGTACACACATATTTTGAGTACTGCTTTCACCAGCTTTTTGAATTAGTTAACCGATGGCCCTAATCATGTGGGGCAGATAAGACGTTCTCACCACATTCTAAACATCACTCCCTCTACCAAGGGGTTTCTAATTGCTCCCTGCCAAGTTCTTCTGCTCTGACAGTTCCTAGAAGAGGAAAGGAACATGCATCCAAGAATGCGGTATCCATCAAAGGAAGGATTGCAGGAAAAAGATTTAATTCATTTGTTCAACAAATCCTTATCAAGCAACTGCTACATGCCAAACACTGCCCTAAACTCTTAGGATCCATCAACAAACAAAACAGACAAAAAGCCCCTGCCCTCATAGAGGTTATGTTATAGTGTGTGTTTGGGGGACGGGGGAAAGACAATAAACACAATCAATATGGAAATTATATAGTCTGACAGAAGATGACAAGTGCTATGGAGAAAATGGAGCAGGGTACAGGGATCAAAAATAGGGGAGAGTAGTTTTAAATAAAAAAGGCAGACATTTTGGGCAATTGACATTTAAAGAGCAAAGACTTGAAGGAGAGAAGGGAATAAGCCATGCAAGTATCACTTTTAATCCAAGGAGGGGCAACAGCCAGTGTAATGGCCCTAAGTCACCCAGTGAGGCTGGAAGGATATAAGCAGGAGGAAGAATAGT
Source organism: Varecia variegata (assembly GCA_028533085.1). Lineage (NCBI taxonomy): Eukaryota > Metazoa > Chordata > Mammalia > Primates > Lemuridae > Varecia > Varecia variegata. The sequence continues at coordinate 35,685,552 of CM052442.1, forward strand.
AGCCGACCTTAGATGTGAGGGGGAATGGGGAGAGTGGGGGTGACCAGATTCTGTAAGGCCTTACAGGCCATAGGAACTCCGGCTTTTACTCTGTATATAGGAAGTCACTGCAGTTTTGAAAAGACAAGTGATAGGATGTGGTTGCTGTGTTGAAAAGACTGTAGGGAGCTAGCGTAGAAGCAGGGAGACCAGTTAGGAGGCTAACTACAGAAATCTAGATAAGAGATAAGGGCTTGGACCAGGACGGTAAGCAGTGGAGGTAGTAAGAAGAGATTGGATTCTGGATATATTTTCAAAATAAGACAGAGCACAGAATGTCAAGTGTGAAAGAGGTAAGTCAGGGATAACTCCAACATTATTTTTGCCTGAATGGTGGATAGAACTGCCATCAGAAGAGATGGGTTAGGCTGCACCTGAGGTAGGTTTAAAAAGGAATATGTAAGTTTAGTTTGAGTTGACCACTGTACCTCCAAAAGAATAGGTCTAACAGGTTGTCTGGAGTACAGGAGGGAAGTCCAGGCTGGAGATATAAATATGAGAGCCATCACCATATAGGTATTTAAAGCCATGACACTGGATGAGATCACCAGAGGAATATAAAAAGAAAAGTGAACCAAAGACTAAGCACGTCAACTTCAAGAGTAGAGGATGACCCATAAATACTGCATGAGCAAAGCAATTAGTGATGAGATCACCAGAGAAATATAAAAAGAAAAGTGAACCAAAGAATAAGCATATCAACTTCAAGAGTACAAGATGACCCATTAAGATATTACAGAATGAGCAAAGCAATTAAGAGAGAACCCAAAAAGTAGGTGGTCCTGAAGAAGACAAGTGTAAACAATTAAGCTACATTCAGTGTACAAATCACTTCGCTGAAACTAGATTTAAGTTACAGTTAAAAGTTCTTAGCCTGGGCTGGGCGCAGTGGCTCATGCCTGTAATTCTAGCACTCTGGGAGGCCGAGGCGGGAGGATTGCTCGAGGTCAGGAGTTCGAGACCAGCCTGAGCAAAAGCAAGACTCCCATCTCTACTAAAAATAGAAAGAAATTAGCTGGACAACTAAAAAAAATATATAGAAAAAATTAGCCGGGCATGGTGGCACATGTCTGTAGTCCCAGCTACTGGGGAGGCTGAGGCAGGAGGATCGCTTGAGCCCAGGAATTTGAGGTTGCTGTGAGCCAAGCTGACGCCACGCGGCACTCTATCTAGCCCCGGCAAGAAAGACTCTGTCTCAAAAAAAAGAAAAAAAAAAAATTAAAAGTTCTTAGCCTGTATTAGTTAAGATGATATGTAAAATATTAAATAACTTTTTAAAAAGTTGAGCATTTCTTATATATTTCCTAGGAATATTATATTTTCGATTGGAGTCTCTACTAAAACTCTTCTGAGTATTAAAAGTATATTTTGCCTATTTTCTTTTTACATAAAACCATTTAACAGCCTATACCATTTTTAAAAAAAGAAGATAGCCTAAATAGTTTCCACTGCCACTGCTCTCAAAGACCAAAAATACATTTAAGCACAACAGCCTGGCACACAGTTATAAAATGTCATCGCTTTTCTTTTTCTAGACCTCAGATATACGAAAAGTTAATCAAACTTCTTAGTGCATGGCACTTAGGTTTTCCCCCTTACTCTTTTGTCTATTTATAGAAAAAAATAGCTTATATTCATATTTAAACCAATGTTTCCCAGTGATTTGCATATAAATTACATTTCTCTGAGACACCCAAAGTCATGTTCACAAGAAGAGAAAGCAATGAAATGCAACTCTATTTGTGTATGAGTGATCATCAGTATCACTTCTAGAGAAAGTTACTTGCTTCTAGCCTCTAAGCATACTTTGGATTTGCCTTCAAAGTAGCTAAAAACACAGCAAGCAGCTCACGTTATCCTCAATATTGGAATGCATGGTTTCTCTGATTTACATATTCTGCTTTATTACATACTAGGTCAGATACCTAAGAAACCCAAAACCTTCCTGGAGCCATTAAGTTTATTAACAATTTAAAATTGTTACAAAATATTAGAGATCTTTTAGATTAAAAATTCCTTAGCTATAAAACATAAGCATACAATTAAAAACACACCTTCCATATATTTCAAGTAAAATTCAAGTTACAAACTTAACAATAGTAACAATCTTAACATCCATCCTTTATAAGTTAAGCCTCAAAAAAGTCTTTATTTTTTAGGCCCTTTAGAAAAGCCATATTGACTGATACTTAACATATAATTATTAAAATCACCTCCCTTCCAAAAGCAGATTAAATCTTATACACTACAACTGGCCTGAGGTGAAAGATTTTTAGGGAAAAACAAACAGAAGAGACCACTGATATAAACGGAGGATATGGAAATATCTAAATTGGAAACAATATCATAAACGAATGGTTCTTCATAATGCTGACCCTGAATCATCAAGGGTTAAACCTTGATATCCTTTATAATTTTGAAGTGTTTAATACATTTAGGAAAAATTTTCGATAGGTCTTGTCATATTTTAAGTTTCAAGTTTCAGTATGAGTCTCAGAAAGGTAAATTAGGCAGAACACCTTATTATCTAAGCTCACCCCACCTTATTATCTAAGCTCACCCGATAAGATATTGTTATGTCTGCTGAAGTCTATAAAATTAGAAGAGCCACTTTTAACTCAATATTAGGGTGGGAAGGGAATGAACTTTTTCTTGGATCCTACAAACAATAAACCCAGCTATTTTGTGTTAGATCCTCTGAAAGAGAAAAAAAAGGAGCCTTTTTTACCAAGCAACACATCAAATATGAAAGTCTATTGCAAGGTATGTCTACCCAAAATACAAGTCATCTCAAGAGTACTCCAGTGTTATTCTGGGGAAGATTATCCCAAGTCTCATCAGCAACTGCTTCTGGCCAAACTGGAGACACTGTTGCCATTTGCCTGCTATGTAAGGTAGAGAAAACAAGTGCAACCTAATTTAGCCAAAATCAAACTTTAAATCAACTCCTACACAATTTAGAACGTTTAGTTCACCCCAAGGTGCTTATCTTTAGCTGGCTATAGGTGTCTTAATTTCTCACAACTTTCCACAAAGCATCTCAGGGAGAAAAAAAAAAAAAGGAACCACAACTTTGAACAGTTAACTTCAACTGTAGCTTTTTAAGCAGTGCTTATTCAAATAGCTGCTAAGAAATCCGTTTCTGGTATAGGCCCAACTCAGTTATGAATTTAGATTCGTCCTTCCTCCCAGGAGGAGGAATGGCTAACATTAAACAGCCCGCTTTTAATCTAATAATCAAGGTGCGGCTGGACGAGGTTAGGACGCCGCCGCCCGCGTCCGGAGCTGCTCATGTCTAGTGCACTCACGCTGCTTCGCCGCCCTCCTTCACCGCCAACGTGCAGGGCTGCACATTCCACATCAGGTGTCTCACAGCCGTACGACTTCTCTAGACCGCCAGTTTGGTTTTCTGATGAGGTCCCCAAGGCCAAAAATCTCATTGTTGGAAATGGAAGGAGGGGAGGAGGAATCACTTAAGAAGACACACCCCTCGGAGAGAGCAAGGGATAACTTCGCCCGCCTCGAGGGCGGTCCACAGATTTTTCTAACTCTCCCCTCACGCTGCTTGCCCGTCCCCAACCGCCCCCCACCACGACGGACGGGGCAGTGGGAGGGGGTGCCAAGGAAGAGGCTGAGCTCGGGAGAGCAGGCTCCCTGAGTATCCGGAGGGAATGGCGAGGACTGAAATTCCAGCATGGCGTAAGCATGGCCCAGCTCTGGCCCAGGGACGCCGCCGGAGACGCGCTCCCTCCGTCCACCGACCGAGGAGGCGGTAATCCGCCTTCCCTCCCGGGGCCCTCAGGCCTGCTAAAAATAGGCGCCTCGGTCACCCCAGGGCCCTCTCAAGCCGACCTCGCCCTCGGGAGACGTCCTCGGGGTGGAGGGGGGGGTCCTCTGCCGCGCCCGAGTTGAGGTCGGGCCCCGGGCGGCCCGGCGAGGCCGAGGCGGCGTCTTGGCCTGGGCAGCAACCGGGCGGTGGCGACCGGACACCCGAGGCCTACCGGGCGGGCGACGGCAGCGGGCGGTGTCCGGGCCCCGCGGCCGCGCCCCCCCGCCTGGCGCGGCCCTCCAGCCCGCCCAGGACCCCGCGGCCGGCGCCACCCTCCCCCTGCAGTCCCCGCGGTCGGCGCCCGGGCCCAAGTGCGGCCTGCTCGCCCTCACCCTGCGCGGCTGGGAAAGGAGACCGGGAAAACGCGGCGGCGCCGGCACTACAGCCCGGGCCGCCCGCTCCGAGGCGCCGCCGCCGCCGCCGCAGTCACTTAGGTGCCGTCGCGCCGCCGGGCAGGAAACGGGCGGCTGCGGGGCGGGGCGGCCCCGGCACGTCCCGGCGTCGGGGCCGGCGGGGCCCAGAGACCAGCCCCTTAAAGGGACAGGCGCCCGCCCGCCCCCGCGCGCCGCTTCGCGGGCGTCCTGCTGGCTCGGGATTCCGGGGCTTCCTCCGGTGATCACGTCCCCCAGCTAGGTGGAGGGCAGGAGCGCTGGGGTTGGAAGCTCAGCGGAATCCCCTTCATTGAGGACCCCTGCTCTCTGCATCCAAGGCTAGTTTCGACTCTCGGCCCTCCCACCAAAGCACCACTTGGCTCCCCACACCGGATGATTTCTTTCAATTTAAGCAAAGGGTGCTAGATTTCCACCACCACCACCACCCTCGCCTGTCCCGGATTTCTCCCCAGAAATCGCTGGAAAACGAAATCCTCCGTTCCTCTGTCTCCAGAGTGTCTCTGAATTCTCCTTCGGGCAACCCTAGCTACAAGCGGAGAGAGAAATTAGAAGCCGACCCAAATAAATTGTGTGCCAATATTATGAAACTGTTGTGTCTGCCAGCTGGTGGCCATTCATTCAGCCGGGGTAAATAGCTAGAAACTGCCGCGGAAGGAGGGATTGGCTAGAATCTGCTTATTCGTTTGCTCTTTGCTAAAAGGATGGCAGCGATCTTCCTGGTCTACTGGCAAATGAGTTGTGCTGATTGTCATGATTTATCGCTTATCAATCTCTCACAGAATGCCTGGCACTGCCCGGAACACACACAAAACCCTTCAAGCTCTCCTCAAATGTTGTGAGAGCTCAAAATGACTCAAACGCTTCTCGCGTGTGCACAGAGATACATAAAATTAGGACTCACCCATCATTACCTCCCCTTATATCCTGACAAAGTAGGAACAGGAGCAGTCTTCAACGAATGAACAGCACAACAGTTTCTACACCAACAGGGAATTTCCTTAATACGGGCTAATTAAAAGTATACTGTACTGTACATTTACATTGTAATTATTTTTGTCTGAGCTTCTAGAGCACCTCCAAAGTTCAAGTGAAAACTGAGCAGTATATAGGAGCCTGAGGTGTTGAGAATTCTGCCAGTCTTCAGTCACTATGTTCTCCAAAGATGCACTCTGTCTTATTTTAACTCCAGAGGCTTCCTCTTTTTCCTTTCTCATTAGGATTACTCAGCCCCTCAGCGGCTCCAATGCCCTCAAAGCAATCTATCTCTGAAGTACCGGCTGTCTTCTGAGCGTGTGCCGGAATATCCAGCCTTGCTGGAAAGGGAAGCCATTAGTCTCTTAATACAAAGGGGAAATGTGTCATTTCTGTAATGGAGTTTAAGGGCTCTTGGTTAGTTTACAAACAGTAAGTTCCTCAGGTTAGTACTAAAGCCCGTTTTAGGTTAGAATAAAATTTTCTGTCATTTTCAGTAAAACCACAATGTCATTTTAGAGACAGTAATAATAAGATACACTTCTAAATAAGACAATAAGTGGAATTTAGGACACTAAATATATAATATTACTGCTTCTAGTCAAGGATCACTTACTTCTGTGTTGCATAGTTTCAAACAAAGAAGTATAAATGTACCAGCTATTTCAGCTTTTCTGGGCCATTGGACTTTTAGAAGGGAAGTGGTTGGATGCTTTATTCTTTATAACCTTTCTGTTTATTCACATCATAACAAAAAGATTTACTAGAAATATTATGAATGGCCCTATTATGCATTAAGATCAACCCTCTAAGTTTTGAAGTATAGTATAATATAATTAACACATATAATTAAACTAAGATATAATTAACTTTGGCTGCGGCTTACTACTCTCCAGTGTCACTGAAACCAACAACTAACTTGTTAAAAAGGATTAGCACACCCAGCATCTGAGGCACCTCAAATTGTAACAACTAAGAAATTAGATTTTATTGAAAACTATGACATATAACGCTGTTACCTAAAGAGGACTCTCCTCTCTTTTTCGAACAAAAGTGCAATTTACTGAAGACTGTCTTCTGACTTTTATCATGTAACAATTCTCTTTTTTCTGAGTTTTGAGAAAGTTTTAAAGACTCATAGTACACATCTCTCCTGCAGATGGAGAGCAAGCTGGCTATTCCTGTTTTGTCTACGGTAGACTTCCCAGAAGTGGTGAGTTATGAAGAGATTTGAGTAATACATGAGTAACAGATTATATCTTCTTACTCCATCAGATCAGGGATGGCAGAGATGGAAGTATAGTGGAAGTAACTCACAGAATTTAAAATAAAGGGATGCTTCTGGGTCTACATTCACCCAAATAATGGAGTAGGGAGGCTCACAGAAACATTTCCAGCTGCAGATCTGGAAATAATCAGCTGTGCTAGCAAAATACCTCACACATAAGGGCGCTTGATAGAGAAGTCTGCATTGTTCAAGCATGTACTTTCATGGCAGATTAAAGATGGCCACAAATTACTTGCCACTCTTTGCATGAAGAGGTGGAATCTGTGTTCCCCACCTTTTGAATCTGGGAAGGCTCTGTGACTGCTGTAACCAATAGAATATGGCAGAAGTAGTGTTTTAGCAAGTTCTGGGCCCAGGCTGTGAGAGACAGGCAGCTCCATGCTGTCACTTGGAACCATTGATCTTAGAGCCCTGAGCTGCCATGTAAGAAGTCCAATTACCTTACTGGAGAGGCCATCTGGAAAGGCCCTGAAGACTACATCGGGAGAGAGATGAGCCCAGCTGCACCCAGCCTTCCTACTAACTGTCCCCACCAAGATGCCAGAAATACATACATAAAGCCTTCTTGAACCCCAGACCATCCATGCCACAAACTAAATACCACATGAACCCAGCTAATACTACATGAAGCAGAAGAATCACCCACCAAGTCCTGCCTGAATATCTGACCCCACAGAATTCTGACCCCATAGAAATAAAATAATTTTTGTGATTTTTGGATGGTTTGTCATGCAATAGATAAATGGAACAGCTTTCTTCTACTTTTCTAAATAGCTACAAGAAACCTTGTTTAAGCAGAAGGGAGTTTTGACTTTGTTCATATGATCACAAAACATCACTGGGGACTTTCAAGGGAAATTTGGGTAGGAGTGAGTAGGGAGGTAAAGCTAGTATGTAGCATAATTTTATATGATTGAAATCAACTCAATGTCTCCCATCTTCAAAGGCTGCCCAATGAATTGGAAACTAGTGGATTAAACGAAAACAGAGGAACTAGTATTTATTGTACATATACACTGTGCCAGGTATTTAATGTACATTTGCTCACAAAGTCCTCATAACAACCCTATATTGTAGGAACAGGCTCACATAGAGTAACTAACTAGTACAAGGACACAGGCTCAAAAACTAGCACCCGAACCTAGATTTGTTTGACTCCAATTCCCATGTACGTGCCATGGTACTATGTTGACCCCCAAGGTATAAACCTTTAGATATACAAACAACTAAAATGTGAATTTTCATTTATATATAGGTTTTCCTTATTTGTGATATCTTTGTCATTAGCATAAATAATAAATATATAACATTAAATTAAATCAGCAATGTTACATTGGCTGCCAGTCAGCATCATGTAAACTCTTTTGACTGAAAGAATGTAGTATTGAAATGTATATGGGTTTTTTGTGTGTTTTTTTTTTGAGACAGAGTCTTGTTCTGTTGCCCGGGCTAGAGTGAGTGCCATGGCGTCAGCCTAGCTCACAGCAACCTCAGGCTCCTGGGCTTAAGCAATCCTTCTGCCTCAGCCTCCCGAGTAGCTGGGACTACAGGCATGTGCCACCATGCCCGGCTAATTTTTTCTATATAAATTTTTTAGTTGGCCAGATAATTTCTTTCTATTTTTAGTAGAGATGGGGTCTCACTCTTGCTCAGGCTGGTCTCGAACTCCTGACCTTGAGCAATCCACCTGCCTCGGCCTCCCAGAGTGCTAGGATTACAGGCGTGAGCCACCGCGCCCGGCTGAAATGTATACGTTTTTGTCCAAGTGCACCTAGCAATTGGAAGAAACAACCTTTAAACCCTCTTTGATTCTTGACCCCATGATTTTTTATACACTTCCTTGTAAGGATTTTTTTTTAATATTGAATTTGCAATCAGAGAACCTGGTTTTGCTCCCTGGCTCCGCCCCTTTCTAATTGTATGACTTTGGACAAGTCACTTCCTTCACAGAGCTTTAGTTTCCTCACTAATTAACTGGGGCCAAGAGCACTTAGCTCTAAGGGTAAGTGTGAGAATTATATGCGATCATGTATTTCAAAATATTTTTAGCTGGGCGCAGTGGCTCATACCTGTAATCCTAGCACTCTGGGAGGCCGAGGCGGGAGGATAGCTTGAACAAAAGCAAGAGACCCTGTCTCTACTAAAAATAGAAAAAATTAGCTGGGCCTGGTGGCACGTGCCTGTAGTCCCAGCTTCTCAGGAGCCTGAGGCAGGAGGATCACTTCAGCCCAGGAGTTTGAGGTTGCTGTGAGCTAGGCTGATGCCAGGGCACTCACCCAGGCAACAGAGTGAGACTCTGTCTCAAAATAAACAAATAAATAAAATAAAAAACAACAACATCAAATAGCTATACATGTTTCTAAGTAATAATAATAAGTAGCATTTAAAAAATATTTTTAAACTATTAAATGGCACATAACTAGAAAATAGACTAACCACCTTATTATAAATTCTTAATATAAATATTAAATAAGGCATTATTTAACCTATATTGTATTTATATCTGAATAACTACCATATTAGCTACTTTTCATACAATGTATATAATTGCTAATTCTAACAACAACCACATGAGATGTAATTATGCTCATTTTGCAGATGAGAAAGCAGGCTCAGAAAATGAAATAACTTGCTTAAGGTCAAATGACTAGTAAGTGGCAGAATTGGAACTGACACTCCAAAGTCCAACCTCCTTCCACTCCAGCAGACCTCTCCCCACATGCCAACAGGCTAGTTTACCTGCTTGTACAAAGTAAAAAAGAAAGAGTTGACATCTTTCTTCTTTCAGGCCAAACTACTCTTAGTCCCACCAGATAGGTAGGAATCATTCTTATTTTTAAAAACTTTACATATACTTCAACATCCTTCCTCAATAGCCGCTTCAGTTTAATGTCCCTCACTGTTATATAATTCTTCTATCACTCTAAACTCAATCATGGACACACATTCAATTGCACGTTCATTGTGAAAAATGAAAAGTAAAAAATTAAGTAGAAGGAATTTTAAAAAATCACCTATAGTCTCACATCCAAAGATAACAGCAAGTAACATTTTTTCATTTCTTCTATCTTCTAAATCTGTGCATGTTTTTATTATAATTATGATTATAAATACTAAATGAAGTAACATATTCAAAAATTTTAGATAATGTCCCACTTTTTAACATCTATTTTTTTTCTAACTTTAAGATTAATTCAGGCCAGGTGAGGTGGCTCACCCCTGTAATCCTCGCACTCTGGGAGGCCAAGGCAGGAGGATCACTTGAGATCAGGAGTTCAGGACCAGCCTGAGCAAGAGTGAGACCCCCGTCTCTACTAAAAACAGAAAAAATTAGCCAGGCAACTAAAAATAAAAACAAAAAAATCGCTGGGCATTGTGGCATGCGCCTGTAGTCCCAGCTCCTCGAGAGGCTGAGGCAAGAGGATAGCATGAGTCCAGGAGTTTGAGGTTGCCGTGAGCTAGGCTGACGCCACGACACTGTAGCCTGGGCAACAGAGCGAGACTCTATCTCAAAAAAAGAAAAAAAGATTAATTCATAAAGTTGGCAGGACTGTTACATATTTTAAAAGACCGAAGAGGCAAAACAAAGAAATGTGATAAGTTGTCCTTGACAGGATACTTTTGCAAAAAAATGTTATGAAAGATATTTTGGGTACAAATGGGAGTTATTTGAATATTGGCTGAGTATTGAATAATATTATATTAGAGAACTATTATTTATTTTCTCCGGTGTGATTATATATGTGTTTATAATATAGAATTATGTCGACTATCCTTATTTTTCAAAAAACACTGAAGTATTTAGGAGTAAGAAAATCATGATGTCTTTTACTTTCAAATGATTCAGCAAATATATAGAAAGAGAGCAATAAAGATAATATAGAAAAATGTCAACAATTGTTGAATCTAAGTGGTGGATATATAGGGGTATTTTGTGCTGTTTTTCATCTTTTCTGTATGTTTCAAATTTTCATGATGAAATATTGAGGGAAAAAATTCAAAAGAAATATATGGCTATTATAGAAAATTTCCAGAAAAAAATGTAAAGACATAAACCAGTGTGGTTTTCAACCTTTCCTTGTATCTTTTGTAATAGTCACATTTCTTTGTAAAATATTTTAAAGAGTTTATTAAAATCAACCTTGCAGTCTTCTCCTTTCTTTAGTCCAATTACTCACAGGTCTTATTTTTCCAGTTTTCTCCTATCTTTGGGGGTCTCTTTAATAGTGGATGCTACACTTTTACTAGTAAGATCCCTAATAATGCCCAGGGTAATGGAAGATTTCTTTGTAGTTCTTTAGTCCTCACTGGACAAGTTTTATTTGTTTGGTAGGTTAGATTAGTTTCAGGCTGCTTAGTGTCACATACGGGAAAATAATGCCTCTCTTCACCACCACTGCCTATGTAAACTTCACCTAGACCAGCTGTATTGCAGGGATGAACCCTGGCCTGAGGAATCAGGCAAGAAAATGCGGATATTTCAACATAAACCATCACCACTGCTGCCCAATAACTCTTAAGAATATGACCAGGTGAGAGTAGATCAGTAGCAACAAATCAAATAAAATCAAGTTAGCATATATTGCAGTGTGCACAGCATCTTGTTAGGTGTTTGAATATAAAAGTACACTTAAAAATTTTGTCTTGAAGAACGGTCTCACTTCTTAAACCACACTTCTGTTTTAAGCTCCTCCGTGATAACTGTTAGATTCCAGCCAGTCCTTGTCTAGTGTTTTTCCTCCCAGTAGTATAACCCTGTAATTAACCTTTGTGGACTTTGTTCCATTTATTCTTGACCGTGTCTCCAATTTACCAATTTCTTTTGATCCGGTCGACAATTTTTTTAAAGCCACCTTTTGGTACTTCTATGTATTGTTTTAGAAATTTTGTCTTTATGAGAAAAAGCAAATAGATTCCATGCTCCATTACAAATTATTATTCCTTGAAGGCTGTAGAATAATTTCTCTGGATGCCAAATCTCATGACACAAAGCTCTGGATGTCAGCCCTCTTGGCCTCTTCAAGGACCTCACGCTCCATCAGCAATGCCCTTTCTGTCTACATTTTCAACCTCTCCCTGTCTGTCAGCCATTAGAGCATTCAAGACTCTCTTCACTTAAATGGAAAAAAAAAAGGTTCCTTCAAACTCCACACCACCCCATCTTCCCTGACTTTACTTCATCCCCTACCAAGCCAGGTTTTTGATTGGTTGGTTGATTTGTTGGATAAGAGACATTTACTTGACTGTATATTTTCACTACCCATTCACTCCTCATACTACGATAATCTGCTTCTGCACCTACAACTGGATTCTGAAACACTTCTCACCAAAGCCACCAATGATACTTCTGCTGCTAACTCCAATGAAGCATTTCATCTTTATGTGGTAGACCTCTTTGTCATATATGACACTATTTGTTACTTTTTGAAATGCTTCTCTTTCCTTGACTTCAGTCACCTCACCCAGGGATCTTGTGACATACCACACAACACTGCTTCTGACAAAGGAACTCTTTTCACAGCAAAAAGGGTGAGGCAATGGACTAAAGCCCCCAAAAATTCACCAGAAGTAGCTAACGTGGTAGAATGGTTGTAATGACTATCAGAGGCCCAGTTTTGGTGGCAAGTGAGAATCAGAGACAATTGCAACATTAGAGTGCTGTTCTACAAGATGCAATGTATGCTCCAAATCAGCTACCAGTATGTATGGCTTTTCTTTTTTACCCTATACACAAAATATATAGGTGCAGGAACCAAGAGGAGGAAGTGGGAATGCCTCTTTTCTTTGTTATACCTAATGATCTACTTACAAAAATTTTATTTCTGGTCTCTGCAGGTTTAGAGGTCTTAGTTCCCAAAGGAGGAAAGCTTTCACCAGGAGACAAATATGTTTCTATTTGAACTGAAAGTTGAGGCTTCCATCTGGCCACTTTGTGTTTCTCAAGCCAGAACAACAGAGAAGGGATGTACTCTTTTGACTGGGGTCATGGATGTGTATTACCAAGGAGACCTGACCTCTGCTAAGTTCTCCCACTTAGTAGGAGTACTACTAAGTACTCCTACTACAGTAAGCAACTCAAACCAGTTTGCTTGAGACTTTCTCAGTTTTATCACCTGATGCCTCACATCCCAGGAATCCCTTCAGTCCCAGGCAACCTGGGACAGTTGGTCACCCACCTCACTTTCCTGAGCCATTGCAGACACTCAATAAATTTGCTTGGAAGTAGATCTTGTTTACGTCAAGCAGAATCCATCCCTACCCTCCTAAAATACATCCTTGATGACACTCAGACTTATTTTTCATCCCAGGGAGAAATTTTTGAAGATAACATTGGTTTGCCCCCCTTCACTGGCTCACATCCATTCACAGACATCACCTTCAGTGACTTGTATGACTTTGAGGACAGAGTAGCGCTTCCTTGACAAGCTGAGGGCAAAGGCCTGCACGTCACACACTTCAGCTCATTTTTGTTCTTTACTCATATTTTCCAATATTTTCTAAGAATTATATAGGTAGTTCCTTGATCTTTACCTTTTTTGTGAATTCTCTCAGTAACCTAATATTTCCAACACTATGGAAAATATATGTATGTTAGTTCTGGAAGGGATCATAAAAATCATATAATCCAGGCCCAAATATTTCACATTCATTTGCAATTGCTCTATTTATTTTAACTTTATTATTTTTGTTTTAGTTTATGATTTGTCATGTTCACCAGGCATTCATTTCCTCAACTGACTGAAAATTAAACTTGCACATTTAATCCAGTGAGTAATTCTTTGCTTGTATGATTGTGAACTCTGACTTTCAAAACCTCAGTGTTCTCTAGCATCTCCTCAAAGAGCTCTACTCAATGAGAGCTTATCGATGAGGGACTTGGTCTTCTAAGTATTGCACATCGGTCTCATTTTCCATTGTGTCTTGGTAATGACATCGTGATTGTCAAGAGATTCGCTTCCATATGTACTTGGTTTACGGCGCCAAGCCCCGCGTAGAACTCAAAAACCAAGATTAAGATTTATTCCATTTCAGATGAGAAACAACTGAGACAAAACAATACCCTCCCACAAAACCTCCACTGGTGCTACTCTCAACCAAATAATGGGGTAAATAGATCACTAGATATGTTCTCATAATCAGTTCTCTAGTTTTTCAAGGGCAACAATAAAAAAGAGAATTTGTGGAAACAACTGTGAATTTAAATACTAACCAAGAAATATTCATTATGCTTAGAAACTCCTGCCGATTTGTCAGAGTCCACCTCCTGTGAAATTGCCAAGAAAGGGGATTTTTAAAGAAAAAAAATTTTCTTACCACTTTTTCTTTGAGTTTAAATTTTATTACTTTATAACTTTATTTTCTTCCATTGAGTGCATTGGGACTGTTATGGGAGATCTCAATTGCCATTGGTTTAGGAGTCTGAAAAGAAACCAAGACTACAGGAGTACAAAAATCAATAGCAAAACTACTTTCAGCTTCTAAGCCTGACAAGAGAGGATATAATGTTAACACTACCAACAAGCCCAGGTCCAAGTATTAATACTCCATGAAGGCCAGGCACGGTGGCTCAGTCCCATAATCCTAGCACTTTGGGAGGCTGAGGCAGGAGGATTCCTTGAGACTAGGAGTTTGCGATCAGCCTGGGCAAAAGAGTGAGACCCTATCTCTATAAAAAAGAATTAAAAATTAGGCAGGAGTGGTAGCACATGCCTGTACTTCCAACTATGCAGGGGGCTGAGGTACGAGGATTGCTTGAGCTCAGGAGTTTGAGGTTGCAGTGAGCTATGATGAAGCCACCACACACTAGCCCAGGCAACAGAGTGAGACCCAATCTCAAAAAAAAAAAAAAGAAAGAAAAAAGTTCTTTGAATAGTTTTGTCAAAAATCATTTAATATTGAGAAAATAAAAACAAGAGATATCGCTCCAAAAAAAAGTTTTGATTAAAAAAGGAGGAGCTCAAATCAACAGCTGGAGGATTACACAATGCTTCAGGTTTGAACGATTTTTAAACTTTTCTTTCCAGTTTCTTTTCACAAGTCTTTTAATCTTGTCCCATCAGTTGTAGGAGTCTAGTGCAGGTAGCAAACAATTCTCAAATGGCTTCAGAGCAAAAACCAAATCTAAGATAGAGCTGTAAGATCTATTAAGAAGTCAGGGAAATTGGTGGTGTCTCATGGATCCTTGCAGAGAGACAGAAGGCCTTCTAAAAATTTTAAGGGTGTTGCTTGTAGACTTTCTCTGTTTCAATAGCAGAGCTTCTAGGAATCTAAGGCAATTGTCCTATAGCAGCTTCACGGGGAGCACAAGGGAGATAAATACTTATTTCAAAAGCTTGCCGGTGGGTGGGGAGAGCACCTCCTTAATTGGAATCAGCTGCTGCAGTATAAATTCATAGGTATCTGGGCTCAACGACCTACCCATGCCCTAAAATTGTCATGATCTTTTTTTTTCTAGTCCTTTTTTTTTTTTTGAGACAGAGTCTCGCTCTTTTATCCTGGCTAGAGTGCCATGGCGTCAGCCTTGCTCACAGCAACCTCAAACTCCTGGGCTTAAGCAATCCTTCTGCCTCAGCCTCCCAAGTAGCTGGGAGGCATGTGCCACCATGCATGGCTAATTTTTTCTATATATTTTTAGTTGTCCAGATAATTTTTTTCTATTTTTTTAGTAGAGACGGGGTCTTGCTCTTGCTCAGGCTGGTCTCGAACTCCTGACCTTGAGCGATCCTCCCGCCACGGCCTCCCAGAGTGCTAGGATTACAGGTGTGAACCACCTCGCCCGGCCTGTCATGATCTTTTATCCTCTCCATGACCTAATACACTTTCTTGAGTAAATGTTCAGTAAATAGTTTTAATTGAACAGAATTTACTCCCCCAGGCCAAAAATACTCTCAACCCATATTGTTTAAATTAATTTAAAAAGGAGACATTAGGTAATATACTTTTGACCAACAGACTAAAAAGAGTAAAGCTTAGAGTGAATAATTGTGCCACTTAATATTAGTCAAATGTCCATTTACAGGAAGACCAAGGCAGGGCTCTCTCAGCAGTGACAGAAACTGAGCTCAAATTTCTTGAGCACAGAAGGTAATAATTTACTGCTTTATGTCACTGAAAAGTCTGAGGGAGTTTGGCTGCAGGCACAGTGAGATCCAGAGACTCAGAATTCCCTCACTCTTGCTCCAACCCGTAGCTCCGGCTTCCTCTGTCAGCTCTACTCTCTGGAAGGCTCTTTGGGAATTTCCACCAGCAGATTTAAGCTTTAAACCTGTGAGTTTAGCAACCCCAAGGGAAAGAGAACATTTCTTTCCCAATAGTCCTAGCAAAAGTTCAGAACAAATTTGAATGTGGTTGAGCCTAGGTCACATACTGACCTCTGAACAACCACTGTGGTTAGAAGGAAGGTCTATGATGGTTTCTGAGGTCTGGGTTACATGCCTACCCCTGAAGCCAGTAGTGGGGTCAGCCCCCTTCTGAGTCATATAGACTAAAATTGGGGTAGAGGTGATGGCCCAGAGGAAAACTGGAGTAATATTACCAGAGGAAGAGAGAATAGATGCCAGGCTGCCATAACCACAGACGAGCACAGAAGCAAGACACCAGGTAAAGTGTATCTGGTCTTCATAGCAGAGCCTGGGTCCTCTTCCTTTACTGGAAGCAGCCCGATGCTGTATGGATGCACAGGCACCTGACTTACCGGGGCTGGGATTCAAGCTCTGAGCCCAATTATTGTACAACCTTGGGCCAGTTTCCTGATGTCTCTGAAACTCAAGTTCTTCATATGTAAACAGGGGAAGAATGAAGCCTAACCCTCAGGGCTACCGCGAAGAGTAAATGAAGATATGTGAGTGAATGTGACTAACACAATCACTTAGTTGATGTTCACCTTGTCTTTCACTTCTTTGTTCTTTACCTTAAATGCCAAGTTGTAAAAACTTCCCTTTTAAGGAAGGTTTCCAGAACCAGGCTTGTTTCATCCAACAAGTAGATTGAATACCACCTGTGCACTCAGCTTTGTGTGACACTGAGGGGAATGTGAAAATAAGGATGATTATAAATCCTGTTTACACTGAAATGATATGATGACCACTGCAATGTTCCTTCTGCAAGGTTGCAGGGAGCAGTGGATTGTAGCAGGAGGAGGACTGGGAGTAAAAAGACTCCATGAAGTGTTGAAGGCTCTAAGTGGACTAATAACATTCCTTCTCCTACCCCAGGTTCCGAATAATTTGAGAAATAAAACAAATGTGAAGCCCATGGAGACCAAACGATCACCTTTCCAATTGATGAAGATGAATTGGAATTCCCGGCTAAGTACGCCAGGGCAGAGTTCGTCCTCAGAGGCACAGGCTCTGGAGGGGAAGAGGGAGGTGATGGAGCTGAAGCAAGCCATCCAGAGCATGTCACTCTGCCTCCCCAGGGATGGAAAGGGACCAGGAGTGAAGAGGGGAAAGGTGCTCGCTCTAACACTGGATTTTGCCCTCCCCAGATGTATGACGTTGCCCGAGTCAGTTAACCCGCCTAGTCATATCATCCTCTCTAAACCAAAGGGCTTTACTAGATCATCTGTGAAATTTCTTCTAGGTCTAGAATTGTATGATTATATAAGTTACTAGGTCCATAGTACATTATCTCAGAGCTGATATGACCTTATTTAAAAAGGAAATCATAAATCTTTTGCACTTAGGTCTGGAATTACTTTTGTAAATGTGAAGTTGCTATGACTTGAATTACAGTTTTGTTTCAGAGGTTGACTTTACAAAAGTCCTTAGGAAGTTTTAAAATTAAACAAGATTCTTTTTATTAATTTTAATCACCCTTTTTAAGTCTCATTTGAAGCCTAGAATACAAAGTCATAGATAGACCCATGAAGTGTCTTCCTCTTGCAGGCCGGGCAAGCAGATCTGGGACAACATGAAAGCCAACATCACACTGAGTGTCCAGGATCTAACTGCTTCTGCTGGTCTGAGTCTCCTGGTGACCAGGAGGCCCAGAGCTCTGACCGGGGCTGAGACACAAAAGTTATAAACCCAGTGGGGAGAGAGGAAAACAAAAGAAGGAGCCCCTGACTTTGAGATGTGAAATAAAGGGAAACCAACAATACTCTGCTCCCACTCCCATGAGCACTTTGGTACATTCCAGAACTGCCATTTCAAAAAAAATTAAGCAGGTTCATTGAAAATGCCTGCAAGAGAAAAAAAATTAAACAGGAACCTCTGTTCAGAGATTGGCTCAGATGTGCCCATTAGATCTCAGCTTGAAGCCTCTTCTGCCTGTTCCTCCCTGTTTTTACAAGAACTCTCACAATGTGTGGCCATGGGCCGACCTCTCTGTATCATGATTTTTATCCTATCGAAAAATGATGCTGAACAACAATGAGTCCTGTTCAACTCCTAGGAAGTTGTGTTGCCAAGAGTGTGAGTGTGGTTGGAGAGATTAATGAAAGGTTTGTATCTTGGTTTGTGGCTTTGCTCCCCGCTTGCCTCTCTGCCTCTCAAGCTGCCCATTCAATTCAAATTAAGCAGTGCTTCCCAGATTGTGCGTTTCAACATGCAGTACATGTGGCTGCTGCCTTCCATCCATCATAGCCGAACTTACCCCATTCCTAGTTCCAGGTCAGCATCTCCTGATTGCATTCCTTGTCCCCATCGTGCTTTGAGCTGCCCTCCCTCTGGCTGTTCATCACCCAGCAATTGTTGCTGTTAGCTGTCTTTCTCACATGACCAGTCCTGCAAAGTGTGCTAGAAAGGAATGCCAGTGGGCTGGCTGCACGCCAGGATGTTGCCTAGAATTTGTTAGTAATCTTAAGTATCATGGATAAATGCCACTGGCAAACTCTGTGTTGAAGCTAACTGCAATATCCAAGGACATCGAAGGCCCAGCTCTTTCTTTACAAAGTTAGAAGGCATCCTTGATCCTATGTCTGAGCGCAGTATGGACTAGTACTTAAATATGCAGGCTTCTGAGTCAGGCTACAGGGGTCTGCTAAACTAGAGAAGTTACTTTAGTTCTGCTCAGTTAACTTACCTCCTATGGCCATTTTGAGGACTGAATGAATTAATGTATATGAAGCCTTTAGAATAATGTTTGTCATATTAAGAGTCCTATAGGTGTTTGCTATTGCTATTTTTCTGCACACTCTCTTTACTGTGCTTGGTTTGACCACTTTAGATCATTTATTTCTTCCCCCAATCAATATTTATTTATTGCCTATGCTATTCCTGGCACTGTGTACAGTGGTCCATTTCCTTTACGGTAAGCCTTGGCATGGTCATCTGGAAACCCTTTGGCACTCCTGGCTATGCTTATTATGGAAGCGATAAGACCCCAGAGAAGAAAATACTGACCAGCGCACCTAGGCAGGCAGATCCCGAGGCAGCCTCTCTTACTCCCCATGTTCTCAAAACAGTGTGGAAAGAACAGAAGCAGACAGAGGACATGGAAGACAAAGCGTCAACTTGACTAAATGTTCATCCCTTCCCCCCAACTCTCCTTCTCCCTGGAACTGTGACATATTCCTCGTGGGGGAGGAGGCTGAAGGGAAGATAGGGGTAGATGAAGGGGAAGGTGTAGAGAAATCCTGCAGATGACTAAGGTTAACTTTCTAGCCAACATGGAAAGATGAAGGTTAAAAACAGAATTAAATTGATTTAGAGAGAATCACTAGGGTAGAGCATATGAAATTGCTGATATTTGACAATTTTTGACATGCAAACCCATCAAATTTATCTGGTTCAACCTATAAAAGGTGCAATATTTCTTGCACTCCCTGAGTTTGCAGAAAACATTCATAGCTGACATACCTGCTTTAAATTTTTCATTCTTAGAAAAGCTCAAATATAAGAAATCTTTATCAAGAGAAGTCTGGCCTCAAATTGAAAAGGGAAGACAAATTTGGGGACACAGCTATCTGTGTTAGAATTTTATGAATGATATCTCAGAAGCCCAGATAACAACTGACATGAGGAAGTCTCACTTATTCTACTCTATAAACCAACATCAACTGACTGGATTTCTTTTCTTTAGTCCACTTTCTAACTGAATCTTAGTAATACTCCTTTACAAAATAGGTTTATTAAAAACCTCAGGAATATCTAGGGTCTCCAGAACTTTTCAATGATCAAAGTAAATGGTAGGCTGTATTCCTTGCCAATTTCTTTATCCTTATTAAATGTTTATGTATATCCTTATCTGGTTGGATCTAGAGTATAGATTACACATTTTTTAAAAGAGTGACTCTCTATATCACCAAGATTATAAGCAATCTGTCTAAAATGAATGCCAAAGCTTGTATCACACATCTTAAAAAACAAGTGTACTTGATGTCCTAGCAGATTCTCCATCTAGGAATTTACTTGAGGAAGATAATTACAGACATACATAAGCAACCTTTAGGTACGAAGGTTGCATCAGTCAGAGAATAACTGGCACACTCAAACGAGGATAATTTTAGTGAGGTTAATTTGCAAAGGTGTGGAGGAGTTGTAGAGAAACCACAAGAGATGGTGCAGGTACCCAGGTCTAGCAGCAGCAGCAACAGAGCTGTCACCACCCTTGGGCCCAAAAGAAAAGGACAAAGGAGGTACTGGTTCTAAGAAGTGGGAAGAGAGGATTGTGTAGAGTTGGCCACCTTGAGAACAGTGCCTCTCAGTCCAGGAGCACAACCAGTTCTAGGAGACCTCACAAGGAGTCAGGTAACTAACACTCTGACCTCATCCTCATCCCTCCCCCCAATCTCCTGCTGGGGCAAAGTGTTGGCTGAAGCTGACTAGAAGCCAGAGAGCAAAGGAACCAGTTAATGTAATCCCTAAGGAAGAATAGAGCCAAGAGAAAGATGGAGAAGAGTGGATCCTGGATCTGGAGGAATAAACAAGTGATATTGGGCATAAAAATGTCCATTGCAGCACTCTTTATAATAACCTAACATTGGCCGGGCACGGTGGCTCACGCCTGTAATCCTAGCACTCTGGGAGGCTGAGGCGGGTGGATTGTTTGAGCTCAGGGGTTCGAGACCAGCCTGAGCAAGAGCGAGACCCCGTCTCTTTCTGAAAAAAAAATAGAAAGAAATGATCTGGCCAACCAAAAATATATATAGAAAAAATTAGCCGGGCATGGTGGCGCATGCCTGTAGTCCCAGCTACTCAGGAGGCTGAGGCAGTAGGATCACTTAAGCCCAGGAGTTTGAGGTTGCTGTGAGCTAGGCTGATACCACGGCACTCACTCTAGCCCGGGCAACAAAGCGAGACTTTGTCTCAAAAAAATAAATAAATAAATAACCTAACATTGAAAATAATCTAAATGTCCCAAACCAGAAGGAAATTTTAACAATTTAAGTCATATATACCAAGCGAAATGTTATGCAACCATTCCAAATGTTGATGCAGAAAAACTCACAAAACAATCTGTATAATGTGATTTATCTTTTTTTAAAAAAGTACATATGTATATAGATATGTTTTTATTAATATATGTATACACATACACACCCAATAAATGCACACACGTTCATAGAAAAAAAAGCTTAAAGTATATATGCCAAGATGTAAATAGATTATCACATGAAGAGTAAGATTATAGGCAATTTTATCTATAGCAGGGGAACAGAGACACAAGGATTGGTTAGTAAAAAGTAAAGAGAACTCTAAAGAATCTGAGATAGAAGGAGCAGGCACAACTGCTAGGTCTAAGATAGAGCACCCAAGGAAGAAGGCCCCTCAGGGCTGAGATCCAGATCTTGTTGCAGAGGGTGTGGCCAAGGTTTAATGGCTGGCAGAGAAGTTGCTGTGCTCCTGTGCTGTCGAAACTCGCTTAGAATCCGCTCTCTAGGATGCCAGGGAAAGCTGTCCACAGGGAGATGATTCACCGGAGGCACTCTGCTACAAAGCCAGCTGACAGGCTAGAGTGTTGGGGAAGCTGCTGGCCATTGGAGTCTGCCAAGGCAGCACACCGGAAGCAGGAAGGAAAACCCCTTCCTTCTGTAGTATAACTGCAGCTACCTGTACTGACAAATTTTAACATATGTGCCAGCTGGCAAAGGGAAAATATATAAAATGTTCAGCTCCATTTTTGCAGACCAGGTAATGAAGTGTGAATTTGGAGCTGAGGGGCAATAAACTGATAACTGGCACATACTCCAAATCCTACCACCTAGGGGTACTATATATGAACACACACAGATATGTACATGGTTTTATAACCTGTTGTTTTCCTGCAATAGCATGATGTGGACAAAGTTATGTCAATAAATATGATCTGCATCAACAAATTTCATTGTCAAATAGTATATATGCACTTTGTTTTATATAACTGATTCTCTACTGGTTAAATTTAAACTGGTTAAATGTTAGATTTAAATTGTCTCCTATTTTTTACTATTATGAACAATGCTGTGTTGAACATCTTTAAATGATTGTTTTTTAACACTAAACCACTAGAAGTTGAATTGTTGCATCAACAGTTCTATGTTAAATCAATAAGGGTACCTGTTGGGTGCATTATCTGTTTTATCAAGAAAAATATTATTCACTTTGTGCATTTCTCAATAGTGCATGAAAAAGATGCTACCTTAGACATCTAATCTGGTATTCAAGTCAAAAAAGGTCAGGAACCAGTGTGGTTCCAGGAGGAATTTATCTGAGAGCCACGTAGCCTGGCCAGGGAAGTCAATTGGCAAAGATTGCACCTACCTACTCTGGCTTTTCATTAAAATAGCATATAGGATTTAAAAACAAACAAACTTTATTTTTCAGAGCAGTTTTACGGTTATAGCAAAATTGAGTTAAAGTGCAGAAAGTTCCCATATATACCCTCCTCCCCCCTACAAACACAACCTCCTCAAGTATAACATTCCATAGCAGAGTGGGATGTTTGTTAAAATCAATGCCTACATTGATACATTATCACCAAAGTCCATAGTTAACATTAGGGTTCATTCTTGGTGTTGTTCATTCTATGGGTTTTGACAAATGTATAAAGACATGTATTCACCATTGTATTAATAGTATCTTACAGAGTGGCTTCACTGTTCTAAAAACCTTCTGTGCTCTGCCTATTCATTACTCCTTTCCCTCCTATTCCTTGGAAACCACTAATCTTTTTACTATCTGTATAGTTTTGTTTCATAGTTTTGACATTCTTCTGTCAAACAGTTGGAATCATATATTATATAGCTTTATCAGATTGGCTTCTATCACTTAGTAATATGCATTTAAGTTTCCTCCACGACTTTTCATGGCTTGATAGCTCATTTCTTTTTAGCATGGAATAACATTCCATTGCCTGGATGTGCCACAGTTCGTTTATCCACTCACCTGCTGAAGGACATCTCAGTTTCTTCCCAATTCCTGGCAAGAAGAGGGGAAGAGCAACACAAGTCCAGTCTGTCCTTTTCATTAGGAAAACAGAAACTCCTCAATGAACTCCTGCTTAAGTCTGGTTAAACAGACCTTTGTTTCAGGGATGCCCCCAGCTACAGGGAGCTGGGAAAAGAAACCTCTGAATGAGAATGGGGTGGCAGGCAGGCAAGAAAGGGATAGAAAATCAGTGCTGGTTGCACAAGAATTTTGGGTAGGCAAAAAAAAAAAAAAAAGGAAGAAGAAGAAGAAAAAGAAAAAGATAGAAAGAGAATGGGTGCTGGGTTAGGCCATCCAACACAACTTTAGAATATTCGAAAATCTTATTAACCTTTCCATGGCATTATTGATCTTTCCTTCCCCATAGACAAGAATTGGACATTGACTAAGCTTATGAGCTTAATGTAGCCCTGCTGACTCACAGTGTTTATTCAAAACCTATACCTTAATATTATCATCAGAGTCAGGACTGAGACAAAAAAATTTTAATGAAAGAATTAAAAGTTCTAGCAGGATAAAAAACAGGGTTGCTTTACTCTTATTCTCTAACAACCCTCCTTCCCAACCTTATTAATTATATATTTTTTGGATTATCTGTCTAAGCCTACTCAATCTTCAAGTCTCATTAAATATTTTCTCTTTATGGAGTCTTTCCCTAGCCCCTAGATCAGTTTAAAAACTCCCTGCTTTATGTTCTCATAGACTCCTGTTCTTCCTTTATCCTAATACTAATGCTTTATTTTAATTACTAATTAAAATTCTGCCTGTCTGACTGAAATGTAAATTTCATTGAGGTCAAGGACCTTGTCTTTCCTGTTCACCACTGGTACATAGTCTAGCCTTTCAATAAATGTTTGTTGAATGAATGAATGATTATATCACCAACAAAAAGCTGAAAGATATGTATTATCCCATATTTATCATATAGGGTCAAATTAGGAAACCGAAACTACTCGGAGTATTTAAAGCAAACGAAATTTACTGCAGTGAATTGATAAAACAGGAGATGGAAGATGCCGAGAAGACTACCTGAGAATGGAAGGTGTCCCAGATGTTAGCAACAGCAGGAAGTTCTTGGGACTCTCTGGTTGGAGAGACAATAGGAAGAACTGATATTACCAGAACGCCAAGGGTCACAGTGGTTGGGCAGAAGTCCAAAAACAGTGCGGCTCAGTTGGATCCCCTGTTCAGAGTCTCACACAAAGACAAAATCAAGATGTTGGTGGGGCTGCATTCCTTTCTGGAGGCCACAGGCATGAATCTGCTTCCAAGCTCATTCAGTATGTTGGCAGAATTCAGTTCCAAGATGGTGTAGTACTGAGGTCCCTGTTTCCTTGCTTGGTGTCAAACAGAAGTGGTTTCCAACCTCTACAGGCTGCCGTACTCCTTGGTTCATGGCCCTCTTCCTTCATCTTCAAAGCCAGTAACAGCCAATTAAATCTTTCTCATGCTTCAAATTTCTCAGACCTCCCCTTCTGCCTCATCTCTCCTGCTCCCAGCCAGAGAAAGTTCTCTGTTTTTAAGGTCTCATTTGATTAGAGTGAGTCCACCTGGATAATTCAGAGTCCTCTCCCCATCTCAAGGTTTATAACCTTAATTGCACCTACAAAGTCCCTTTTGCCAGGTAAGGTAACATTTTCACAGGTTCTGGGGTTTAGGGCGTGGATATCTTTGGGGAACCATTATTCTGCCTTCCATTGTCTCCCATTGGCCAAACTCAGACAGACTCCAACTGATACAGGGGCCTGGGAAACAGGCCTGCAGACCAGGAGAAGAATGAGGAATAGATCTAAGGGCAAGTAGGCTCAGTATCACTACACTTTAAGATGACAACATTCTTTTTCTTCTCAAATTAGGGCTAGATTAACAGACAATTGGCCTGCTTTCAACTTGTTGTCAAAGATAATGAATTAATCCCACTTACTGAAAAAAAAAAAAACAAAACCCAAACAACAACAACAAAATCTCACAGTGACAACACACCCTGCAATGAGATTGATTCAAATATGATCCAATTGTCAATTGGCTTCCATTATCTGTTCAGCCCCAATTCTCAAATGAGGACCACCTAAAATTCTTATCATCTGCAGAGGAGTAAGAAGATGAGACCTAGGCCAGGCAGGGAAGCCACATACATTTCCAGTCGTAAGCAGTGCAGAGTTTGAGATGAGTCCCTGAATCCACAGTGTATTCTTGGCTCAATCTCTCTGGATTAGGCCGTCAAGGTAAGTGCTAACTAAAACAGAGATTCCTGGCATTTTTGCTGCTATCCCAGAAGACTGAGCCAGCCACAGGACCCAGAATTGTCCCCAGGAATATTTATGTCAATAAACTGCTGCCAGATGATATCAAACTCCAGCAGGGACCAGGATAGATTGAATGGCAGAGCTGTTCTCGTAGAGCTCTCAGCCACCTCATTTGTTGTTCTTTGCTTACCCTGAATCATTTCATTAACTACACAATAACAAGACTCTGCACTTTATACTTAATGTTTTTGGACCACACAAGTTTCAGAGATGGTATTTACAGTATTTCAAAACTCAAATGATCATTTTTGGTGGACATCCTCCAACGTTTAACTTGCTTCTTATTAACAACCCTGTATGGCAACAATATCAAAAGGAGTTACTTCAACGTTGAATTTTGTGAAAACAACAGAAGAACTGTTGAGGATGATGGAACTAGCACATGTAATGAGAATACTATACTCAAGCATAATTACATACTGTAGATTAACAATGTTGCAAGAAGGAGTTCTTTGAGAAGCACTCATTCCCCTCTGACCGAAAACCCTTGGTGAAGTTGATATGACTGAGAATGGGCTCTTCTCTGATCCACTTTCCATTTTGTGCTGTCCAAACTCTACTGTGCCTCTTCTCTCTTGTCCTGCTCAGGCATGCATGTAGTTGGATATCACTTTTTTGTATCCTTGGCCTTTTGCAGAAATTCTCAGTCTTTGGTTGTTTAGAATTTACCTTAGGGACAGTTCTTGAAAAAGTTTATGCCCTTTAATACACCATACAAATGCAGACCTCTATTACCAAGTACCATAAAAATGAGGCTTCGCTCTTATCTCATGGCCCGAGCGAGAGCTTTCTCTTTTCTCTTGTTTGAGCTGTTTGTGTTCTCTCTCCAGTGGCCGGTAAGAATATGCACTCAGTTCCACTCTTTGGTGTTGTGTATGTTGTCAGCTACCAAAGGATTTTCTTCTCCTTTGGTGGAAAGAGAAATTTTCTGATTGAGGTCTGAGCTGCAAACCAGTGCCTCTTAGGGCAGGGACCTGTGTTACATAATCTTCGAAGTTTAAGATTTCAACATTTTTCCTGGCTGCTAAAGCTTGAGCTATTTTTTAAATTTTACTTTTAAATGCACATACAGTAAAACTTCTTTGGTGTACAGTTTTATGAGTTTTGACAAATAAATATAGACCACCATCACAATCAAGATTCAGAACTGTTCTGTCATCCCAAAAAACTTCTTTGGGCTGCCCCTTGATAACCAACTGCAACCCCGGGCAACCACTGATCTGTTCTCTATCCCTATAGTTTTGCCTTTTCAAGAATGTTACATAAAGGAAATCATACAGCATACAGCCTTTTGAGTCTGGTTTCTTTGACTGAACATAATGCATCTGAGCTTCACTCATGTTGTTATATACATCAATAGTCCGTTCCTTTTTATCACTGGGTAATATTCCCTTATATGGGGCATCAGTTTCCTATGGCTGCTTTAAAAAATTATCACAAACTTTGTGTCTTAAAGCAACAGAAATTCATGCTGTCACAATTCTGGAGGACCTAAGTCCAAAATCAGTATGACTGGGCCAAAGTCAAGGTATTGGCAGGGCCTCTGGAGAATTTAGGAGCAAATCTGTTCTTTGCCGGTTTCTGGTGGCTGCTGGCATTCCTTGGCTTATGGCCACTCCAGCCTTCGCCTCGTTGGTGACAGATCCTCCTCTTCTTCCTGTCTAGAGTCAAATCTCCCTTTGCCTTCCTCTCATAAGGACGCATGTGAATCTCCCCATGTCAAGACCCCTTCCTTTCTTTGCCATGGAAGGTAACATTCACAGGTTCCAGGTATGAGGACATGGAGATCTTCTGAGGGGCCATTATTTGGCTGTCCACATAGCTGTACCATATATAATTTATCCATTCACCTATTGAAGGGCATTTGGGTTTTTCCCAGTTTGAGACAATTATGAATAAAGCTACTATACATACTTGTGGAAAGGTTTTTGTGGAAACATAAGTTTTCATTTCTTGTGGGTAAAATACCTAACGGTGAGATTGCTGGGTCAAATAGTAGTATACGTTCAACTTTATAAGAAACTGTCAAACTGTTTCCCAAAGTGGTTATACCATTTTTGCATTCCCAGTATATGAGAGGTCGAATTCCTCCATATCCTTGTCAACAGGTGTAGTGTCAGTTTTTCTGATTTTAGCCATTCTTGTAGGTATGTTAGTGGTATTTTCTTGTGGTTTTAATTTGCATTTCCCTAATGATTAGTAAGGTTGAGCATTTTTTTATGTGTTGAAATTTTAATGTTGCATCATTTCGTGACCTCTCTCACTTGGCTATATTTTCACTTAGCTCTCTAAATTTTAACTTAGTTCACTTTAGTTAATAGGTTAGAAATCATTAGCCACTTAATAGGTGAAAATTTTACAATTATTAGCTATTTATGAAATTTAAACTACTGAGTAATTTTCAATGTAGAAGAATTCTAACAATCAAAATGAGTCAGCACAATATTATTCATAAAAGACACCCAGGGTGCACGGTTAGCATGAGATGATTATTAAGACTTGTAAAGAGTATGTATATAACGTACATGTGTTCTTTTTAATCCTCATGAACCTGTTTGGATGAATAATCTATGTGAACCATAATAATTCGGGCAATTTTCCCTTCAAAATTCTGGGTGTTATATGATATTTCTGACTCAGGAAATCTATATAATTAATTAGATCTTTAGGGCATGCACAGGCCTGAGGTTCAACAAACTATTATAAATTTGCTTAGGAGCAAAATTTTTTAACCGCAGAAATACTGCCTCTGAAACTGGCAGAAACTCTGAATATTATCAGCTCTGCTGAGGCACCTGGATAGTAATAAGAGCCATTTGAATAAGAATCCACCTTCTATTAAATGCCAAAATTCTCACAGACTAGTTGGTGCATAAAATATGCCTCTGCATTGCCAATAGCTCCAGGATAAATGTCCTTTGCCAAAGAAATAAAAGAGGCAAAGCAACTACCTCAGGAGGGTCGGAAGACAGGAGAAGTGACAATCTTAGTACAAAGGACTCAAGTGTAGAATTTTATTCTTTTTAAAAATATCATTAGATTATTTTAGTTGACAAAAATAGTAGCAGAAATGGCGTGCCAGTACTCTTGTGACATATATGTTAATAAACATAATAATGATAGTAATTATCTTTTATTGAATGTTTATGCTATTATGTCAGACTCGATGTAAGTTAATCACTTAATCCTTACAACTACCCCAAAAGTAGGTACTAGTTTTATTCCCATTTTATGGATGAGGAAACTGAGACATGAAGAGGTTGAGAAACTTGCCTGAGGTCCCAGTGGAGGAAGTAGTCACCGAGAGGCAGACAGGCCCCACTACGTCCGATGACGGCTGCTGTCCAGGAGACGTTACTGCAGCTCCTACACCCGACCAGTGACCAGCCTGACCATGGAGCTTTTCAAAATTATGATTCCCAGGACCCATCCCCAGGATCCTGGTTTGATCATTCTGGAATCTGCATTGCTTTTGTAGCTTCCCCAGGTGATTCTGAGCATTAGCTGGGCTGTCAACATCAGGTTGGTCTCCCATTGGTGATTTGGCAATGCCTTTTTGATGGTAGATCAACATTAAGTTCCTCCTCGCGGTGCTGAGAGGATAAGACAACACATATTCCAGATCATAGACGTGTCATTTGTCCAAGGGGCAGGTTACTACCTCTTTAAAAGTTTCAAATACAATGAGTAAAAGTCAGGGTTAGTATCTTACTTACATATTATACTTCTCATACCTGAGCTTATCTTCCATTAAAATGTTATTTTAATTGTTATGCATAGTATACATCCATTTTTATTCCTAAAGTAAGATTTGTAATCTCATTTATTTTCATGCTTTTTCCCAAAAGACGGTGATGATCACATTTATATTTCTATCCCAGATCTTGAACCCCCAGCCTGAATATCAAATTGCAGATTGGACGTTTCTTCCTGGAAGAGCCTCAAACTGAACATGTCTGAAACTGATCACTGGGCACCACACCCCAGCCAAACCTGTTCCTTCTCCTACGCTCTCTTCCTTGGTGATTGGCCCTGCCACCCACTCAGTAACACCAGCCAGAGCACGGAGTCATTTGGATTCAACTCTCTCCCCCACCTGCCATGACCCCAACAGTCACCTGCTTCCCACCGGCTCCCTGTTCCCGCTGCCACCGTCAGTTCCTGCCGCCTCTGCGGGACACCGGGGGGGGGGGCCTCCCAGTTCCCTATCCCTGGGCTGTGCCACTGCCAGAGTGTGTTCTCTTTCTTTTCTTTCTTTCTCTTTGTTGGAGAAAGTATACACGTTTGGCTAGCTTAACTTTTAAAACATGTTATGTTTCAAATAGACAGTTGAGTATGGAGAATAATAAACAATTGTGTTCTGACTACTAGTTTTATCAAAATCCTAACATTGTCATATTTGGCAGTTTATTTAAACCCATCTTGACTAGACTGTCCCCTGGTCCCCAAGGCCCTCCTTCCCCAGGGCACTCTCACAAATTTGCTGTTATCAATCTCATGCATGTGGTATGCTTTCTCTCTCAATTTATATATCCATAAACAATTGAAAGCATTGCTTCATAGGTTTTTTTGTCTTTACTAAAATGACATCATACTGTGTATATCCTCTGCAGCCTGATTTCTTCACTCAATTTAATTTTTTCTTCCTGTTGCCACATGTTACAAAATTCATTCATTTTAACTACCATATGGTATTTCTATTATGGGACTCTACTACAATTTATTTATTTATTCTCTATTGAAGGATGTTTAGGGTTTTTTTGCTAATACAAACAGTGGAGCATTGCTCTCTTTGAGCAGATGTTTGAGAGTTTCTCCAGGCTATATTCTCAGGCGTGGCATTACTTTCCTGCTCTCCCCAGCCAGCGAGGGAGACCAATAGTTTCCTGCCTCCTTTTCCCTAATCTACACTGTTGCCAAAGCAATTTTTCTGAAATCAAATCTGATCCTGTCACTCCCCTGCTTACCTGCCTTCGTGCCTTGGATGGAATAAATCCGCCATTTCTCAATCCTTCCCACAAAGGCCTCGTCCTTGTCCTTGGCCCTTGCTTCTCCTCCAGTCTTCTCCCCGTCCCCACCCGCACCTCACCCCGTGCTCTACTGACTGTTCCCTGCTGCCCTAACAGGTCCTGTGGTCCTGTCTCCCTGCCCCTTCTCTCTTTCCAGGGCTGCCCTACCCTTGCCCACATCCTGCAACCCCCTTACCAGGAAACAACTAGTTTTTTTTCAAGAGTCATTTTCTTACTGACCTTTCTTCACCTGCCAGAGGTCACCAGTTTGCACCCCAGCTCCACTACTTACTAACCCAGGCAAATCTTTAAACTTCTCTGAGCTCAATGTCTTCATCTATAAAATGAAGAGAATAATAGCCCCCCCTCCCCCGTATGCCTACTGTGAGGGTTGCATTTGATTGTTGATAATTGACTTTGATTATTGAATTTAATCCTCGATATAGAGTTTTTCATAATATGTTTAACAATAGATATTAGCTCTTGTTTATTCATCTAGGAAAGCATTTTATTAGAATTATTTCTTTTTGTTGTTGTTAGCTATTCCTTTACATATTTTCTCCCTCTACTAGCAGTAAGGCTTTCAAAGTCTGGGATCGTGTCTAATTCACCTTTTTATCATCAGCACAGGGCCTGACGTAGGAAAGGCACACAATAAATGTTAAATGAATAAATGGATAGTTCTTGGGGCTCTCAGAGCTGCTAGTCCAAAAAAGGGGGGGAATTTAATACTTTGTTATAGATGGTATCATATTTCCACAGAAAAATGCAACCTCTGGTGGCACTATTTTTGTTTTGTTTTAACCACCACAACTTTCTTACAATAGTTTTATTTCTTTAAGTTGGTAATGATTTATGCAAGCCTATCCGTAAACAGTGTTAAAACAATTTATGTTGCCACTTGGTGGTTGCCTGGGGAAAAGGTTTTGCTTAAAAAAAAAAAGCATCATGGTTCATTTGATTTTGTTGCTTACTTACAATCTTAGGCATGAATTAGTACCTAGAATTTCAGTAAAAAGACAGGGGCAATTTCTGAAATCTAAAGATCTATGAGTATAGATTCACCAGGAGAAAATACAAATAAAAATGCTTCTAACCTAGAGGGAGAGTGTTTGGACAGGAAGCATGAGATTAGGAAGACGACATTCTTTTAGCCTTCCTCTGTCTCAATCTTCTTCAGCACTCGGACACCAGGAACCAAACCTCAAGACTGTGTCTTTCTGGGCTCCCCAAACATTCTGCACTGCACCAGGCTGGAGTCACCCCTTGGTTTCTGCCCAGTCACCCTGCCCCAGCATACTGCCATCTTCCCGCAATACAGTGGTCCTCCCTGAATGCCTGGGCTGGTGGAAGCCCAGAAACAACTGCTGCTAGCTTCCTGCCTTAAGCCCTCTGCATCCCCCACTCCCACCCCTAGCACGGTCCTGCCTTACAGAGACAGCTCTCCTGAAGCAGAACGCCATCTGACTTCTGAACTCGCTGTCTCCTGGCGTAACGGCTGCCATGACGCCCCACTGTACTGTGTCTCCTGGGACTAATGATACCTGAACATGCTTGAGTGTGCTCGCTGTTCAGGCGTGGCGCCCTGGATCACTACACTGTCGCCAAGCCAGCCCCTGGAGCAGCAGTGGTGTCCCAGTAAGGGGCTGCCTCTAGTGATCAGGACTGTGCTGCGGCTCAGCTTCCCTCCTGTTGGCCCCACGTGGCCAAACCTCAGCATGTTCCAGCCTGGATCCCATCAATCCCCACCATTGTTACTTCTTATCTGTTACACTTTTTCTATTTTTTCTTTTTTGCCTTTTTTTTAAATTGCTTGAGTTGCCTCGGTCTCTGCTCCCCTTTCCTTATTCCTTCCTCTATTAGCTTGGTATACACACACATGCACACTCTCCAGAACAATACAAAAATCTTAGCTATCCCAAATTTTAGAGTTTTTTTTTTAACTCTACAAAGTATTATTTTTATAGTTAATATTATTCAGATAGGTCCACATATCTTTCCATTTCTTTGCTTTTGATTCATCTTTATATTTCAGACCTTTTATCTGGAGCTACATCTGTGCCAGTGAAATCCTTTGGCATTTCCTTTAGTATAGGACTGTTGGTAGTAAACTCACATAGTTTTTGTTTATATGAAAATATCTTCCCTTTTTGCCCTTATTTTTGAAAATAGTTTCACAAGGTATACAATTCCAGATCGACAGTTATTTTCCTGTTGAGAATTTAGCTAGTAATCATTGCTTATAGGTAATTTCTCCTTTGCTTTAGTTGCTTTTAGTAAGTATCTCCTCTTTGTTATTGTTGTTCTACAGTTTCACCACGGTAGGTCTGGGTATAGATTTCTTTTTATTGATGCTATGTGGGATTTAGCAGACAACCTGAATTTGAGGATGGGTATTTTTCATCACTTCTGGAAAATTCTCAGCCATTATCTTTTCAAATATTGCTTCAACCCTCTCTTCTTTCCTTTTGGAACTTCTATTAGACATATGTTAGACCTTCTCGCTTAACGTCTCTTATCATCTCTTTCATATGTTCCATATTTCTGCCTTTCATTGCTGCATTCTAAATAATTTCTTCAGCTCTAGCCTTCAGTTTCTCTTCTGCAGTATGAAGTCAAATTTATAATTTCAATTATTTTATTTTTTATTTCCAGAAATTTTAGTTGTTTTTTCTAAAACTGATCACTTTTATAGTGTGCTGTTTCTTATTCATATTTTAATGCCCTTCTTTATTTCTTTAAATGTGTTAGATGATAATAGACTAGAAAAGAATCCATGGCTGATAATACCAGTATCTGAAATAGTTACAGATTTAGTGCTCTAGTCTGTTGTTTCTGCCAGCTCTTGATCATGGTACTTTGCTTTCCTGTGTGTTTTTGTGATTCTGCTTGTTTTATGACAAATTTACATTACTTGGAATCTCTTCAGTGGAAATTCTTTCAGATTTGGATTAAAAGTAGGTTTCTTGAGAGAGGATTTGTATTTGCTTCTTCCAGGTGCTTTTGCACTTAGTAACCAGGATCACTTTAAACAATTATTGACTTGAGGTTTTTAGGAGATGTAGGTGGTATGAATTTGGGTTTCAAAATCACATGAAAACTGGCTTGAGGATGTGAATTCTCAGGGAGGAATTTTTTTTCCCTTTTCCATCCAGCATCAAGCTGGAGATAGACAAGTTTTTTTTGTTGGCTCCTTTTGTGAAGCAAGTATGTCTAGTTCACCTTTAAATGAAAATATAGCTATTTTTGGTCCAAGATTTCTGCAAGCAGCTCCTATTAGATTCCCTATCTCTATTGGGCCCTGAGTTTTATCACCTGTCCCATGCCCATATGGTTGTCAAATCTGAAGCTCAAGGTCACTAGGATTCCTCAGTTGTCCTTGAGGTGAAAACTGCTCTACTTACCTCTCTGATTCACACTTTCCCTGTGTTTCTGGCTTCTGAAATTCCTTACATTCTTGCCAGCTCAGCAATGCCTTGAAAAATGTTTTCTATTTTATCTAGCATTTGTGATTTTCTCATCAGAGGGTTGTTCAGGTCATCTAATCCACCATATTGTCAGAATAGAAGTCTTCATTTCTTATTTATTTATTCTATTTTAAAAATGTCTTGTTATGTATTAAAATTAGTTATTTTATTTGTCAGAATCCAATGTGTTCAGTGTAGAGTTGCTAGATTTAGCAAATAAAAATATAGGACACCTAGTTAAAATTGAATTTCAGATAAACAATGAATTTTTTTAGTATGTCCCATTTAATATTTAAGACATAGTAAAAAATAATCTGTTGTTTATCTGAAATTCAAACTTAACTGGACACCCTGTGTTTTACCTGGAAACCCTAGTATTTTTGTTTTTTTGTTTTGTTTTCTTTTTTTAGAGACAGAGTCTCGCTCTGTTGCTTGGGCTAGAGTGCTGTGGCATCAGCCTAGCTCACAGCAACCTCAAACTCCTGGGCTCAAGCAATCCTCCTGCCTCAGCCTCCTAAGTAGCTGGGACTACAGGCATGCACCACCATGCCCAGCTAATTTTTTTCTATATATGTTTTTAGTTGTCCAGCTAATTTCTTTCTATTTTTAGTAGAGACAGGGTCTCGCTCTTGCTCAGGCTGGTCTCGAACTCCTGACCTCCAGCGATCCACCTGCCTCGGCCTCCCAGAGTGCTAGAATTACAGGCCTGAGCCACCGTGCCTGGCCAAAACCCTAGTTTTGTGTCCAATCTAAGCTAAGTGATAAAAATTATTTGGACCAATAGATTTTAATAGTTACCCCTTTAAGAGAATTAGATACTATATGATTCTTTATAGCATTATCTACATAATTACTGTAATATAAAAACAAATATAAATCTTAATTTTTAATATTTTTTAATCACAAAAGAAATACATGTATCTAAAAAATTTTAAAGTGTCCACATCTGTTTTTTTAAAGTTGCCTACTTTTTATATAAGTATTGATAAAATCTATTCTTAGAAAATCAAACTCAGACCTAGTGAACAATGAGATATTTTATTTTATATCTATTAGTTGGGTTAAAAACATATCTAAGAGTTGCTAAAACACATTATGTCCAATGACTTGAACACAGCTAAGTACTTATTTGGAATAAATGAAGACTATAAATGCCAAATTCTAAAATACACTCAACATTATTTCATTGCAAGAGCAGTTACTACAACCTATACTTCCATGTGTGTGAGCACAGATTGAGTTTCTTAGTAAAGTTAACCAAGCAGAAGTCAGCTCTGGCACTGTTGTTGGCAGTGATCACAACCTCAAATGATTTATATCTAACTCAACAATGAGTATTCACTGATGAGGCATTATTTAAAACAGATAAATTGAAAAGATAATTTTAATCATTCATAATTATTGACTAGCAATAAAATGAAGTCATAAAATGACAAGGTCATAGCAATGTAGAATATGATTTAGAGAAAGAAAAAATGGAAATCTTTCAAAGGCACAAAAGGTGACTTTAGAAATTGGCCTCGTGATTTTCACTGATAGTTCACCTCCC
The DNA here is from genome assembly GCA_028533085.1 of Varecia variegata. Classification (NCBI taxonomy): domain Eukaryota; kingdom Metazoa; phylum Chordata; class Mammalia; order Primates; family Lemuridae; genus Varecia; species Varecia variegata. The sequence continues at coordinate 35,720,752 of CM052442.1, forward strand.
TCAAGAGAGGTATTGCCAATAAATATTCAGCACTTGTATTAAATACATGGTATTAAATACAGAATAATTGAGAACAAAGTATATCATGTAGTCTCCTACCTAAGTAGTTTACCTTGAAGGCTTTTAAGACCTTGTTTAGGTTCTTTGATCATGAAGTTTCTTAGTTACAGATTATATTTTCTTTTGCCCATGGTGCTTGACTTTCTAACCTCCTAATTTCTGACACATCATAATCATCTTATTCTCATAAAATACTGGTCAATTCTCTTGATCTCTTACCCTTTACACCTGCATTTTCTTCACTGAGCGTCTATTTATACAGTACTAGCAATGATGCTTAAGTGTTACCCCAAAAAGTTATATAAAATATTTTTGGTCCTTCCTCATTTTAAGAACAAAGGCACAATAACCTCCTGTCACCTCCACAACAGAAATAAAAAGCAACTCTCTTTGGGGCACTTTAAGTTAGCAATATTAAAACTAGTACAAGATATAAATCTGGTCCTGATTTTTGTGAAAACTACCTGTTTAGGGTATTTGGACATGGAGGAAAGGATAGAGAGAGTCTTGCATTCAGAGTTGCTGTGTTTTTAAAATGTCTGTGAAATTCTGTCTTAGGCCATTTAACTGATGGGAATAACCCACTGTCAGCATATTTTTAAACCTACATGTTTAATCATTCTGGAAGGAGCTTACAACTAAGGAATTTAAATACTGTAGGTGCTTATAAGTAAAATGCAGCAAACCTGGCATTAAAGGAAAAAGAAGTCAATTAACTTTTTCTTTTCAGAGAACCCCTTAACTCTCAAGGACTAGCTGTTTAAGAAGCGCTGTCTTAGAAGGTCTTCACTTTTACTTTTTTTTCTTTTTTTTTGAAACAGCGTCTCACTCTGTTGCCCAGACTAGAGTGCCGTAGTGTCAGCCTAGCTCACAGCAATCTCAAACTCCTGGGCTCAAACGATCCTCCTGCCTCAGCCTTCCGAGTAGCTGGGACTACAGGCATGCGCCACCATGCCCGGCTAATTTTTTCTGTATATATATTTTTATCTGTCCATATAATTTCTTTCTATTTTTAGTAGAGACGGGGTCTTGCTCTTGCTCAGGCTGGTCTCGAACTCCTGAGCTCAAACAATCGGCCCACCTCGGCCTCCCAGAGTGCGAGGATTATAGGCATGAGCCACCGCGCCCGGCCTCACTTTTACTTTTGAATTCTGAAACAATTTTCATAGACCACCTATACATCTTCCCATGTAATAAGAAATCTTGGGAAAGCTGGACTTCTTTTTAACATCAATCATTTTATAAAATTTACCATCTTAACCTCCTATAATAAAAGACATTAAAAAATTTATCATCTTAACCATTTTTAATTGCAGTTCAGTAGTGTTAAGTATATTCATATTGTCGTGCAACCAATCTCCAGAACTTTCATCTTGCAAAATCTAAACTCTATACTCTTTGAACAACATGTCTCCATTTCTCACTCTTCCCCTCACCCCCAGACCCTGACAATCACCACTCTACTCTCTGAGTTTGACTACTCTAGATACTTCATATAAATGAAATAATATGGTATTTGTCTTTCTATGACTGGCTTATTTCACTTATCATAATGTCCTCAAGGTTCACCCATGTTGCAGCATGTATTAGAATTTCCTTCCCTTTTAAGAAATTCAATCTTTTAATGTGTTATTATAAGCTGTTTTTATATAATACAAATGAGAAGGAATATAGAAATGTACTTATTTGAAAGGAAGAGAGTTTTTCTAACATTAAACTATATATGTGTGTCACTTAACAACAGGGACATGCTCTGAGAAATGCATTGCTAGGCAATTTTGTCACAGCGCAAATATCATAGAGTGTACTTACACAAAACTAGATGGCACAGCCTACTACACACCTAGGCCATAGCCTATTGCTCCTAGGCTACAAACCTGTACAGCATGTTATTATACTGAATACTGTAGGAAATTGTAACACCATGGTAAGTATTTGTGTGTCTATACATAGGTAAACATAGAAAAGGTACAGCAAAAATGTGGTATCATAATTTTATGGGACCACCTTCATATATGCGGTCCACTGTTGACCAGGACATTGTTATGCAATGTGTGACTGTATAAGTACGAACATGCACACACAGAATGTGTGTATATTAAAATTATAATTGCCACCCTAGAATAATGAAGTTATGTGATATTCAGAGGCAACTATTCATACTGCAAATAATGCAAGGATTTACTGTTTGGAGAAGAGAGACACTAAAACCTGAAGCATTCCAGCACAGACAGGTCCCATCACCTCCCCCAAAGGGCAGCACAGAGAGCGTGCTTTCTCGGTTCATCTGTGGCCGACAGAGAGTGGAGGCCTACTTGGTAGCCTGCTCTTCCCTGGGGACTTCCTTTTCCATAAAGTCTGTCTGGAAGAGGGTGACCCCAGTGTTCCAACCCAGCTATCAAAGGACACCTTTGTTTTCAGGATGATGCCAAAACTTAACAGCAACTCGTAACTTTGTACATTTTATTCCCATTACCATGTTCAGAGTATGAAAGAGAAAATTCATCAGTTGCTCAGTTATGAATTATTACATTGAACTCTATGAAGTTGCCAGTATTTTACCGTTTTGACCTACAAAAAGTCCTTTTATATCGTTCAACCTAATAGAATCCTACCTCTTTTTTCTTCATCTATCAGAGAAGTAATGTAAATGCAATTTTTAAATAACAAAAAGCATAATTTAGCAGTTAAAGGTGCAGGCAAGAGATTCAGAAAGACCTGGATTTGAATCCTGGTCTGTCTCTTTGTGTGGACTTGGGCAGTTTCTTAACCTTTCTGGGCCTCCCTGCCTGCAAATGCTAGTGAGAATAGTACCTCCCTCAGAGGGTGGTGAGGTTGAAATGAGATAAGACACATAAAGTGTTTAGTACAATGCCTGGCATGTAGTAAGCTCTCAACACTGGCTCTTATTATCTCAAGAAAAAGTTGAAAAGTTTCACTGATAATAGTTCTTATATGGTGAAGTAATTTCAAATATGATGGTCAGACTCAATTCCCCCAGTCCTAGGTGATGGGGATGAGAGACCCTGAAATCACAGCAAAGCTCATCTAGGACCAAACTCCTGGTGGCTAATTTCCAGGGCACACCCCAGCTCCCTACTGACCCCTGCTCGCCTTTCTGGAGTGCTGTCCCCCAGTGATGGCGGGCTGGGATGGCCCATCAGCACTGATTCCTGCACTTCAGTGCCAGAACGTCGTAAAGTGGAAGGAAGGAATGACTCTCAGTTGCGGTTTTCGAGTGTTCTGTCTCTCTGGAAATCAGCTGGCTTCTGCTTGCTCCATTTACTGTGTACCAGCTAATACAAAATGAAATGCTCACATCATAATTTAAAAATTAAGCATATCCCAGAGGATCCCCATGCGAGGTGCACATCAGTGTTTAACAATCTGTGAGTCCAGGCCGGGCGCGGTGGCTCACGCCTGTAATCCTAGCACTCTGGGAGGCCGAGGCGGGTGGATCGCTCAAGGTCAGGAGTTCGAGACCAGCCTGAGCAATGAGCGAGACCCCGTCTCTACTAAAAAATAGAAAGAAATTAGCTGGACAACTAAAATATATATAGAAAAAAAATTAGCTGGGCATGGTGGCGCATGCCTGTAGTCCCAGCTACTTGGGAGGCTGAGGCAGTAGGATCGCTTAAGCCCAGGAGTTTGAGGTTGCTGTGAGCTAGGCTGACGCCACGGCACTCACTCTAACCCGGGCAACAGAGTGAGACTCTGTCTCAAAAAAAAAAAAAAAAAAAACACAATCTGTGAGTCCAATCACAGGGATAGTTTAGAATAATCTATTCCTCACTGCTCACAGGCCTCAGGCCCTCTCGAAGGTCAGAGCTTGTCAAATGAGGGAATGAAAGAGCAGCAGCAGCAGATCACATTCGGTCGGCTGCTTCATCTTCACTGATACGGGTTACAGGATCAGAGAGGCAGTGTGTCACAGTGGCTAAGGGGACAGTCTCTCTAGGTGGCCCAGGCTTGATTTGGCTTCACCATTTACTAGTTGTGTGACCCTTGGCAAGTTACTTGCCCTTTCTCTGCCTTTCTTTGGCGGTAAATTGGACATGGTAACATGAGCTGTCTCGGTGGTGGTGGTGGGGGGGGGGATTGAACGAATATATACCAAGCTCTTAGAAAAGAGCCTGACAAAGAGTAAGTATGAGTATTTATACTATTGTTACTTCTTTTTCATTTACATTTTTAATATGGAGATAGATTAGTCAGATCCAAATGCATATAATGCAATCTGGGGGGTATTTTTTGTGGTAAAATATACATAACATAAAATTTCACATTTTAACCATTTTAAGCATACAGGTTAGGGCATTAAGTACATTCATACTATTGTGCAGCCATTGCCACTATCCATCTCCAAATCTTTTCCATTATGCCAAAATGAAACTCTGTGCACATTTAACAATACCTCTCGTTGTCCCCTGCCCCCAACCCCTGTATCCATTATTCCACTTTCTGTCTCTATGAAGAAAGGCATTTGATTATTCTAGGTACCTCATATAAGTCGAATCATACAATATTTGTCCTTTGTAACTGGCTTATTTTACTTGCATAATGCCTTCAAGTTTTATCCATGTTATAGAATGTATCAGAATTTTATTCCTTTTTAAGGCTAAATAATATTCCATTGTGTGCATATACCACATTTGGTTTATCCATTCATTCCTCAATGGACTTTTGGGTTGATTACACCATTTTGCTACTGTGAATGATGCTGCTATGAACACTGATATACAAATATGTGTTTGAATCTCTGCTTTTGATTTGTGTGTGTGTGTGTGTGTGTGTGTGTACCCAGAAGTGGAATTCCTGGACCATATGGTAATTCTATGTTTAATTTTTTGAAGAACTTCCATATCATTTTACATTCTTACCAGCAAAGCACAAAGGTTCCAATTTCTCCACATTCTCACCAACACTTGTTACTCTCTTGTTCCTTTTTTTTTATATAGTCATGCTAATGGATGTGATGTGGTATCTCATTGTGGTTTTGATTTGCGTTTCCCCAATAATCAGTGATGTTGAGCATCTTTTCATGTTTATTGACCATTTGTATATCTTCTTTGGTGTAATATAATTTTCCTAATTGTTTTTCTTTTGGAGACAGAGTCTCACTCTTTTGCCCCGGCTAGAGTGCCGTGGTGTCAGCCCAGCTCACAGCAACCTCAAACTCCTGGCCTTAAGCAATCCTTCTGCCTCAGCCTCCCAAGTAGCTGGGACTACAGGCATGCGCCACCATGCCTGGCTAATTTTTTCTATATATTGTTAGTTTTCCAGATAATTTCTTTCTATTTTTTAGTAGAGACCGGGTCTCGCTCTTGCTCAGGCTGGTCTCGAACTCCTGACCTCGAGCGATCCTCCCGCCTTGGCCTCCCAGAGTGCTAGGATTACAGGCGTGAGCCACCCTGCCTGGCCCACATTTCCTAATTGTTAACTCTAAATATGATAATATTAATCAGACTTAATGACTCTATTAGCATATACTGAGTATCTTCTACTATGTAATTGCCTAATATATCATACATATACCTGGTGTGAGTAAATAGCAACCCAGCAAGGTAATGGCTTTCATTTTTTGTCCAGCAGTTAAGATAGCCAAGGTGACAATGGAGAGGAAGTCTCCTTGGCAGGAGTAGGATGGAGAGTGTTCCAGGCCACCCAAGATTGGAAGCTGTTCTCTTCTGCCTGAAGCTCTTCCAGCTGCCACAGTGCTTGCAGAAGGCACTTGATAGGAGCATTTAGGGGCATTTCCTGGCAGCTGTGGCAAGCATTTTGCAGAATTTGAGTCATATATATTATAACCAGAGCCATAAAAGTACAGGTCTTGGATGCTCTGTACTTTAAGTCTGCACTCTGAGCAATTTTAGACAGAGGAACCAAGGATTTCTTACAATTAGTGTTCCTGCTCTTAACAGTGGAAAGGAATGCAGTCATCACTTGGTACAGTCAGGTTTGAAGACAAACAGAGAAGAGAATGGCCCAGAACCAAGGCAGACACAGTTCCCTTAGCCACAGCTGCCTTAGGGTCTCTTCACTATCTGAAGGACACAGGACCTCAGAGTCATTTATTCATAAATTCATTCAAGTTTGTTCACCATATATCAATACACAGCCTACTATGTGCCAGACACTGTCTTGGGCTCACATTAGTGAACTAAACAAAGTCCCTGTAATCCTGGCACTTATATTTTTTTTTCTTTTTTTTCTTTTTTTTTTTTTTTTTCTTTTTTGATAACCAGCATATATTTTTGTTTTGTTTTTGGCACTTATATTTTTTTGGAGTCAGTAGAATATAAGTGACCAAAAACATATTATTTGTGCTAGAGATAAGTGCTCTGCATAAAATAGAAATTAAAGAGTCATATTTAATAATACTTGAAAATTATTATAACTCTGTACACAGCATATATCTTAATAGTTGTACATAACATATACCTGTATATGATTCATTCCATGGTATGGATTCAATCATCTCAACTATTCTTCCTCTTGTTTTTCAAAGTCCTAAGTAAAGAATGTCTATAAGTATTATTACAAATAGTTGTATGAACCTGAGAGCACCAGCCTATGTCCACAGTATGTCCACCAAGTAAGCAAACCTCTCACAATGGAGCCTGATATGAAAATTATTGGAGTACAAGATGTACTGTTAGATGAAAAAGGAACAGGTTGAAAATAAAAGAATCAAGAAAATGAGAAAATAAGCCACAGACTAGGAGAAAGTATTTGCAAAAGGTACACCTGGTGAAGGACTGTTATCCAAAATATACAAAGAACTCAAATTCAACAATAAGAAAACAATCTGATTTTATAATGGGCAAAAGACCTAAACAAAGGAGGTATACAGATGGCAAGTAAGCACATGAAAAGATGCTCAATATCATATGTCATTAGGGGATTGCAGATTAAAACAATGAGGTACTGCTACACACCTATTAGAATGTCCAAAATCCAAAACACTGACACCACCAAGTGCTGACAAGGTTGTGGAGCAACAGGAACTCTCATTCATTGCTGTTGGGAATGCAAAATAGTACAGCCACTTTGGAAAGCAATTTGACAATTTCTTACAAAATTAAACATATTCTTACCAGCTGTCACATTCCTTGGTATTTACTCAAATGAATTGAAAAATTATGTCCACACAAAAACCTGCACATGGGTGTTTATAGCAACTTTATTTATAATCACCAAAACTTGGACATAACCAAGATGTCTTTCAGTAGGTGAATTGATAAATAAATGGCAATACATCCAGACAATGGAAGATTTTTTTGGCTCTAAATAGAAATGAGCTATCAAGCCATGAAAAAGTATGGAGGAAACTTAAATGCATATTTCTAAGTGAAAGAAGCCAATCTGAAAAGGCTATATACTATATGATTCCAACTATATGACATTCTGGCAAAGGCAAAACTATGGAGACAGTGAAAAGATTAAAGATTTTCAGGGATTGGAGGGAGAGAGGTATGAATAGGCAGAGCACAGAGGATTTTCAGGGCAGTGAAACTATTCTATATGGAACTATAATGGTGGATACATGTCGTTCGTTATACATTTGTCAAAACCCGTAGAAGGTACATCACCAAGAGTGAACCCTAAGGTGGACTACGGACTGTAGGTGATAATGCTGTGTCAATGTTGGCTCATCACTTGTAACAAATGTACCTCTCTGGTGGGGGATGGTGACAGCAAGGGAGCCTGTGTGTACGTGGGGACGGGGGTACATGGGAACTCTCTATAGTTTCACTCAACTTTCTTGTGAGCCTAATAACTGCTCTAAAAAAATAAAATTTATTAATCAAAAACAAAAACAAAATAAAGCCACAATGCCTGAATTCCTGGCCAGCATTTAAAGAGATTTATGAGGATTAACTAAATTCCACTGGTAGAACATTTGAGCTCTTCAAAGAAAAGCACTCCTGAGTATACTAATGAGGAACTCAGAGAGAGGGGCGAGCAACAATGTGAAGGAGCAGTTAGCAGTGGGGACCATGAAATATGTGACAGCGGTCACCACTCTCTGTGCAGCAGGGACTGCCCTAAAAGCTTTGCATTCAGTCCTCACAAACAACGCTGCTTTGAATCCTAGCTCTGCCATCCTCTAACTGTGATTTTGAGCAAGTTAATCCCTGTCAGCTATGGTTCCTTTTTCTGTAAAATGGGGCCAATAATAGCGTGTCCCTCCTTGTCTGAGGGTTAAATCAGATTATGCATGTAAATCACTTAAAGCTCAATAAACAGAAATAAAATTAGTGGATATTATTTTTCATTCTGTAAATGATAGTCATTAAGGGATTTATATATTTTTGCAATACATAAAGTTTATATCATAAACATGTGTTTCTTTTACAATTTAGAGTAATTTAAAATGAAGCATAAGGGCTATGCAGGCATTTTCCTGTTTGGGTCTCCCCTCTGTTCTAGTCCTTGCTGCTCAAAAAATGGTCTGCTGAGAAGCCTGAGCTTCTCCTGGGAGCTCCTTGGAAATGCAGAATCCGGGACCTCGGCCATCTGATCAGCATCTACGCGTCAGCAGGCCCGGTGCTTTCATGCACAGCTGTGTTTACGGGCCCCTCTTTACCACCTGTCTATGACCACAAAAGAAGTCAAAACATGATTTTCACTATGTGGAATTCACATTTACTTAACAAATATTTGAGGTGAATGTTTACTTGTCTTTTTCACATTAAGGCTAGGTCTAGAGTCTTCAAATAAAATGGTGAACTCAAATAATAACTTTGAAATTAGAAAAGTTAGTACCATTTAGACTTATATTTTGTAACTCTGAATGGATATCATCTTTCCAAAATTATATTTTTTGACTGAATTAACCGTTAAAAAACTCTAAAATGTACTTTATTTGACGATCATTTTAAAATCTTTGTATAGACCTCAGAATTTAAAAGTTCTTGAAAGTCAACAGTCATCTCAACAAAACTTTTCTTCTTACATAAAATTGTGCTTAACACAGAATGCATGCTGTTCTTGTTTTTAAAGTTCATTTACATGTATATATGTATGTGCAAAGGAAACTGCATTTGTATAGGCAATAGGTTTCTTAGGCCAAACTAAGATGGCTGCCACAGTGTTTTTTTCTGGCCCAGCCCCCTGGTTAGCTGGCCTTCCTGGGAGGTGTGAGTCAGCACATTCATGTAACCAAGGTGTTATCTCCTGTGTGAACCCACGTGATCCTGCTTTCCCATGACATGTTGCTGCTACTGTTCAGAGTCATATATAAGCACTCGCCATGTTCTCGGCCATGTTTTTCACCACTGCTGTATCCCCCCAACAATAAAGAGCATGTCTCACCTGCCTGCTGCCACTCACCTTTTCTTCCAATTTCTGAAGCCTGGGCCAGAGCAATCGCTAGCCACAGGGCATCCTCCTCACACTTGGCGTAGTCAGCAGGATCCAGAGGGGTAAGTGTCCCCTCCCCCAGAGCAGGGGAGAACATGTGGCCTCCTACAGGCTTGTGGCAGCCAGTGGCAGTGGCCCTCATGTCGTGGGCCCCTGCCACGGGGTGGGAGCAGGTAGAATGTACACCTGCCACCCTGGAAAAGGCCTTGAAGGCCTTGGAGGAGTCGCTGCAGCCCAGGGAGTGAGCAGCCGCTGGTCGGGTGGGCTGGCTCTTCCTCACAGCTCTCCAGGAGCAGCATAAAGATGCCCTGTGGCTAGAAGCCCAGGTAAAGGAGTTACAAGAGACAGAGGAAAATTAGGAAGCCCAGTTGCAGGAGTTGGAGAAAGAGTTAACCAGAGGTCCAACCTTGGATGCTGACAAAACTGCAAGTATGCAGGAAACTGGGGTGGGGGGCTCCCCCTCTGCTGAGAGCCCGCCTGGTCGTCAAACAGAAAATGGAGCACGCACAGCCCGTGGGGCTTGGTGAGGGGGTGACGCAGGGTGAGCCTACCGTAATGGAGCATATCTCTCACTCTGCCTACACCCCCGCGGAGCTGCAGGAGCTGGGGAAACAGTGCAGGCAGCGTCCTGGGGAGACTGTGCCTGCCTGGTGGTTGTGCTTATGGGATGAAGGACGGACAGAGTCCTGTGCTCCCCAAGGGAGGTGGAGCAGTTGGCATCCATAACTATACATCCTTCCCTGAGGCAGAGGCTACAGACAAGTGGTCGCTATGGCGAGGGCGCCCACTCCTTGCTTGAATGGCTTATGGCTGCCGCCCCCACGGTATGGGATGACACCTGGAGAGCTACCCAAAACTGTAAGTGGACTTCATACACAGACTTAATTCAGATTCTTCGGGAGTTGGGAATGCGCCAAGCCATTTTTGCTGTAGGTAACGGCGGGCCGATGAGGAGGCTTCACTACACGCATGTGCGACCTAAGCTTAGCCACAGCTCTCCCCAAGTTCGTTTGGCTCCCCGGCAGCTGGGCTCACTCCCTATGTGGGGAAGCGGATACATGAGATCACCACTGCCATGGCGGCTCTGGGAGATGCTGAAGAGTGGAAAGCGGGAAGGGACAAGTGTGTATGCTACAAGGACCCAAGAAGGGCCCGCCAGCTCAGGGCCCCCTGCAGAAGAAGGCAGCACAAGGGGCCCAGAAGGTGTCTCGAACCCAGATGTGGCTAGACCTCCTACTAGCAGGAGTAAAGAGGAGATAGGTAAACAGCCTAATGAGATATTGCTGGCTTTGTGGAATCAGCTGGCTCCCACCAGCAATTCATGAAAGCACCCAAGAGGCGGGGAGCTGAGATGCCTGCCAAAGAGACCCACAATGTGCAGCTGCAAGATTTTACGGTTGAAGCCCCCCCTCTTTGATATAGACTAGGAGGTAGGCCAAGGCACCTGGTTAGAGGGGACCCTGGATGACCAGAGGCCGCATGTGGAACTTGCTATTCATTGGTCCCCTATGACTGTGCAGTGGGTTTTGGCCTTGGTGGACATGGGAGCTGACTGCTCCCTAATCTGTGGAGACCCTGAGTGGTTTGCTGGACAGACAGCCCATGTAGATGGCTATGGTGGGCAAACTGTCGAAGTTAAGCAAGTGACTATTCCATTGGGGATACGGCGTATGGCCCCCAGGCTTTACACTGTGTATGTGTCCCCCATAAAGGAATATATTCTGGGTGTTGACATTCTGTGTGACTTAAGCCTGACCACCTCTGCAGGTGAGTTCCGCCTCCGAGTTAGGGTTGTGAAGCCGGTGGTGCATGGCCACCCCCATCACCCACTGCAGGTTCTGCTCACACCTCGCCGTGTGGTACACACCCCACAGTATTGTTTGCCCCGGGGGGGGGTGGGGCAGGATGAGGTGGACACGAAGGAATTTCACAAACCATGTTGCAGCTGGAAAAGGCCAGCATAGTGCACCCAGCTCACAGTCCATTCAACTCTCCTGTTTGGCCAGTTAAGAAACTGGAAGGAACCTGGAGAAGGACAGTAGACTACCGGGACCTGAATAAAGGAACTCCCCCACTGCATGCCACAGTGCAGTCTATACTGGATCTGATAAATCAACGGACTTTGGTGCTTGGACAGTACCACTATGTGGTGGACCTGGCCAATGCCTTTTTCTCCATAGATATAGCCATGGACAGTCTAGACCAGTTTGCCTTCACGTGGGAAGGATGACAGTGAGCATTCGTGGTATTGCCACAAGGTTACCTCCACAGCCCAACAATATGTCATGGTTTGGTGGCACAGGATTTGGCCACATGGAGTCAGCCATCCTCAGTGTTTTTGTTTCATTATATTGATGATATAATATTAACCTCTGATTCCCTTACAGATCTAGAAGAAGCCACCACCAGTCTTCAAACCTCGTTGGAACAATGGGGTTGAGCGGTGAACAACTCCAAAGTCCAGAGATCTGGCTTGTCAGTCAAATTCTTGGGTGTTGTCTGGTCAGGTAAGACAAAAGCAATCCCTGAGGCAGTTATAGATAAGATTCAAGGCTTCCCCCAACCCACTACGCTGAAACACTTACAAGTGTTTGTGGGGTTTTGGGGTATTGGCGTATATTCATTCCCCACTTGGCCCAACTGTTGCGGCCATTGCATTCATTGTGAAAAAGGGGTCCCAGTGGAACTGGTCCCTGGAGGCAGAGGCCTCTTTTATGGCAGCCAAGAGGGCTGTTGCACGGGCCCAGATGCTACAAGTAGTAGACCGCAGACAGCCATTTGACCTCAATGTGACAGTTGACTCAAGCGGGATGGGCTGGGGTTTGTGGCAATGCCAGCATAAGTGGTGGGTCCCTATTGGTTTTGGTCCCAGACTTGGAAGGTCCCCAGGAGTGCTATTCCTTGGTGGAAAAGCAGCTGGCATCTATGTATGCCACCCTTCAGGCCTGTGAAGCTATAACTGGGCAGTCTAAGGTGCTAGTGCACACCACATACCCCATAGCAGGATGGGTGAGGTCATGGATAACCAGCCCACGATCGGGGTAGCCCAGACACCCACTCTGGCGAAGTAGGGAGCTTACTTGGAGCAATGAACAGAGTTCAGCTCCAGCCCTTTAACTGCAGAGATGCAGACAGTACAGGGTCCTGTTGAATTTGTGTCTGATGCTGACCCTCAGACTACAGTAATAACTAGAGAAAAGAGCCCGTGCCTTGAAGGATGGAATCCCCCTCGAGTGGAGGCATGGTATACCGACGGGTCCAGTTGCAGCCCAGTGGATGATAGTAGCCGTCCAGGAAAGAAAGCCCATACCTTGAAGGATGGAGTCTCCCTCCTGTGGAGGTATGAATCATAATGAAATTTGGTTTGAAACAGAGAAGGGACAGAGCAGCCAATGGGCTGAATTGTGTGCCATGATGATGCACGAGCTGTCCCTTTGCATGTCTGCACTGATAACTGGGCCATGTTTAAGGGCCTCACTGTCTGGTTACCTACAGGGAAAGACCAAGGTTGGCTAGTGAGGCACAGACCAATGTGGGTGGCTTTATCTTCCCACTCGTTCAACAGGAATGTGCACTTACGGTGCATGTGAGGATGGCCATGTGTCCCGGGGAAGGTCCTCCCCACCTTTACCAAGAAACCACGTAACTGGAATGCCGTGTTCTTCTGCTGGCACCGGGTGAAACAGACTCCACGGTGATTCTACCTGGCAGCTATCTTTTCTCCTGGGGGTGGAGCAATTAAGGTAGAAATAAAAGGAAATACCCTAGTGGAGCATACTGGTTGGGCCCTGCATCAAACCAGGCAGGCCTTGACCCTCCTGGTGGGTGAAGTCACCCAAATGAAAAAAGTGGTTTTGCAAAAGCACATGGCCCTTCATTTTCATACTGCAGCCCAAGGGGGCACATGTACAGTCATATATACTGAATGGTGTGTTCATATGCCTGATCACCGGGAGGATATTTCCTGTGCATTGAAGGAAGTTGATGGCAAGGTACAGGCCATCCAACAGTTAACTGGAGACCCACTACAGCAATGGTGGAAATGTCTCTTGTCCTCTTGGCGTTGGACCCTTTTGGTGTTAGGAGCTACTGGCTGTGGTCTGGTAATACTGTGTTGTTCCCTGTATTGTTGTTGTGGCATTTGCGCCCAACGGGCCTCCCTATGGGCCCATGTGTTGGCCACGAAACCTATTACCGAGGGGGTGGAATGTAAGGGAAACTGCATTTGTATAGGCAACAGGTTTCTTAGGCCAAACTAAGATGACTGCTGCAGTGTTTTTTCTGGTCCAGCCCCCCTGTTTAGCTGGCCTTCTGGGGAGGCATGAGTCAGCATACTCATGTAGCCAAGGTGTTACCTGCTTTGTGAAGTCATGTGATCACCATGGCATGTTGCCGCTATTGTTCAGAGCCATATATAAGCGCTCGCCATGTTCTTGGCCATGCTTTTCGCCACTGTTGTATTCCCCCTGACAATAAAGAGCATGTCTCACCTGCCTGCTGCCACTCACCTTTTCTTCCAATTTCTGAAGCCTGCACTGGAGCGCTCGCTAGCCACAGAGCATCCTTCTCACAGTACGTGTGTATGGGTATATTTTGTAGCCCATAAAAAAAGTCTTGCAAGATATGTGTTTTAAGCTTGGCCTCAAAATTCTTTGATATTTCTCCTCTTGAATGGTGGGACCTATGTCTGTTCCCTTCCCCTTGGATCTGGACAAGCATGTGACCACTTTGACCTACAGAGTACAACAGAAGTAACACTATGTGGATTCTGAAGTTAATTCATAAAAAGTCATGCAGCTTCTGCCTGGTTCTCTTGGAATGCTCACTCTCCAGAAGTTTCCTCTTGGGACAATTATTCTCAGAACCCAGCCACCGTACTGTGAGAAGCCCAAAGCGCACAGAGAGGCTGAATGTGGATGGTGCAGACTCCAGTCAAGAATCCCAGCTGAGTCCAGCCTTTAGGTCATCCCAGTCCAATCAGCAGACCTTGAGTGAAGAAGCTACCAGCCAACTCCAGTCCCCAACTAGTGAGCCACCAGCAGTTCTTTTCTTCTTTGAGACCACCCAACATCATGGAACAGAGACAAGCTATTTCAAGTTTCCATGTCTGAATTCCCAACACACAGAATCTGCATGGATCATAAAATGTTTTACACTGCTAAGTTTGTGGTGCTGTGTTACCCAGCAATGGATAATTATACACAAAATAAACTAAGCAATAGATAACTAAATACCAAAGTAGTAATAGGATTTGGAAAATTTTTCTTGTTTATATTTTCCAATTTCTCTATAATAAACATATATTACATATAGGCCAAACAATGTTTTGTAAAGAATCTCAAGAATAATTCCAGAAATGCTCTTAGGCCTACTCTCTCCTGGATTAGTTCCCTACTCCTTATCCAAATTCTCTAACCAAGTTATGAAACTTCAAATTAAGAATGGAAAAATGCTAAGATCAATCTGTGGATTACATAAATGATCATTAAAGTTTTGCTTATCACCAGTATTACATTTATTTTCTTTAATTTTAGACTATAAGTGATAAAATTTATTTTTGCATAAATTTTAAAAGATATGAGTTATTAAGATGGGTCACTCCTACTACTTATACAGTAAGAACAAAATTACAAAGGTACATTTGGCACAGTAAATGCCGCCAATTAATTATACAAACAAGTTAGAACACGATAAATTATGTGAAGTATGCGTATAAGCTCATGAACTGACTTTAATTACTATCCAAACTGACCCAAGGGGGGAATTAGTGTATCAGGTTTGAAGCAAGAGTTTTGTAGATTTTTTATATTTAAAAATAACTAACACTTGTTAAGTACTTAACAATTTAAAGATTACTTTCACATGTCCTATCACATTTAAGCCTCACAACCACCCCAGGTGCATGTATAAGTGATATTTTAGAGACTCGTAGAGACTGAAAATTGTTCAAGGTCATGTAGCCAGTGAATGGCAAAAGACATCTGATTCCAAGGAAGAAAACGCTTTTCAGCAGATTCTCATGTAAGCTCATTCTTCTTTCCATAGCATCTCTCAATGTAAGAATTCAGCCAAAGTGCAAGGGAACGTTTCCTGCTTCCTGTTCATGTGGGCCGAAACGAAAAGTCACGTATTCTATTTCAATCAGGATCTCAGTCACAAGCAGCAGCAAACTACTCTGGCTGATTGAAGCAGGAGAGGAAATCTATTGAAATCTACTGGGCATCAGATGGAATTTGGGGGAAGCCATGAACCAGATCAGGAACTGTATTTGGATTTGCACAGGGAAGACACCACTGCTGCTGCCACTGGGCACAGCCAACTTGCACCCCCACCTACTGACACTGGGCACCGGCTGTTGCTGCTGAAAGCCCTGCTCCTGCTCCTGCTCCTGCCTCCAAACAGTTACCAGACAGAGTGAGGCTGGGTGGCTTCTTTGCATCATTATTCTCATTTCAAAATCTAGGGCATGTGCTGTGAGTGGTGGGCATTGTGCCTCTGCCCTGGCTTCAAGAGAGGCTTGAGATTGCCTGCACACACAGCTATAACCACATGCTTGCACGCGGTCTCTCTCTCTCCCCTCTTCTCTCTTAAAAAAATGCCTGTCCAGCTCAATTCCCAACCTCCCTTGCAGTTATGTGAATCAGTTAGCTTTGGCTGCACAAGAAATAACTGTAACACTTGATAGCTTAAAGCAATAATGCGGCATACATGAAGACACCCCACACAGATCCCTCTTCAAGAGAGGACTCACTGCTGGACAGCAAGAAGTATAGTGAGCTGGCAGCTTTCAAACTGAGGTCATTCTCACCTCAGGTTAGCCTCTAGCCAATGACTGAGCAAGGCAGTGGTACAAAGGCTAGCCACTTCTGTCCAATGAGGATTCCTCGATGGGGTTCAGAACATACTATCTCAAAATATGGCACTTCGGCATTTGAGAAAATAGTAGAAGCAGGAGGGTCTCTCTGACTTTCTCCCACCCTTCTCCTCTAAAGCATGCCATAAAAGAATTCTCTGACCTTCCTCTGAAGAAGGTTATAGGATCCTCATTCAAGAGGCACCATCCCTATCCCTAGAGAAAAGGAATGTCCTTATCTCTGAAGACACAGGGACACAGAGAAGAATTTGAGCAAACAGTCCTTGCTAAGTCATCCCCAGTTTAGTTTATTACCATTAGATCATACCCCCTTCGTCCAATCATACTTTTCCACAACTATCCACTTCCCCATTAAACTTAGTATAAAAATACATGAGGCTGGGTGCGGTGGCTCACACCTGTAATCCCAGCACTTTGGGAGGCTGAAGTGGGAGAAGGCCAGGAGTTTGAGACCAGCCTAAGCAAGAGTGATATCCTGTCTCTACAAAGAATAGAAAAATTAACCAGGTGTAGTGGTGCACACTTGTAATCCCAGCTACTTGGGAGACTGAGGCAGGAGGATTTGCTTGAGCCCAGGAATTTGAGGTTGTAGTGAGCTATGATGATGCCACTGCACTCTAGTCTCGGTGACAGAGTGAGATCCTGTCTCAAAAAAAAAAAAAAAAAAAGGTTTTCCTATTTCTTTGAGTCTTTATTTCCAAAGACTCACATGTCACATAAAACTTATAATAAATAAATTTTTATCTTTTTCTCTTAATTTGTCTTTTGTTATAGGTGCCTTAGCCATGAATCTAGTCATGGGAAAGAAAGATATTATTTTTCTCTTCCCTACCTTCTCTAATGGGCAATCTTTACTTTGAGACTTCTTATTGGGCTAAAAGAGACTTGTCAGAAACATGGTTCTCTGACACACACCCCCCTCAGCCAAACCCCAATCTCTTCCTTTTTCCTTCTACAGGTATTTTGCATTCCTAACTCCATGTCAGAGTTTGCATCCCAGGAAACCCAACTTGCAATGAACAACCACTTAGTTTACAAGTCTATGGGACTTCAATTTGGTTGGGGCTCAGCTGGGATGGCTAATCCATGCTCCACAGGATCTCTCATCCTCCAACAAATTAGCCTCCAAGGCTAATTAGACTTGTTCACATGGACTTGTTCACTTGTTCACATGGCAGCTAGGGAGGATTCCAAGAGAAAAAGTGGACAGCCTCTTAAAGTCTACT
The DNA here is from genome assembly GCA_028533085.1 of Varecia variegata. NCBI lineage: Eukaryota > Metazoa > Chordata > Mammalia > Primates > Lemuridae > Varecia > Varecia variegata. The sequence goes on from CM052442.1 coordinate 35,738,278, forward strand.
TTCTGAACTACCACAGCATCACTTCTTCCACCTTCTACCTGCAAAAATAAAATGCAAGTCCAGGCCAGATTCTAGAGGAGGAAAAATGGACTCTACCTCTTAGTAGAAGCTGCAAAATAACATTGAAAAAGGCTTGGATAGAGGTCAGAGTGAAGGATTATGGCCAATTTGCAAACTTCCACTTTAGGTGCAGTCATGTGATTAAGTTGTCACCAGTGAAATGTTACCAGAAGTGAAATGTGCATTTATGAGCCTGAGTCTTCAAACACAGAGATGTGCTTCCTCCACACTCTCTTTCCCTTTCCCTCCACCTGGAATCCATCTACTTTTATTATGTAGATGATGTCAATATAGAGCAATACCTTAGAAAGAACCTGGGTTATTTAATAACAAGGGAGCAGAGCTGCCCTGCTGACCAGGATCATTTATATCTTAGCTGTTGAGAGAGAGAGAGACTATTTCCTTTAAACCACTGCATTTTGTGACTCTTTTTTTTTTTATATAGTAGCTTGGCATTACCCAAATAATGCATATGAAAATTGATGCAGGTATTGAAATCTGGGGGAAAGTAAAAATGTATAAAGAGGAGTTTTAGAGAAACTTCCTTGGGTGTTGTATAATACAGTACCCCAATTTTTTCCTGAATGACCTCCAGTCAAGGTCTTCATTACTTTTCAATGAAGATTTTGGCTTATTTTTTCCCAGAAATGTCAATATCCTGAGCTGGATCTTAAATAAGCATGAGACAATTAAACAAGGCGTACATGCATGTGGGTTACAGAATTATTACCCCATTTTCAGACAGGAAAACTGAATTATATAGCAAATTACTGATGAAAACAGTATTTAAATTGTCAACTGAGAAAGTTCATAAATTTGGAAAGGAGAGCTTTATTTCTCATAAAGGGTTACAACCCACAGGGTAGCAATTATGACAAGCTAGGAAGCATAGTCTTGGGTGGAAGCTGAAAGCATGTATTAGGAAAGAGAGACAATGGGAACAGGAATTATTCTGAGCAGGGTGGTCAAATATACATATTTAATAAGCTATAGGAAGAGTCATGAATATTTATGAAAGGAGGAACATGCACATGCACAATTGAGCTTCATGCCCCTTCATGGGATCTGTGTTCAAAAAATGGCAGGTTAGCATAACTCAAGGGTACAGTTTTTGGCCACCTGATGTCAAAGGGTGAAACAGAGGACATTAAAACCCTCACTGCACATCCTCTGTAGACTGGTCAAGATCACTCTATGGTCAGTGGCCTCTTATTAGGAAAGAATGCTGGTCAGTTTTTGTGTCAAAACCTGCAAAATGGGAGGAATAGCATTAGGCAGTTGGTTGAAATCAACAGTGGAGCAAGTCTTTCCAAAGGCTGGTTCTACTCTTAGGGAAGAAAGCCTAATGGCAGTTAGCAAGGGAGAGGGTGTAATGAGACGTGTCTAACCTCCCTTCCTGTCATGGCCAGGAACTCAGTTTTAAGGTTTCTCTGGGGTCCCCTTAGCCAAGAAGGGTGTCCATTCAGTTGGTTGGGAAGCTTAGGATTTTCTTTTTATTCTTTACGATCCTGATTTATTAGACCCCAAACCCATTTCCCACTTAAGCAGTTATTAGGTTTATTTTTCCTATGAAATATGTGAGTATAGAAGAGGTTTTATTCTCTGTGCTGTCAACTTTAGAGTGAGTAGGGAAACCTCCCACTCTAGCCAATGCCAGGTGATGGTCCACAGGGATGTAATACAGAAATGTGGCCAAGACTGTAAGACTAATGTTCTCTTTGGAGAAAGAAAGACAAGTGAGAAACTTCAGCCAAGTCATCTTCTTGCCAAAATTACTCCTTGGATGAAATTATGACTCATTTGGAATCTTTATTAATTAATTTGATGAGGGAACAGCTGGGCTGATGCCATCTATGCAGAATGATAAAAATGGCTTATACTTCATCCAGAAATCAAAAGAGGAATGAAAACAGGTTTAAAATTGGCAAAATGCTGTAGCACTCTCAGTCTGTCACTAGGGGCTTTGTTTCTGGCCAAAATTGTAATACATTTAACAGTATTTGCATATCCCCTCAAGAAAGTATATGTGTGTACACACACAAAGGATTATATAAAAATATAGCATTTTATAACTGTATTACTAGGCTGAGATTTTAATATTTTATAATTTTCTGCAACTGAGCAGGAGGGGGAAAAATATCTAATGCCTGGCACTAAATTTTGCTTTCTAGTTCCAAATAACAGTTTTAAATCTCAAGGCTTAAAAAGCAACAGATTCACTAAAAGAAATTTATATACATAATTAACTACATAACTGATTACATTGCCTGAATATACACTTGATTAGTTTAGTGTTTCTTGAGTACAAGTTTCCAAGTTGTAGTACATTTGGTGAATTGAAATAGGAATAAATAATGATAAGAAATTTACTGAGAGCTAAATTAAAATAATATTTTGCAAACATCTTCATATAATTTAAAACTATATTAACAGAAGTAATTCTTTTATATATTTCATGCAAAACATTTCAAGTAATAATGCTGCCAGAATTATTTCTCATAGGAAAATATTGAGGTACGTCTTGACTAAAACTTGAAGCTAGGAGAAGCGTTGGACAATATTTAGTTCAGCTCATTATATTAATGATGAAGAAACTGAAATCCAGAAAAATTATAAGTCCAAGATCATTATTATTTTTTTTGCCAACCCTTACAATCTATCCCTCTATTTTTAGAGCTTTTATTTAAGTATTACTCATTTACTGAAATAAAGAAGAAAAATGATCTCTAGAGGCAGAAATGATTTCAAAATCATAGATAAAACTATTTCCCTATATCATTAAAGAGTATTTAATACAAAATTCTTTCCACATATTTGAATATGTTGTCTTAGAACCATTTTATTTCTGCCTGGCACATTGTAAATTCTTAATATTATTATTTGGATGAGTATATTCTTCTAGGCTAAAGAAAAAAAGCAAAAATACCCAAATCTACCCAGCCTATGGGTTCATTGCAAAAAGCTCTTCTTTTCCCCTGACCAAGTCAACTCTCCTTATCCCTCAAGTCTCAGTCTAGAAGTCACTTCTCAAAACTAAGGTAATTGTAATTGTACTTATTTTTCACAGTGCTGGTCACAATTTCATTTTAATTATGTATGTGTATATGTATTTAATGCATCTCTTTCCCACTTAACCCAAAGCTTCTTAAGATAAAGGATCTTGTCTGTCTTCACCATTATATGTTTGATATCTAGCACTAGCATTGCCCCATAGTAGGTTCTCAATAAACATTTGTTGAATTTATGAATAAAGGAGTGAGTGAATGAACAAATGAATAAGTGAATGACCCTGTGGCAAAAATAACATTTTGGTTAGACCTACAGATGAATATATAATTTGTCTTTCCTTGTGTTTAAAATGAAATAGGGAAGGAAATAAAGAAATCAATCATGATAGACATCTGAAATTTAGAGTTCCAAATCAGGGGCGAATACAGCCAAAACTGTAGTAGGGAAATAAAATGGTTCTAAGGCAACATATTCAAAAAACAATGGCTCTGGCAGGCAATTTAAAAATATACCTGAATTTCCCCCAATAAACAGGAGCAGGTACCTTTCAAGCAAGCAAAATAATGCTGGGGCAGCAGTATCTTACACATGAACATCCAGAATGAATGGAAAGACTGTCTTATGTGCACTTTTCTTTATCCTTCTGTGTTGGCAACTTGTATAAAGATCAGGGAGTGATCGAGGACAGTCTTACCACAATTTAAAAAAAGAGATTTAAAAGCCTTAAGGCAAACTATTGTTGGAAAACCTTCATAGCTACTCAATAGACTTTTGGATGACCAAAAAAGTGAATTCATACTCATGGCTGTACTCATAGTAAGCCTCATAGTAAGCAAAGCAAGATATGAGAACTTGCTTTTCAAAATGAAGTCAAAAGCTTCAAAAGTATAAAGGAACTCTAAACCAAAAATTAAAGTCTATGACAATATATAAAGAAAAAAGTTAACTATACTTTCATGAATTACAAAAATAAACAAAAGGAAGTGGCATACAATGGTTTATATACACTATTTAACACAAACCTTACAACTGGAAGAATCAAGTTCCAGAGAGGAAACACATTCCGAGTGAAGCTTTTATCATCAAAGCCCAAAGCAGGCTCATTGTAGCAAGGTCTCTAGATAGAAGGATCAAAGAGAGAATCCCACAAGAAACAAGGTTTGGAAGACTCCTTATATAATCAAAATGAGTATATCAGGAAAGACATTAAAAAAAGATCAAGATGACAGTGATAACCTACATGACATAATGAAGAAAGTTTGACTCTCAATGCTAAAGGTACTTGCTATAGCAGAACTAAGAGAGAAGAGAAAGAAAAACAAAAACACCTGGCAAGTAGACAAAACAAACCAGAATGCAGTGGATAGTCACTATGGCTATGTTCCGGTTCATATGATATTTCTATGTACTTCTGGCTTAAATTTTATGAAACTCCTTGGATAAAAATATTGATTTTTGTGAGAGGTGAGAGGTGCAGATCCAGTTTCATTCTTCTGCATGTGGTTATCCAATTTTCCCAGCACCATTTATTGAATCGGGATTCTTTTCCCCAGTGTATATTTTTGTCTGCTTTGTCAAAAATCAGATGACAATATGAGGATGGTTTTATATCTGGGTTCTCAGTCCTGTTCCAATGGCCTATGTCTCTGTTCTTGTGCCAGTACCATGCTGTTTTGGTTACTATAGCCTTGTAGTATAGCTTGAAGTCTGGTAGATTGATGCCTCTCAATTTGTTCTTTTTGATTGAGATTGCTTTAGCTATATGGGGTCTTTTCTGGTTCCATACAAAGCATAGAATTATTTTTTCTAGATCTGTGAAAAATGATATTGGTATTTTGATAGGGATTGTATTGATTCTGGAGATCACTTTAGGTAGTATAGGCATTTTAACAGTATTGATTCTGCTGATCCATGAGCATGGTAGTGTTTTCCATCTCTTTACATCCTCTGCAATCTCTTTTCTCAGTGTTTTGTAGTTCTCCCTATATAGGTCTCTCATCTTCTTAGTTAAATATATTCCTAAATATTTAGTTTTCGTTGATGCTATTGTGAAAGTTGTTGCATCTTTGATAAAAAAACAATGGTGATCTAGCACCTCTTGTATTATCCTGGATGGAGCTACAGCCCATTCTTCAAAGTGAAGTATCACAAGAATGGAAAAACAAGCACCACATCTACTCACCATCAGATTGGTACTAACTGAGCAACACTTATGTGCACACATGGAAGTAATATTCACTGGGTGCTGGGCAGGTGGGAGTGGGGTGGAGGGGATGGGTAAATTCACAACTAATGGGTGCAGAGCACACTGTCTGGGGGATGGGCATGCTTATAGCTCTGGCTTGGGCAGTGCAAAGGCAATATGTGTAACCAAAATGTTTGTACCCCCATAATATTCTGAAATTAAAAAAAAATCTTGATTTATAAACAGTACATTTTATTTACAGTGGAGAGTTTGTGTGCTCTTTCAAATGTTTTGTAAGACATCAAGGATTTAATGATACATTCTAGTTAGCCAAAAAAGACAATTTTTCAAAAGGTAATTTATCTTTTCCTAAAGATTCAAATTTAGAAGCCCCATGCCTAATACATTGATTCAGAAGACAGAACTGTATTCAAAATAAACCAATGATTTCATTAGGAGAAATTGTTAGAGAATTTAAAATGCTAAAGCTGGAACTATAATGGTTTAGAACAGTGTTTCTCAAACTATCTGTGATAAGAAACCAGGTTTTTCCTTAATCTGTCGCAGACTGATACTTTTATTTAATACAGTAAAAATGAACTACTATACTAGAAAAATAAAATTAAAAAACAAAAAAAGAACACATTAGTCATGAGAAAAACATCAGGCAAGTCTCAATTGAGGGACATTCTACAAAATATCTAACCAGTACTTCTCAAAACTGTTAAGGCCACCAAAAATAAGGACAGTCTGAAAAACTGTCACAGCCAAAAGGAGCCTGAGGAGATATGACAACTGAATGTAATATAGTGTCCTGGGTGGGATTCTGAGACAGAAAGAGGACATTAGATAAAACTAAGGAGATCTGAATAAAGCATGGACTTCATTAATTATAATGTGTTGATATTGGTTCATTACATGTGACAAATGTACCATACTAAAGCAAGATGTTAATAATTAGGGAAACTGGCTGTGGGCTATATGGGAACTCTGTACTACTTCATAATTTTTCTTTTTTTTTTATTTCAGCATATTACGGGGGTATAAATGTTTAGGCTACGTATATTGCCCTTGCCCCACCCGAGTCAGAGCTTCAAGCATGTCCATCCCCCAGACAGTGTGCACTGCACCCATTAGGTGTGGATTTACCCATCCCCTTCCCCACCCACCACCTGCCTGACATGCTATGAATGTTACTTCCCATATGTGCACATTAATGTTGATCAATTAGTACCAATTTAACGGTGAGTACATGTGGTGTTTGTTTCTCCATTCTTGGGATACTTCACTTAGTAGAATGGGTTCCAGATCTATCCAGGCATAATTTTTCTGTAAGTCTTAAACTGCTTTAAAATAAAAAGTTTATTTAAAATTAGAAAAAAAAACAAAGATACACACAGTACAAGCCCCCCCAATTTTTAATTATTATTAAAATATTCAGCAGACATAAAACTACTCTGTCAAATTTCTAAATGCTATAAAAAGTTTCTAAATTCCTACTCTCAATCTCTGTACCTACTGTAGACTGGTAAGGAACAGCTCATGGACTAGTGCTAGCTCGTTGACCACACTTTGAGTAGCACTGGTCACTGTTTCCCAAATGCCATGGTGATGTTTTCATTGGGTATACAGCCAATAAGAAAAAGTAGGACAATGAAATGAGTTTTTCATAAATCAAATTTAATTTGATATAAAGGATCATGCTATATTCTGAGATTATCTCCTTTCCACATATTTAGGGTTATTTATTCATGTGTGTGTGTGTGTGTGTGTGTGTGTGTAACAATGGAGAGAGTGAATGGTACTTGTTTTTGTTTGGGTGCCTTTGCTATAAGTTATTGAAGAGTGCTTAAACAATAAAGATATTTATCATTTCACATACAAAAAATCTGCACTCAGAGGGCTTCCAAGGTTGAGAAGTTTAGGTGCTCAGTGATTCCAACCAGGTTCTGAAACGCACTGTGCAATCCTCAGCATGTTGGCTTGTCCTCTTAAGCTGACTTTCCTCATGGTCCCAGGATGGCTGCTACAGTTCCAGTTGTCACATGACGATACCAATACCCCAAAACAAAGGCCGTCAGAGACTGATTTACCATGAAACTAAAGAAGCTTAAGCTTTGGAAACCTTTCGCTTATACATGATCCTTCCAAGATCCTGGCCACTTCTTGCCCTCACTGTGAGCCGTGTTGCAGATTGGATCCTCTGGATAACGGAAACAGAGGTGGGGCTTGGGGTGCAGGGCTTTTGTTGGGGCTCCATGCAGGGACGTTAAGGAAGCGGATGCAGAATGTGGCCTAGGGAGCCGTGGACCCTGGGGAGCCCCAGCCAGCCTCCCAGCTGGCCGTGTCCGCACAGTGGAAGCCACAGGATTTTGCTCCCGCTGCCCATGTGGCAGCCGCACCCAGCAAGTGCGGTCAAGTCCTTGCTTGAAAGGGATCTGGGTGGTTCATTGTATTTTCTACAGGCGACAATCTCATTTCCCTTTAGGAGCCAGGCGCAGTCACCCCAGTCAACATTGTAAACCCCCCTTTTTTGTTTGTTCACTCATAGGCATGTGGGTGAACTTCCAATTCAGTGGAACCATAGCTGTGTCGCTGGAGGAAGCATTCGTTCTCCCCTGGGCATCAAAGTACAGACTCTGCAAGATGAGCAGTGAAAAATTCCCAAGTATGTCGGGTGTAATGGTTAGAGGTGCCACTACTGTCTCCATCCTCTTTGTCGTCTGGAGCAAACAGCTCTAAGTATCATAGTTTTAGGAAAACAGAGATTGGCATGTTTTTCAATAGATGTGCTCCTAGGGGGAAAAAATCTGTATGTAAGTCAAATTGTGGCAAATTGAGCCATATTTTAAATGCATCTGGGGAGCTCATAATATAAGGGAAATTGTTCTGCAAAAAGAAAATTATTTTTCTTAATTACTCTCTTTTTCACTCTCTGACTTCTTTTTCCCATCCTGCTCTCCATCTCCAGCAAAATTAATATATTTTACCAATTAACCTGTTTGGTGTTGTGCTTTTAAAGTAGAACACATCTGCACTGTTAACCACAATTTAATATCCCATAATGCTTCCTGGAAATAGTGTTTTCTTATTCCTAAGAACTAGGGTTTATGAAATTGTCCCAGCAAGAGGTAATAAAAATATGAATATAAACTTTCCATTAATGAATGGAAAACATTAAATAAATGTCCCCATGAAAGAGCCCCAGGCACTTGTTCTCATTAAGAAAAATTCACAATAGCCTAAAGAGTTAAGTGGAGGAACATGCATGACTACAGTTCAGAACCATGGAAGATGGAATGTTTCAAGGTTTCTAGGATTAAAATGAGTAAATGTTCTTAAATCATTGTGATTTGATTTTAATGTATCATGATCTTAATAGACTCTTTAAATGTCTCTTAATTTTACCTAGACTTTGCAAGGTTGGCTTTTGCAATGTTCTGTAGTATTGCTCATTAATTCAACAAACATTTATGGAGTACTTTCTGTGTGTCAGACCAAGGGGTTATAAAACATTGTCCTTCCCCCAAGGAGCTCACAATCCCATGGGTATACAGAAAAGTAAATTAAAAATTACAGTGGTACCCTTGTAGAAGTATGCACAAGATTATCTGAAAGAAGGTCACCATTCTTGGTCATGGGCAGCCAGGAAAATGGCACAAGGATGTGTGTAGTTCAAGCCAAGATATAAGGTATGGAATTAGCCAAGAACATGCTTCTATTGCTCCTTCTTGGTCTTCCAGTTGTAAGTATGGCCCTTCAGCTTGCACTGTGGGAAAATAAGGATTTGGCCTCCTTTGTCCCCTGCCACATGCACCAGCCCTCCCATCCTACCACTCTCCTGAGTCATATCATAATTTTGGTTAGATCAACGTTAATATTTATGTTACAATGACAATGTGAGCTACGTGGCATATCATAATTATTACTTCTTTCTTTTCTTATTATCTTTTTTTTTCATTTGCTTAGTTTTTAGCCACAAACTGTCTCTAGAGTTTCACTAAAACATTTTGATACATCAAACTTTGTACTGATTTCATTTTTGTCCTCTATGCTGGTGCCATCCCTTCTCTGTCATGTTGAGGATTACCTTTTCTCTGTCTTGGGTTCACTATCCTGTTTTCTTCTTTCTTAATTTGCTTCCTCATGTTGGGAGGCACATTCCCTGATACCCCAAGAAAGGGTACATGAGAAGTAAAATTTTTGAGAACTCTCATACTTGGGGACGGGATGGGGGAGGGATGAGTAGATTACAAAGAAGTACAAGGACACTGTGGGGTGAGATGGATATATTTATTATCTTGATTGCAGTGATGATTTCATGGTTGTATACAAATTGTGACAGTATCTTGTATGTCAACAATATCTCAGTTAAGCTGCAAGAAAAGATAAAGAAAAAAGGCATGCATATAAAATCCAAAAGTTTATCAACTTATTTTATTTGCAAGTATATGGGGAAACAGGTACTCTCATACAGTGCTGGTGGGAATGCAAAATGGTACAACCTCCATGGAGAGGAATTTGACAATATCTACCTGCATTACAAATGTGTTTAATCTTTGGCCCAATAATTCTACTTCTAAGAATCTGTACCAAACATACATTGGCAGAAATACAAAATGACATCTGTACAAGACTATTCACTGAAGCACTATTTGTAAGAGCAAAAAACCAGAATCAATCTAAATGTCCATTGGCAGAATAGTGAAAAATGATGGTACAGCTACATAAGGCAGCAGTTGAAAAGAAATGAGGAAAGTCTCGGTATACTGCAATGGAGTGATCTTCAATATGTATTGTTAAGTGGAGATATCAAGTTCTGGAACATTGAGAGTATTGGTACCTTTTGTTTCTGGGAATGCTCCATATCTTGACCTGGGTGGTAGCTACATGGGGTGTATAAATACGTAAAACTTCATTGAACTGTACATTTACAATTAGTGCACTTTACCATACATATGCTACATCTCAATAATTTTTTTTAACTAGATAGGAGCAGATCAAGGAGTGGGTAGGGAAAGAGGAAATGGTGACAGTGAGACTGTTCTCTATGAACATTAAGAACTAGAAGAGAATGTAAGGTCAAGGGAGAGTTTTCTCCCTTCCTTCCTTCTTTTCTGTCTTCCTTTTTTCTTCCTTTTATTTTTTAACAATGGGAAAGACTTAAGCATACCTAAAAGCAGACGGCTGATGAGAAAGATCAGTTGAAAAGTAAGAATGAGTCTACATAAGAAAGAGAAGGTATAATCAATAGTGTAAGGTTGGCCAGGCATGGTGGCTCACACCTGTAATCCTAGCACTCTGGGAGGCCAAGGCAGGAGGATCTGTTGAGATCAGGAGTTCAAGACCAGCCTGAGCAAGAGTGAGACCCCATCTCTACTAAACATAGAAAAAATTAGCTAGGTGACTAAAAATTAAAAAAAAATAGCCAAGCGTGGTGGCACGTGCCTGTATTCCCAGCTACTTGGGAAGCTGAGGTAGGAGGATCGCTTGATCCCGGGAGTTTGAGGTTGCTGTGAGCTAGGCTGATGCCATGCACTCTAGCTGGGAAACAGAGCGAGACTCTGTCTCAAAAAAAAAAAAAATAGTTTAATTGGAAAGTTAGGAGGGTATGAGAGTCTAAGTCCAAGCAGAGGGATTGTCCTTAGATGCGGAAGAAACATTTCCACTGTCCCAACAGGGGACAAAGAGGCTAGAATGGGGGCAGCTGTGGGAGTTTGTAGGATTGGGAATACCAAACACGGCTCTACTCTGTAAAGGAGTTACGTGAACAGGGCATGCAGTGGGAGTGGAGAGAGCTCATTGTAGAATCCCGAAAGTAGAAAAGGTTTGAAATACTCAGTGCAGTGAATGGGAAAGTAAGAAGTAAGCTGAACAGGGAACTATAGTAGGATCATCAGCTATTACAGGTCTATTTGAGTTTAGTGATCATGTGACTTTCTCCAGCAGGGCTAAGAGGGAGCAGAAAGTTGGATCCACCCACAGTTGGATTTTGCCAAATGGGTACAACAAAGAGACAGGACAGAAAGGGGCTTTAGATCATTGGCCAAGTATGGTACTAAAATGATGTACCACAAAGTCTAGGGTGGATAAACAGAAGGAAAGAAAGCACGGGGTTGATTGACTGCAAGTGAACAGAAGTCTCAAAGGACTGGAGTTCCAGTGAGGTTGAAAAGTGGCTGTATTGGGACTGGTTGAAAGCAGACTGGCAGGACAAGAAGATGTGGACAGAAAAGGAATGCTTGAATTGGTAATTTAAGGCATGCCAGGTGATAACAGAGCCCAAGAAATGGTTTGGAAGGCAGCTATAAGTCAGCATTTCCCAAAGTGTGTTTCGAAGAACATTACCCGTTAAAGGTTTTGCATGCTAAGAATGCACTATTAAAGTTCTGATACATCTTGCATCAAAGAAACTTTTTACTGTGTTTAACCAAACACCCCCTGAACCTTTTTAGTAGAAGTTCTAAACTAATGCTCTTCCGAACACACATTAGCAACTTTCTGCCTTGTCTATCACATGCTAAAACTCTTACATGAATGGAATGAAGGGAACAATTATCACAGCATGTGATCATTTTTTAAATATCTTTTTCAATGTATTCAATAGGAAAAGAGATTATTTGCCTCTCAAAAGTATATATAAGAGTATAACATACTTTAAAAAGCTTAAAATGGATATGTTTCTTTAGGTTAATACTCTTAGGTTTACCTTACTTTGCTATGAAGGTAAACAAAGAACAACATTGTCGTGTTGATAGAGTTGAGATCTAGCCATTATTATCTTAGTCTGCATTAATACACTTCCTTTTCATTTTGACTATTAAGCAACCTTCTGTTAAAACTAATTACATTCCTTCTGCAGAAAAGACATTGAATAATAAAAGTTCTGATGTTAATCACATCAAATATGTATTTTTATTCTTTAAACCTCGTAAGAATTCTACCATAGGCCAGGCTTGGTGGTTCACACCTATAATCCTAGCATTCTGGGAGGCTGAGGCAGGAGGATCACTTGAGACCAGGAGTTTGAGACCAGCCTGAGCAAGAGTAGGACCCCGTCTCTACTAAAAATAGAAAAATTACCTAGGTGCAGTGGCTCACACCTGTAGTCCCAGCTACTTCGGAGGCTGAGGCAGAAGGATCACTTGAGCCCAGCAGTTTGAGGTTGTAGTGAACTATTAAGTTGGTGCAAAAGTAACTGAGGTTTTGGACCGTGAATTTTAAATCATTGTAACGAGGCTCAAACACATCTTTATTAATCAAAATAGGAACCATCACAATCAACACATTTTTGCCAACGAGATATAAGTTTGTTTATTCCTATAGTGTAAAACTCCATGCTTCAGGATTCCACGAACTCTTGGAAAGCATTTTCTGGATCCTGCTGGTTGTGGAAGTGTTTTCCCTGCAAAAAGTTGTCAAGATGCTTGAAGAAATGGTAGTCAGTTGGCAAGAAGTCAGGTGAGTATGGTGGATGAGGCAAAACTTCATAGGCCAATTTGTTCAATTTTGAAGTGTTGGTTGTGTGATGTGTGGTTGAGCATTGTTGTGGAAAAGAATCAGGCACTTTCTGTTGACCAATGCCGGATGCAGGCATTGCAGTTTTTGGTGCATTTCATTCTCAGATGGAATGATTTTGCCAGGATTCAGAAAGCTGTAGTGAATCAGACTGGCAGCAGACCACCAAACAGTGACCAGGACTTTTTTTTTTTTTTTGGTGCAAGTTTGGCTTTGGAAAGTGCTTTGGAGCTTCTTCACAGTCCAGCCACTGAGCTGGTCAGCACCATTTGTCGTATAAAATCCACTTTTTGTCGCACGTCACAACGTGATTGAGAAATGGTTCATTGTTGCGTATAAGAGGACACTTCAAAATGACGATCTTTTTGATTTTTCAGTCAGCTCATAAGGCATCCACTTATTGAACTTTTTCACCTTTCCAATTGGCTTCAAAAACTGAACGTCTATAGACTAGTAGATGTTGGGTTCTTCGGCAACTTCTCGTGTAGTTGTAAGAGGATCAGCTTTGATGATTGCTCTCAGTTAGTTGTTGTCAACTTCTGATGGCTGACCACTGCACCCCTCATCTTCAAAGCTCTCATCTCCTTTGCAAAACTTCTTGAACCACCACGGCACTGTACGTTTGTTAGCAATTCCTGGGCCAAATGCATTGTTGATGTTGCGAGTTGTCTCTGCTGCTTTACGACCCATTTTGAACTCCAACAAGAAAATCACTTGAATTTGCTTTTTGTCTAATGTAATTTCCATAGTCTAAAATAAACATAAAATAAACAGCAAGCAATAAGTCATTAGCAAAAAAACATAAAGTGAGAAATGCACATAACATAACCACATTTAAGAATGAATTCCAATATCAAACGGCAAATTTCAACAATCTAAAACCACAATTACTTTTGCATCAATCTAATATGATAATGCCACTGCACACTTGCACTCTAGCCTGGCAACAGAGACAGACTCTGTCTCAAAAAAGGAATGCTACTGTATATAGTAAAAAGAGTCATTAAAAATTGATAAATAGAAAAGGCCTCCATTTTTTTCTCTTCATTCCTCAGATGTTTAAGAACAATAACAAAAATTAGTACCTGATGTAAACTGTATTAATGCCGTTGCTATCCCTCCATAAGGGAGAATTATATTTGCTCACCTCATTAGCTTTAGGCTTGGCCAGTGAAATGTGAGTGGAGGTGATGTGAGTCACTTAAAGCAGAAGTTTAAGAAGCCAGTTCATGATTCACCCATATCCTCTTTCCTTCTGCTACAAGACCAGCAATATTCCAGGCAGAGGCTGCTCCATCAGCCTGAGTCCCAGAATGAAGGTGACACAGAGCAGAGCTTCAGCCAATCCTGAAAGGGCAGTTGTTATGAGCAAGAAACAAACCCTATAGATGCTAGTTACCAAGATTTGGAGGTCATTTGTTACCACAACATAACCCAGCCTATTCTGACTGATAGAAAAATCACATTCTCCACCCTGTATTCATTTCCAAGAACTATTAATAAACAGAAACAGAGGTAATCACCAGAAGCATCAAACTCCCCCCACAGAATGTCTAGAACAATGGTGGCGCATTGGCTCCACCTCTCACATCAACTCTAATGAACTCCTAACAATGGCCTGAATCAACTCTCTAGAGGATTCTGAAGCCATGATCTTGCCCAGGAAGAAAGAAAACCATATTCATTAGTATGTCTTCCAGTAGAAAGAAGGGTAATAAGCTGTGCATCCTTCTGGTTTTTTCTGATTTTGTACAGAAGGCATTTTTTTAATTATTTTTTTGGAGACAGGCTCTTGCTCTGTCACTCAGGCTAGAGTACAGTGGTATCATCATAGCTCACTGCAACCTCAAACTCCTGGGCTCAAGCGATCTTCCTGCTTCAGCCTCTCAAGTAGCTGAGACTACAGGATGTACCACCACCACACACACACACACACACACACACACACACACACACACAGAAATTATTTTTGTAGAGACAGGGACTTGCTGTTGTCCAGGCTGGTCTTGAACTCCTGGTCTTAAGGGATCCTCTCACTTAAGCCTCCCAAAGTGCTAGGATTACCGTCATGAGCCACTGGATCCAGCCTGGAGGCATTATTTTTTAAATGCACCCAGAACCAAACAGAAACTAGATCACAAAATATTTAATGAATAATTTCATTTTACTTAACCAATTAAGGGAGAAAAAAAGTGTTACTTTCAGAGGTGACCACAGAATTCCTCCCCAGTCAGAGAACTGCCTTTGTTAAAAACAGCTCTAATAGATTCTTTAGTTATTAAGATGGTTGTCTAGGCCAAGCCTTGATGGTTTGCAGGGAGAGGAAAATAAACTGTTTTGTATGAGAAATGCACGGTAATTTTTGGAGTTAGAGCTGAATGAGCCAGGAAGAAGCAGGACGAGGTCCAAGAAGGTGAGAAGGGGTCCAGCAAATGGCAGGAGGCCATGGGGGAAGAAATGACCCCACGTGGAAGCTCCCCCAGAGATGGAAAGGCTGAGAACTTTTGAGAACCAGCATGATTAAATATGCAGTTATAAATGTTTTGCCCTTCTGTTCTGTAATGTAACACCCCTAACCTGAACATACACACACAAGTATGGGCTGAATTCATTGGAGTCCTAACCCCCAGTACCTCAGATTGTGACCTTATTTGGAAATAGCGTTGTTGCAAATGTAGTTAGTGAAAATGAGATCATAGTGAAGTAGGTTGGACCCCTGATCCAATATGACTGTTGTCCCTATAAAAAGAGGAAATTCGGACATAGTCACCTGAGGAGAACACCGTGTGAAGACTGAGTTATGCTGCCACAAGCCAAGGAGCTACCAGAAGCTAGAGGAAGCCTGGAACAGATCCTGCCCTAGTGCCTTTAGGGGGAGCATAGCCCTACCAACACCTTGATCACAGACTTCTAGCTTCCAGGACTGTGAAACAATGAGACGACAAATTTCTGTTGTTTATGCTGCTCAGTTTGCTACTTCATTATGGCCACTCTGGGAAACTCACACACACACACACACACACACACACACACACACTCTCCATTGTCCAAATCTTCATTCAGTCTACCACATGCACAGCGGTGAACAGTGGCACTCTGGGGACTGCTGAGGGGTTTGTAAAAGACAGGCAGAGGCAGAACCCAGAGCAGAGACCAAGGAGGCGGTGGAAGCAGAGAGTAGTAAGAAGGCACGTGGGCTCCTTCCATATGCCCTGCCAGCAAGAATTCTCAGATCTGTGGGGAAAGTATCTGGGCTGCCTATTGCATAAGGGATAGGGATTTGAGACCATTTTTACTAGTCATAAAGGACCAGATGAGCTCAGCAAGCTGAAGAAGTTAGAAACATCTAGTGGCTGACGTCTGGCTCCCACTACTAATGATGTCAAGTGGGCGTCTCTGGTTCACTGTCAATGAGTAGCATAAGTACTGAGCAATTGATGGCAAAATGGCTCACTGCCTCTTGCCTAAAAAAAGCATCCCTCGCAACAATCCAGGTTGAACTGTCCTTGGCCTGCTTGTTATCCTCTGGGCAGCAATAACAAGCTTGCTGCTTTGTGGGTTTTCAAGGTAAGGGGAAGAGATGTGCTTGGTTTAATGCCAGCTGACTCACAAAAGGAAGGAGCCCTGACCTGCCACTGATGCAATGCGTGCACTTAAATCAAGAACGATTTCTATTTCCTCTCCAGCAAAGACATGGCTAAGAGAGGCTTGCCAAGCCCCCAGAGCTGGAGACCTAGGAGCCCTGTCTCTGCCGCCGGAGATGGGGGGTAGAAAGAAGGAAGGAGCAGGCACAGTCCCTCCTCAGTCCTCCCCTTTTAGCTGCTCTACAAGCATGCCGCTGATTCCTATCAGATGGGAATTAGGCTCAGTATGGCCACCATTTATGAAGGGCTGCCCGGCGTACGTTATGCATTAACTGGATACAAAGGTGAATCAACAACCTTCCGCTCCTCAAAGACTATGCAATCCAGAAGGGAGTGTAAACAATGAAATATAGGACAAGGTTAAATGAAATGCTAGTCCAAACTAGTATGGGCATTCAGAAGAAAAACTGTGCCTTAGCTATGTCTTGGGAGATGAAGCAGAGCTCCACACAGAAGGTGGCACCTGAAGGCTAGGAAGGATTTCCAAAGGCAGAGCATCAGGAAATGACATTCCCAGATGAGGGAACCCGTAGAAGCAATGATCATCAGAGATTTTTCAGATCCTGAGAGTATACTTTGGAAACTGAAGATGGAAATGTTTTGTGTTTGTTTTTCTGTTTAATTCCATGCTCAAGAATTTATATTTTATTCTAAATACCGTGGGGAAAATGATGCGGATTTTTTGAAGCATGGAGTGAGGTCAACTTTACACTTTTTCAAGGTAATGTGCGTTCTAGCAGTGTACTGCAACTTACTGAGCCCTTAAGCATGGCTAGGCACTGTGCTAAAAGTTTTAGACATTATCACAATTGCTTTTAATATACTCATTTTACAGATGGGAAGACTGAGGCTCAGGGAGATTAAGCATCTTGGCCAAAGCCAAACACCTAGCAAGGGACACTGAGTTCAAAGCCCATACTCTTAGCCACAGCACTATTCTGCCTCCTGGTATATAGTCCCAGTATGATTTCAACAGAAATCCCATATATTTTCCAATATTCTTTAAGGCTGTAGTTTTGAGGTTAATAAATTCTAAACAAAGAGCTGAGATTAGCTCAGAGATCAACACAGAAATCTGGGGCATGCACAGCTAAATAACTTGGATCCATAACCTTTTACCAGATAGTTTTAAAGGGATTTTGCAACATTTTCTCATCAAATGCCCAGCAGTTCTGGAAGAGAGCAGATGATGAGAATTCCTACATCATGCGGCCAGGTTTACAGATGGAGACACCAAAACAATGAGAGTTTTTAGAGTCATTCATAAAGTAAGTAGCAAAGCTAATATGAGAATCCAGATTCCTGATCTTGAAGCCCATGGTAAAATCAAAAATCATATCTCCATAGGCATAAAGAAGATGGAAATAGGGGCCGGGCACGGTGGCTCACACCTGTAATCCAGCACCTTCGGAGGCCGAGGTGGGAGGATCGCTTGAGGCCAGGAGTTTGAGACCAGCCTGAGCAATAGAAAGACCCTGTCTCTACAAAACATTTAAAATTGGCCAGGCGCGGTGGCTCACGCCTGTAATCCTAGCATTCTGGGAGGCAAGAGCATTGCTCAAACTCAAGAGTTTGAGACCAGCTTGAGCAAGAGTGAGACCCCATCTCTACTGAAAATAGAAAAAATTAGCGGGCATGGTGGCGCATGCCTGTAGTCCCAGCTACTGAGGAGGCTGAGGCAGAGGGATCCCTTGAGCCCAGGAGTCTGAGGTTGCAATGTGCTACGATGACACCACTGCACTCTAGCCTGGGCAACAGAGTGAGATCCTGTTTAAAAAAAAAAAAAAGCAAAGAAAGAGAGAGAGAGAGAGAAAGAAAAACAAAGAAAGAAAGAAAAGAAAAGAAAGGAGGAAGAAAAAAAGATGATGGAAATGGGGATGGAAAATATCACAGTCCTTTCTTTTAAAACTAATATGTACTTTTGTAAAATACTCTCCTTTTTTGGCAAAAGGTAAAATATAAATGTTTATTGTAGGAAATTGGGAAAATACTAAAAGTTCAAAAAAGAAATGAAACCCACCAATAAGCTCACTACTCAGAAATATCCCCTATGAAGGTTGTTATATTTTCCTCCAGGAGTTTATGTGGTGTTATTGTTTACAAAATGACAGCCCTTCAATCCTATTTCTTTTCCTGAGAGTGTGAATCCAAAAGGTCTGACTCAAGCAATAATTAATGCCCTCGTTGTGTATTCGGCACTCTGCAAGTCACCATAGGGTCAGGAGGAAGCCTGCACTCCTCACCATAAGAGGCTACGATCAATTAAAGAGATAATGCGCAGACCCAGGATCACAGAGCTGGGAAGAGGACCAGATAAGCAAACCGGCTGCAGGAGTTCAGAACAGGACAGCCGGTCAGGAGAGGCTTACTGGAAGAAGCGAGCTGGGGCCGAGCCATGAGCGGAGTTCAGACCAGGGACCGCGGGGAGAAGGGAGAAATGCATTCTGGGGTTGAGCAGGAGAAAGGCAGGACAAATGCTGGCGGGACAGTGTGGGTTCCTGAGGATATCGGCCTGGGTTTGGAGATGAGAGGGTGTGAACAGAGGCCCCAGCATCACAGGTTCTGCAGGCAGTACGACCCACGGCACTGTATCAAAGCCATTTCCTTTCCCAAGACCAATGTAAAGACCAAGCCTACACATGAGGACCCATTTTCTTCACTCTTTCCAACGCAACCTAACCTTTAGGGATGCAGCCCGAAAACTGCCACCTGATACCAAAACATGCTCTTGTTTCTTCGGGAAACAGAGCAAGTTGATAAGCCTGTAAAGTCCTCAAACGTTCTTGGAACTGATGTCCGGTAAGTGCTGGGTCAGGGCATGTGCGGTAAGAGGGAGCAAAGGAGAAATGATCGTACAAAATCCTGGCACAAGTTCAAAACCCAGCATGTACCAGGCAAATCTTGTACATATGCCAAAACCAGAATTCTGCCACCTTAGTTACACTGAAAAAAATAATCTCCTAGGTAGGAGGCAGCATCGTATCTCAGAAAGTCCCAAGTGGATCCTGGCAGCTCCACTCACTGTGTGACATTGTGCAGTGACTTAATTGCTTTGAGCTTCAATTTCCTCATCTGTAAAATGAGGATAATAGCACCTGACTCATACTTCTGATGTAAAGATTAAACAAGATAACATATGCAAAGCACCTCACACTATACCTGGCATTGAGTAAGCCCTGGGTTAACACAGATTCCTCTTCCTTTCCTGCCATTAGTCTAATATTAGAGCCAGATCGAGATGGTCAGTGCAATTTTAGGATACTAACAAACAGAATATGATGCAAATGAGGCTTGAAGCCTCAGACCACATTTAAGGTCTCCTGGGCATTGGTAATGTCCAACTTCTTACATGGCTCTAAGATTTGCATTTGTTTGAGATGTCACAACTCGATCAATGTTGCCTCTACACCATACTTAGCATCAAAAGTAAAGACAGGATCTATAATACGATGCCAGAGAGAGGCCAGCACAGCAGCCCTGAAACCTACTTCCTGCCCCCAGCTCAGGTGCCAAGGGAAGGAGACTGTGCTATGGTACTGGTGCTGACACCACTTCCAAAGGTTTCACTTGTGTGACAGTAACAGGGACAGAGAAAGCAAAAAAAAAAAAAATAAATATAAAAAAATACGCTCCTAAGATTCAGGAAAGGAAAGTCCTCAACCTAAAACATAGATTGACTACCAGGAAGCCAGAAAAAGTTAATAATCCAACTTGACAGGCAGCCAAATGACTTGGGGTAGCTCATTTAAAATGTGGGTGTTATGCAGCCCAGAAGACAAAAACACGTAAACAACAGCAGGTAAAACATGAATCAAGCTACTTAACAAGTCACATTGAGAATCAATTGATTGCCAAGTCTCTCGGATTCCTGCAAGATACTTCCTCTCTGTCTCTTCTCTTCATTCCCACTGTACTTGCCCAAATTCAGGCCCATATTACCTCCTGCTAGCTGGGGAACACCTTAATTTTCTAAATATACAACTCATCAAGTTCCTCATTGCTCATCAAATAAAATCTCAATTTCCTAACCTGATATGCAAAGCCCTCCATAATATCAATATGGCCCACGTCTTAACCCATTCCCTTTCAGGATCCTTATGCTTCAGACAAACCAAAGCCAGCAAACCCGAGCCCTTGCATTTTTCCATTTCAGCGTCTTTCTTTAAGCTGTTGTTTCCCAGCCATCCTCACGCATCCTTTGTACTCATTTCCTGGGGCTGCTACAACAAATTACCACACACTAGGTGGCCTAAAACAACAGAAACTCACTCTCACAGTTCTGGAGGCCATAAATACAAAATCAAGGTGTGGGCAGGGCCAGTTCTTTCTGGAGGTTCTGAGGAAGCGTTTGTGCCATGTTTCTCTCCTAGCTTCCAGTGGCTGCTGGGGACAAGCCTTGTCATTCCTTGGCTTGGGGCTGCCAATCTCTGCCTCTGTCTTCCCATGGCCTTCTTCTCTGTCTCAAATCTCCCCCTGCCTTTTTCACATAAGGACACCCGTCATTGGATTTAGGTCTCACTCGAAATCTAGGGTGATCTCATCTTGAGATCATTAACTTGATTACATCTGCAAAGACCCTTTTTCCAAATAAGGTCACATTCACAGTAGACATGCCTTTTGGGAGGCAACAATTCAACCCACTACACCCCTTAAGACCTGGCTCTATTGCTGCCTCCTCCATGAAGTACACGCTGATGCCTAGCTCCTGGAAGTAATCTCTCTCGCCTATAAACTGCCAGGACTCTTAACCTATTCCACTTTGTATTATTTCGTGTTTGTACAAAAGGCTTTTCTTTGAGTGAGTTGCCTAACTTCCCCAGACTTCAGTTCCCCATCTTTGAAACTCAGATGATAATTACATCTATTCATAGCATTGTTTTGACAAAAAGAAATTTTTAAGGGACTTAGAACAGTGCCCAGACATAGTAAGTCAACAATATGTGCTATTATCTTTATTGTTATTCATCTTCCCTACTATAAGTTCCTTAAAGATAGGCATCTTTGTTAATTGTCCATGGATTCTAAGGAGTATCTTGCACAGAATATTGGATGAGTGACCATATACGGGGGGGAATGACAGGCAAGTCATCTTTAAATAGTCAACACAGAGACATGTTTGAAAATGTCATGAAGGGAGTGACTCCTCTATCCAACCCTCCATCAGCAGCAAAAAGTACTCAGGTCTACCCCAAAGGTGGAGAGTCTCGTCTTGGTCATTCCTGAGACATTTCTGCCAGCAGTTACTCCCTTTGATTTGTAAGAAGCACAACCTGAAGATTTGCTACTCAGTGGCCTTTCTAGTACAGCACGTCCAAAGGAGAATTCCTTTTCATAGAGATCATTTGCTGATTCGTCATCATAGTAATTACATTTTATTACTCCCACCATACCTCTTAGCATGCATGTGGTTCTGAAATAGAAGGAAAAAGGGGTGGGGAGGGTATGAACTTCTGGTTTAAGAGAAGATGGCTCAGTGGCCAGAGGGAGCCTCTTCTTGGGAACGGGGTAGGTGGGCTGACGCACTTCAGCCCCTGGCCTCCTGCCAGAGGTGCTGCCTCCCCAGGCCTCTCAGGAGTTGTGGAAGCCTTTAGTGGTGGCACTGCTAATTCTTCTCTTCGCACACCATTATCTTCCCCACAGAATCCCATGAGCTATTTTGTAAAGTTGCCTTCTAAAGGGCCAGCACTGTAGACAGATGGTTCACTCTGAAGTTTTCCAAAGATTTCCACTGTTAGTGCAAGTGCAGGCATGTACGAAGATTCATTTGTAGCCAGGTGTGTACAAAGTGGAGTGCAGTGAGAAGACAGAAGCTGAAATCCTCAACCACACTTTCCCAAGCAAATATTGTAAAAACCTCATCTGCCTGTGCTGCTATGCATGGCCGGGGGCGGGGGGGGGAGGGGAGAGGGGGGCAGGTAACTGCCATTTGAGATCAGACTTCCCCGGATGTGCTCAGTGTGGGAAATGGGGAAGCAACTCTCTCCTGCCCAGAATCAGTGCTGATTGATTTGGTTTTGTTTCTGTGTAACAACTGCCAAAATTATGCTTATAAATAATACTTCCCAGTTATGCTTTTTAAAATAATGCATTCTCAATTGTAGAAACTCTGATGGGAGATGTTTACACAGAAAGAAAATAATAGGGATTAGTCAAGAGAGGAAAAAGAATTTGTGAAATTTTAATTCTTGGCTTTAATTTTACATGAAAGTGAGCCAGGTTCCTGGGAAAACTTGAGCATAGCAAGCCGTCTTTACAGCTAGTGTACAGTACCACCTGAGAAGGAACGCTGTGCCGGTCTGATTCGAGATTTTCAATGGACTGAGGTTGGCGAGCTCAGACTATGGAGACCAAAAAGATGATTTGTGTTGTGCTTCAGCACGTCCTTGACTAGGCCATTACTTAGGCTCCTTCCCAGATGCTGGTGTTTATGCTCTATAGCCACAGAAAAAGGGAAGGATGAATTACTGTGGGTGATTTTTATTTCAAATGATTACTGAAAGGGCAAGAATTCATTGAATTTGGATCTAGAAAAGGTCTTTGTGCAATGCTCAAATCTACCTCCATATTCTTGTGTATAAAATCTGTTTGGAAACTGACAGTTCAGTGTAGAGATTAATTACAACCAACATCCGCAGCTCCTGAGAGAGAGAAAAGGCTGCATTTAGCAAAATTGCCACTGTTAAAACATTTTCTCTCCTAACACAGCCTCAAGAAACCTACTCACATTTATGCAAATTATTGCTTTTCAGTTTTTTTCTAGGTAGCAAAATTGCCCCTCACATTTAACACCCATCAAGGTGTTACTCTGGCCAGGTGTGCATAAAATGTACAAATATACTTTCATTGACTGATACAGTAACTAATTCCATTTATTTTTGGAAGTGCTGTCTGCTCTTCTGCCCTGGGAAAAAAAAATATTCTTCACTTTTTTTTTTTTTTTTTGAATGCATGCTCTGCAAACCAGAAGATATGCCCTTCACGGAGAGGAAAGCGCGCCCCCTAGTGAAACAGTGTTTCTCAACATTCCTCCAACACTAATTTCCACCTTCATTTTTCTTGCCAGAGAATCTCACACCCCTGCATTTGAGAGGTTGCCACCCACTGACTAGGGCTTAGGAGCTTTACAAGGGCTAATGAAATTGTTTGAGAGCTGAGAAGAATCTATTGGCTCCAAAAAAATCTTTTAATTCCACAACTGAAATTAGTACATTTGATTAAATATCTACAAAATATCAACTGGTCACAAGCAATTCAACTCTTAAATTGTTACATATAAATTATATTTAATGTGGGATGTAGACTCATTTTAATATTTGCTATGATGAGGGACTGGTCCTCTTCAGAGTTAAAGGCAATATTTTCCAGAGTTGACCTCTCTTAAAGACTCATGACCACTGACATGTACTCCTAAGTCTTAACATTCTTCTCTTGGAGACATTTATGACAATATGTTATATGTGCAAAGTGCTTGGTTAAAAAAAATGTATACATATTCCCACTGAACTCATTTAATGTTTACAACAGTATATTAAAAAATAATGAGTTGAAATTTTTTGCTACGGTGATTTTTTTTCTTTTTTTGCCAAAGTATAAAATGTTATACATTCCAAAGCAAAAAAAAAAAAAAAAATCAGAATCAAAACAGATAACCACAGTTCAAATGAAAACAAACTACTAACTTGAAATGGTATATAGAGACCTTTGATGAGAGACAATACGTAAGACATGACTCCACAGTCAGATACTCTGAAGACTTGTATGACCTGGGACAAGTTATTATGCTTACATTTTTGTGCCTCAGTGTCCTCTGCTGTAAAATGGGGACAGAAGGAATACTTACCTCGCAGGGCTGTTAGGACATGTAAATGAATTCATGTATGTGAAGCACTTGGAATAGTGTGTGGTACAAAGTAAGAGTT
The DNA here is from genome assembly GCA_028533085.1 of Varecia variegata. Lineage (NCBI taxonomy): Eukaryota > Metazoa > Chordata > Mammalia > Primates > Lemuridae > Varecia > Varecia variegata. The sequence continues at coordinate 35,762,613 of CM052442.1, forward strand.
CAGTAAATGCTAGCAATTAACTATTATTCAATCAAACCACATTAATCTTTGATTGCCAGAAATAGAAAAATTTAAGATTTTACGTAAATAATTCTCATAAAACAACTGAAATACCCACAAACATAGTCATTTATCTTTTATTTGGAAACAATCTCAAACTTACAAAAAGGTACCAAAAAAAAAACAGTATAAGGAATACTCAGGCAAATGTGCTTATTAACATTTTATTCCTTAGCTTTATTATTTGCATGGCAGATCTGCTGCATATCTGTCCCTACTTATTATTCATAATTTTGATATAGTCATTTTCTATTGTCAAGTTACAATTTAGCAGCTTAAAGCAACACCAATTTATAAGCTCACAGTAATGTAGGTTAGAAGTCTGGGCACAGCATGGCCAGGTTCTCTGCTTGCAGTCTTTGCAAGGCTAAAGTAAAGACCTTGGTCGGGCTGAACTCCTTTCTGGAAGCTTGAGGAAGAATACAATTCCAACCTTATTCATTACTGATGGCCAAATTCAGTTCCTGGCAGTCAGGTCCCCATTTGCTTGCTGGCTGTCAAATGTGGGCCACTCTCAGCACCTAGAGGTCACCCACATTCCTTGCAACATTCTTTAAAGCCGGCAATGAAGAATCTCCCTCATGGAAAATCAGTCTGACTTTCACTCTTCCTCCCAAAGAACAGCCAGTCAGTTCCTTTTAAGGACTCACCTAATTCGGTCAGGCTCAGCCGGGGTAATCTTTCTTAAAGTCAACTGATTTGGGACCTTAATTATATCTGCAAAGTCCCTTCATAGCAGCACCTATATTAGTGTTTGAATAACTGGGAGAAGGTATGTATCTGCCAGGGACAGGGATTTTGGGGGCCATCTCAGATATGATGAGACATTTTATAAGTCTGTGTGTTAGTCTGCTAGGGCTGCCATAACAAAATACCATAGACTGGGTGGCTTAAATAACAGAAATTTATTTTTCTCACCATTCTGGAAGCTGGACATCCAAGCTCAAGGTGTCAGTAGGTTTGGTGTCTCCTGAGGCCTCTCTCCTTCACTTGCAGATGGCTGGCTGCCTTCTCTCTGTACCCTCACATGGCCTTTTTCTTTGAGTGTAGACATCCCTGGTGTCTGTGTGTCCAAATTTCCTCTTCTTATAAGGACAACAGTCAGATTGGATTAAAGTTTCAACATATGAATTCTGGGGGACCCGATTCAGCCCATAACAGTCGAATAACAAAATTGAGAGCTAACATTTATTGAGCTATTAAGTAGGTACTATGCTAAAAAAAATTTTGTAGGCTATCTCATATAAATCATTAAATACTATTATAAACCATTATATAAAATTCCAGCTTTACCAAAATGTTTCCTTTATTCTTGATGAGAAATTCTATAAGATTTTTAATGAATTATTAATTTATAGCAGTAATGCTGATGATTACAAAGTATTTTTAAAAATTAGAAGTGTCCCAAAGTTTAGATGCTGCTCATCGTTTAGCCTAGCACTACCTAATGTGGTGATTCCAAAGGGGGCAGAGACTACGGAAATGCATTCCAAGAAGACAGGGCAGGCTTTCTCCAACTACATGTGAAACTTAGATGTTGATGTGCCCCCTGAATCCTCCAGCAGGCAGGTCCCCTTCATTTTTAGAATACAGTTGACCCTTGAACACAGGTTTGAACTGCATTGGTCCGCTTATATGCAATTTTTTTTCCAATAAAACTTACACCGAGCGTATCTCCTGAGAGCCTCCCCCCCCCACCCCCCGCCGAGACAGAAAGATCAATCCCTCCTCCTCAGGCTACTCAACATGAAGATGACAAGGATGATAACCTTTGCCATGAGCCACTTCCATTTCATGGATAGTCAATACATTTTCTCATGATTTTCTTTTCTCTAGCTTACTTTATTGTAAAAATACAGTATGTAATACATACAACATACAAAATATGTGTTGACCAACAGTTTGTGTTATCACTAAGGTTTCTAGTCGACAGTAGGCTGTTAGTTAAGTTTTGGAGGAGTCAAAAGTTATATGCAGGCCGGGCGCGGTGGCTCACGCCTGTAATCCTAGCACTCTGGGAGGCCGAGGCGGGTGGATCGCTTAAGGTCGGGAGTTCGAGACCAGCCTGAGCAAGAGCGAGACCCCGTCTCTACTAAAAATAGAAAGAAATGATCTGGCCAACTAAAAATATGTATAGAAAAAAAATTAGCCGGGCATGGTGGCGCATGCCTGTAGTCCCAGCTACTCGGGAGGCTGAGGCAGAAAGATTGCTTGAGCCCAGGAGTTTGAGGTTGCTGTGAGCTAGGCTGATGCCACGGCACTCACTCTAGCCCGGGCAACAAAAGCGAGACTCTGTCTCAAAAAAAAAAAAAAAAAAAAGAAAAAGTTATATGCACTTTTTGACGGTGTGCGGGGGGCGGCGGGGGGGTCAGCACCCCTAACCCTCACATTGTTCAAGGGTCAACTGTACTTGATTGACTTCACTAGTTTTGGTATCAGTGCCTCCCTCAGAAGTTTTAGAGCTGAAAAGCCTTGAGACTGAGGACCTTAAACCACAGGAGGCTAGACAGTAGAGTACAGTGTCTCAAACTTGCCTGCTCATTCCCATCAGATTTCTGGACCCCCTCCCCTGGCAATTGAGTCAGCAGGTCTGGGGAGGGCCCAGAACCTGTGCTTTAACAAGGCCTCAGGTGATCCTTGTGCCGACTCAAGTTTCACTTAGTGAAATTTGGAGTCTAAAAGACCTGGATCCAAATTGAATCCCCGGAATTTTATCAGCTGGGTAACCATGGGCAAATGACAGAAAGCCTCTGAGTTTCTTCATTTGTAAAAGGAGAGTTGAAACCTACCTCGCAGGATTGTTGTGTTAGAATTAAGGCAGAGCACAGGACCAGACGCTTGGTAAAAACTCAAAACAGTAGCTATTGTTAAATAAAACCATGTATTACATAAAATAAGCCATTATTTCTTGAAACAACTTGCCACTTAAGAATTATCCTCCATTGGAAAGCCATAGGGGTTTCCATTGAGCTGTTAAAACCAGCTGTCTTGTCCTAACTCTTAACCTGAGAGCCATGAATGCATTTCAGGTGATCTTGATTCTTTCAACTTTGTGAAGGGGGCTATTTTTAATGGAGAGAGGGTCCTCAGTTTCCTCCAGATTCTCCAAGGGATCCGCACCCCACAAAAAGATAAGAAACTCCGTCCTAATGATAGTGCCCAAAGGGTCTTTCCTCCTCTTCTTCCCTTTTTACTGCTTTTTAATACATGCAGTTAGAAAAATTAAAATTAAGCAGTAAAAACAGTGTCCAAAAAAAGTTAAAATTCCTTCCTATCCATTACCTGGGTCCTCTTCAAAGGCAACCTTTGTTAAAAGTTTAGGTATCCTCCAAGAGCAGGATTTATCAACCTCATACTTATTGACATTTGGGCTGGATAATTTTTTGTGGGTGCTGTCCTGTGCATTGTAGGATGTTCACGAGCACCCCTGACCTCTACCTACGATATGCCCAATAACACACCTATGCACACACCCTCTGAGGTTCCCAAAAATGTCTGCAGACACTGCAAAATCTGGGAGACTAAATTGTCCCTGGTTTAGAACCACACTGCTTCCCGAGATACCCTGAGCATGCACAAACACAGGTGTATGTCTACTCAGTTTCTCTGACAATTGGTAGCACAAAGAGTTACTTTCCAACTTACTGCGGAGATTTGTACTGGGGGCGAGGGGCCAGCTCTGGCCTTGGCAGGAGGCCATGGTCACTCACCAGGTCATCGATGAGCTGGTCCACTAGCCGCTCCCCGCCCCTGGTGCCCTGGCAGGCCAGAGAACAGCAGAAACAGCTCACCACGTCCTGCCTCTCTGCCTGAGTTCCCTGCGGGGGGCGGGGGGTGTCGGGGGACACCCCGCGCCCTCCAGGAGTCCCTGAGCCAGCTCCAGGTACCCCGAGGCCTTCTCACTGCGCCCTGGGGGCCACCTCAGCGCCCAGGAACTTCTCCAAGCTGTCTGTGGTCGCCCATTGTTGCCGCTCCCGGGGCTCCACGTTCTCCAAGATTTGTCTTGTGATCTGATAGCGTGTCCGCCTCTACCAGAATGTGCTTCCCATGATCCATCCATTAAGAGGCCAGTTTCCTTCACCCATTAAATTTTATTGAGCAGACAAGCTTGGTATAGAGACCACAAATGAATAATTAAAATGTTTGCTCTTAGTATAACATAGTAGGAAAGACATTTTATGTATGTGTCTCCATGTACATTTTGAAATATCTTAAAGTGTCAATTATATTTATAGAACCATTCTGCACAGTTAAGATCTTATGAAAGCAGAGACATTGAAAATTAAAATAACGATTTCAAGAAAGAGAAAACCTTTCTGAATATTCGGTTTTGTGCACTTTCTTGAGCTGCCTCAACCATAACTGTGCGGCAACACACCGTTTTGCACGTGGCTACAGATTGAATTCTCCGTGATTGGATAAAAACCACCTGGGATTTG
>CM052442.1:35767611-35796024 GCA_028533085.1 Varecia variegata
GGGCTGGTAACTACTGCTCTTTAGAATGTAAATGCAATCTTGTTCCCACTTTCTAGACCAGGTTCACAAAATTTTACAAACATTTTAAAGGTGTTAATTGATTCCAGAAGCTATGGTTGGACTCCAGCCCATGAATTAAGAGCTTGCTACCCAATAGTCTATCTTTGTGTTATTGTTGAATTATCACATGTATTCAGGAAAGGGCACAAATTATAAATTATAGAGCCTGATGAATTATTTCTCTAGAATCTGTTGATTTAAGGTTTCATAATACAGATAGACATGCTACAGTATAATACAGATATATTATACAGAATAAATAGGGAAGTTAGGTAATATGCAATTGCAGGGTTGAGTTGATCTGTGCTGTAGTCAAAGTTACTTATCCTGATAAGCAAGTTTAGATTACAGAAATAGCATCAAATGTTTTGGGGGACATGGCAGGGAGAGAAGTATGACTCTCAAATGCTGAGTCTGCACTGGGTGCAGATGGGGTGACTGTGATGATTTCCTGCTACCTATGAGGAGTCATGATAATAAATTCGAAACTGTCCAAAAAAAAAAAACCCCAAAACTGACCACTGTATGACCCAGGACCATGGCTAGATAGATTCATTTGAGAACCTGTAAAGAGCTCAGTGAACATCATGAAAATGAATGAACTCACTAGAAAGTAAGCATGTGATAGAACCAAGAAGACTGAATATTTTGCACATTCACACTGAGCATCTAAGGAGAGAGAAAACTGGTAAAGAGATGCATCTAAGGAGAAACAAAACTGTAAGAAATGCAATGCCTGCAATTAAATACCTAGGCTCAGTGGTCCTCAATAAAAGAGGGTGGTTTGGGTCCAAAAACGTTATCAGGTGCTTGTTATATCCTAGTTAGGAGACAGCCCTCAGTGGGACCTAGTGTAAGGAACTAAGAGCTGTGTGCCATCAGAGTAGTCCAAAGACATTACCATAGAGTTCCAAGGAAAAAAAGGTCTGCAGAGCATTTGTGGAGGGGGACGCCTTGCTGAATGAGTAAAATTTGGACTTCTGGAAAATAGGGGCAGCTAGAGAGCATTCCTAGAGAGACGTTGATTTGAACAACCATATGGGGATGAGCGTTTAGGAAATGACCACTGGCTCAGCATCCATCCATCTACACATACACATTTAAGTTGTTCCATCTTGTGGAGGGGATTTGAAGTATGTCATAGTTGAGCACGGCTGTACTGAGGGGTGTGTGGAAGGGCACTGTGGATGTGTAGGAGTTTGGTCTGTTTGCAGTGGAGGACTTGCTGAACATTGGCTGGAGTTTATAAAGATTGAGCAAGTGAAAGAGGGCTTGAAGTTGAGCCAAGCTGGTGATGGGCTGAGGTTTGGTGAGCATTAACTAGGATTGTGATAGTGGGAATGGAAAGAAAAGGCCTTGATAGAAAGATTGTAGGACAGCAAACAGAATCGACCATAAGGGCGTTAATTAGGCAGTGGACAAGTCAAAAGTAATCTTAAAGTAGGGAAAGTAGCTTAAAATGTACCAAAAGCAGATTTTCCTGGAAATAATAGTAAACTTGGTTTTAAACTTTAGTATAAGCCTTTTAAGTATCTGTCTGAGAGTTTACAACTTATTTTTGTTACTCAAGTGAAGTTTAACTACAGCCCAACATCCCTAACAGGCCTTAGGATCCATAACAAAAAGGACCTGAATCCAACAGGATGCGTGTATGTCTCCTCTCCTCATTGTGCAGCCATGCTTTTGTTTCCCTTGCAGCAGCACTTAAAATGCTGGGCATATGTGTTCCCACCCTGCTGATTGCCACGGCATTGCACTGTGACTTTTCAGAGCTCTGGGGCTATTTCTGTTGCCCATCTATCTTCCTTTGCCAGATGGCCACCTGCTGGGAGATTATTCCTGGGTTCTCTGATTGTAACCCAATCACACAGCTAAGAGGTTGATAAGGAAAATCAGATAACCAGTAGGTTTTTCACACTTAATTTAGATATCTTTCCTGCTCAATGTGACTGTTTGGTGCTTGTTGTAAGAAAGTCAGGTACTTCCTGTGCCAAACTTTAAACTTGATAATCGTTGAGTGACTCCTTTTATTAATGGAGTCACTATTAATTTATTAAGAAAGTCAGGTACTTCCTGTGCCAAACTTTAAACTTGATAATCGTTGAGTGACTCCTTTTATTAATGGATGGATTACCCTTAGAGATCCAGAGTCCTCTTTGTTTTGTGTGTAATATCTTCTTGAACTAAACTCTCAAATTTTCCACTTAGTGAACGTTAGTCAATTTCATTGAGGTTCAGTTTAAATTGCAGGGGAAACCCTTATGCTTGTGGGGTGGGGTTCCTCAGTGCACAGGAACTATTTGCAGATATAATTGTTGGGTGTGATTTATTTATTTTAGATTCCGAAGGCCTCCTCAAAACCAAGGAAAAGAATCAGAAGCTCTACAGTCGAGCACAAAGGCACCAAGAGAAAAAGGAGAAGATTCAGAGACATAATCGCAAACTTGGTGACCTGGTAGAAAAAAAAACCATTGACTTAAGAAGTCACTATGAGCGCCTGGCAGATCTTCGGCGATCCCATATATTAGAGCTCACCTCTGTCATTTTTCCAATTGAGGAAGTAAAGACTGGTGTGAGGTACAGTAAGCAAGTCTTTTGACTCTAGGAACAGATCAAGTTCCAAATACTATTTTTAAAGTATGTCAGCGCCCCATTTAGTGGGCCTCTGGTTTTCCTGGTAATGAAACTTAAGTCTTCTGTGCTTCAGCAAATAGTATGTACTGCACAGGGCTGGGTGGGTAGCAAGGGTAAGGGGTGGGGCCCAGGCCTGTGACTCTCACAGAGCCTCAGGTGAGGGCCTGACTCACACTCCTGATTAAGAACCATCTGAGGAATGATGTCAGCTGCAATCTCAGCCGGCTGTTTATTAGTTGTGTGAAAGAGGCATATTCTTGACTTTGAGAAGTCTTGTTTCCTTGTCTGTTAAGTGGGAATTTAAAAATGCCTACTTCACAGAGAAATCATGAGCTAATATGTAAGAAAACACTTAGTGCTTCAGATGGTGGGCACTACATGTTGACTTCCTGGTAACTCATTTGTCGTGTCAGCTGCTGTCAAGCACTGAATACTGTGGTTTTAGACTTTGGCGCTGGTGCATGGATACCCTAGGTATTTTTAAACTTCCTGATGCTCCTGCTAATCAGCAGATTTGGAAACTACCATCAAAGGCATTCATTTAGTCTCTCACTAACCACCAGGCTATTCTAGTCGAGGGCTTTCCTATCTCTTCTGGCTGCTCTCACTCTCCGGCACCTTTCCCTGGAATCTGACAGCAGTGGCCTCTTGCTAGTTTTATAACTATTCTTTCCTGCCTGTACTTCAGTCTGTCTTTTAGTTTGTAGCCAGAGTTGACTTCCTAAAAGCCTAGAAGTCTGATTGTTGCTTCCAGCTTGAAAACTTACTCTCTGACTCTAAGTAATTTGTCCTTAGTAAGAGTTGGCAAATAGAAATATAAAAAGGCAGATTCAAAACAGAGCAGACTATAAAATTTAGAAAGAGGACCTCAAGGTGGCAATTTGGATCCGTGGGGGAAAGTTGGATTATCCAGAAAGCTGGCCAGGCCTTTGAGGAGGAGAGAGGGGAAAGCTGGCCGAACAGAAACATTATGCCAAATTAAATTCTGATGGGTCAAAGATAACAGTGTTAAAATGCATCACAGTAGATAAAGATGAAGGCACTGTTCTAGATTTTAGGAGACTGACAACTGAATGCAATGTGTGGTCTAGGACTGGATCTTAAACCTCAAAAAGGCGATTAGCAGGATAATTGGAAATAGTTGGATAAAGTCTGTAAATTAGTTAATAGTATTGTAGCAGTGTTAATTACCTGATTTTGATCATTGTATGTTCCTGAATTGATAATTTGGGGAAGTTACAAGAAGTATATACAAGAAAACTTTAAAATTCTTGCAACTTTTCTGTAAGGCTGAAATTTTTTTGAAAAGAAAACATATACTAGAAGGGAGAACATGGAGAAAACTTTTCTCCTATGCCTGTGCTGTTGTAATCTTTTACTTAGTGTATATTATTATATACGATTAATTTTTTCTTTTAAAAAAAGAAGCTGGTGGTTTTGAAGTAATCCCTATACTGAGATTTCTTGTCCATTTGCATTTCTCTAAACCACCCCCCCCCACCCTTGCATTGGAAAAATTGTCTTCAGTGAAACTTGGGAAGGGGGGCAGGGCGGGGCTGCACAGCAGGAGGTGAGCAGGGGCAAGCAAAGCTTCACCTGTATTTACAGCTGCTCCCTATCACTGGCCGGCATCACTGACTCAGCAACCCCCTCCCACCCTGCCCTTGTCCGTGGAAAAATTGTCTTCCATCAAACTGGTCCCTGGTGCCAAAAAGGTTGGGGACCACTGCTTTGAATCATCTCTAGATTATTTATGATACCTAATACAATGTAAATGCTATGTAAATAGCTATATTTTTAATTGTTTTTTAATTGTTGCTGTAAGGTTTTTATTGTTTTCCTCCTGAATATTTTCAAACCCACAGTTGGTTGAATCCACAGATGTGGAACCTGTGGCTGTGGCAGGCTGACTGTACGGTGTGATGAAATGGGAGCGCACATAAAGCACTTGTGCTGCATGCTGAAGTACCATGGTTGTTGGCTCAAGGAAAAGCTTTGGAGTGATTGAGTTGGGGGCTAAACTAGCTGCTCTTTTTTTGGACAGTAATTGAAATTTTTCTGAGTTTTAATTTCTAACACAGTATAAATATTAGTAATCTAGCCCATACAAACAAAAGTTCTTTGGGATCCTCAAAATGTTTTAAGTATTTAGAGGGGTGTTGAGGCCACATAGTTTGAGAACCTCGCCCTCACTCATGATGCCGTCTTCCTCGCACACGTGGCGCTTCTGTCTCACTGCTGGTTTGATCTTCATCTCTGACAGCAGCATCTTACCCATATAGAGTCCAATTAAATTCCTCTGCTCATGTGCAACTTTCATGATCCGGCATATCTGGCAAGTATACTGCATGTCCTTAAAAGCCTGGGCTCTTGAAATCCATGTACGTCTTTTGACCTTTAGAGATCCTGCAGACGTGTCTTCAGAGAGTGACAATGCCATGACCTCCAGCACCGTGAGCAAGCTTGCTGAAGCCCGGAGGACGACTTACCTCTCAGGACGATGGGTCTGTGACGATCACAACGGAGACACCAGCATTAGCATTACAGGGCCCTGGATTAGCCTCCCTAACAACGGGGACTACTCTGCCTACTACAATTGGGTGGAAGAGAAGAAAACGACGCAGGGGCCTGGTGAGAAGCAAAATACTCTTTGAAAACTTACATACATACGTATGTGTATGTTCACATGAGATAAAATTTACATAACAGAATTAACAATTTTAAAATGAACAATTCAGTGGCATTTAATACATTCACAGCATCGTACAACTGCCATCTCTGTAGTTCCAAAACATTTTCATCACCCCAAACTCCCTGGCATGGAAGTTTCACACTCCCCATTCTCCCCTCCCCCCAGCTCCTGGTAACCCCTAATCTGCCCTCCGTCCCCGTAGATTTGCTTGCCCTGGACAACTCATGTAAGAGGAATCATAGAACATGTGTCCAGCTTCTTTCACTTTAGCATGCTCTTTTCAAGATTAATCCACATTATAGCATGTATCAGTATCTCATCCCTTTAATGGCTGAATGATGTTCCATTGTACGGATATATACCACATTTTGTATATTTATCTCATCACTTGGTGAACTGAACGCTTGTTTTTATTTTACTGTTTTTGGTTTTTTCATTTTGTTTTCTGCAGTTGCTTACACAGAAGCAACATTTTTTTTCGATGTTTCACCTTTTGGGGGTTGATATTGCTTTGTTTATATAAAAAGACACTACTTAAAAAAGTATATTTAGCCTGTTGAGTCCTGTTTTTATACCTTTGTGATGTATTTGTTTTAGCAGTCCAAAATGGACATTGAAATACCCCTGCAGTTCCTCTTTGGAGAATGATTGTTCTTTTAGTCATTCAGCAAATACTTAGTGAGCACATGCTTTGTGTCTTGCATATTGCTGGGCGCTGGTGGTACAAAGGTGACCAAGACAGCTGTAGTCCGAGAAGGGCAGGAAATGAGTAAATGATGGAAGCCACCTTACATGGGGGGCGGGGGTTCTCTGAAAGGAACCAGCGGCTTCCTGGGGCAGGTAAGAGGACTGAGGAAGGGATGACTCCTCCATGGGTAGTCAGGAAAGGCCTCTCTGAGGAGGTGACATTTGAGTTGGGTATTCATTGTTCTGAAACCACATTATAAAGTCTGAGTGATCAGACTTTAATTTCATTTATGCTGGGCCCGTTTAGGCCCATTTGTTTATGTTACATTCTACTCAGCAAAAAAACATAAATGATGAACCATTTATATAAAGTCTGGCCATGAAGCTTCTATTAAGTAAGGAGTAAAACTTTTAACTGTCAATAATGATAAAATTGTAAACAATAAACTCTTGGTTCATTAGTATTTTTGTTGAAATTAAAGTTGTTTTGTGTGTGATTGTCGTTTTACTTCAGACATGGAGCAGCATAATAACCCCGCGTACACGATCAGTGCTGCATTGTGCTATGCGACTCAGCTGGTCAACATCTTGTCTCATATACTTGACGTAAATCTTCCCAAAAAGCTGTGCAACAGGCAAGTAACTGAAGGTGGTGATATCATCTTTATCGTGGATCTCTCAATTCCGTTGTGTTCTTATTTATTCTGATTAAACCAAAAACAAAAATTTAAGTATTACCAAGACAGAGAAGGTCTAATTGGAGTATTGAGATTAATTTCAAAAGCCTTATGTGCAAATTCATCTTACAATTATGAAGTCTCTGAGAAGACCACAGAGAATATAAAAGGAAAAACCAAGATATTCAGGGGGAATAATGCTGATCCTCATGTGTAAGAACTGGGTCAGTTGTAACAGTTGAATTTTTTGTGTTTTGTTTTTTAAAATAAAAACCTCACGTGGTTTAAAACTGGAAAAAAAAATGTAAAGATATACAGTCTACCCAGTTCCTGCTAAGACAAGACCTTCCTACCACTCTCTAGTTATTCTTGCATTTCAAGCAAATACAAGCATGTTATCTCTGCCCCCACCCCCCATTCAATCACAAATGGTAGCATGCTTTACTACAGTGTTTTGCATTTTCCTTTTAAGTTCTTAATTATCTAACAAATATTTATGGGGTGCTTTCTGTGCACCAGATACTATTCCAGGCACTGGGGGCTATACTGATGACAAAAACAAACCCTCTTGGAGCTTACATTTTATGGAAGGCACAAGTAATAAATCCATAGTATGTCAGATGGTGTGATAAGTGCTGTGGAGAACATTAGAACAGAGTGAGAGGAAGGAATCATGGAGGCATGCAGGGACTTGCTGTGTTTGGGTAGGTGTGTGGTCACGTGGGAACCTGAGGGAGCCAGGGAGCAAGCTGTGTGGACCCCTAAGGAAAGAGGCTGCAGGCAAAGAGAATGGCACGTGCAAAGCCCTGGATAGAGTAACGAGGGCAGAGAGGAAGGTAGGGGTGCAAATCTTGTGGGGCCTCAGAGGGCTATCCTTCAGCTGTCATTCTGCGTGATAGTGGACAGTTACAGAGTTTTCCTATCTATAAATGTACCAAGATCTTACCAGTCTTTGTTGATAATTCAGGGAATAATCCTTGTACATTTAGCATTTCACTAGTGTGTAAATATTTGTTTAGAATTAATTTCCTGAAGTAGAATCGCTTGGTCAAAGGGCATATGCATTAGCAATTTGTATAGATGCAGTGAAATTGTACTCCATGAGGGCAGCGGTTTGTTCTTAGAAAGTCTCTGATAAATGCAGTTTACTAAGGACGCAAAGGACACAGGGTATGTTTTATGCCTAAATGTAGTGTAAATGGACATTTTAATGTAGAATTCCTGCCAAAAAAAAACCCACTTTATAAATTATGTTTGTTTTACAGTGAATTTTGTGGAGAAAACCTCAGCAAGCAGAAATTTACTCGAGCAGTGAAGAAATTGAATGCAAATATTCTTTACCTTTGTTTTTCCCAGGTATGAAAAATGTATTATGAACTAATTTTTAATCTGTAACATAGTCAGAAGTATTAATCAATTCTTTGCTTTTTCTAGCATGTAAATTTAGATCAGTTACAACCACTGCACACTCTCAGGAATCTAATGTACCTGGTCAGTCCAAACTCCGAACACCTAGGCAGGTAAGAAGGGTATTTGTTGCTTTTCTCTGAGTGTTGTTTTTGTGACTACTTTTTAAGTAGAGTTGTACATGTTGGCAGAGTACCAGGGGCCTCTTCCCTAATCCCAAACTCACAAAGGACAAAAATAAAACAGTCCCATACAGAAGGAAACAGTGATTAATCGTATCTGAAATTTTATGGTCCTTTTTGTAGTCGTTTCTCAGAGAAAATATCGAACATTTTTAACACAGAAAATGCAATAGGAGAACCCAAATGTGGCTGGAGTAGCGCCTTCTTGTGGTTTCCCTGAAGGCCAAAGGCCATTGAACCTACATCTGTTTTTTCTTTAGCCCTGCCTAGTGTGTGCCTTGTTTCTTTGCATTTTCTTTTGTTCCCACTCGCTCCTTGCCCCTCGTAACAGTTCTTCACAATTTTCTTTTCATCACTGAGTTAATCTGGTCACCATTTGTTAGAGATAAAGGGTATTAGAGGTTTATGGGATGTGAACTGGGTTTAAACTCATTGGCTTAAAAACAAGTTGGTAACAAAAAACACCAACCAGGACTGGTCTGTGGGATCTTTTTATTCTCTTAGCCCCATAAAAGCATGAAATATATGAGGGTCAGCTTTGGTACCATCCAAGCATCCCTGCTCTGGGTGCTTACCCTGTTTTCCTTGCTCCTGGCAATCTGCCCATGTATTTCTGTGGAGATAGGACATGGGTAATGTATGTACACTTTTGAAAGAGAACAGAAAGAAAAATAAGTGGTGGGAAAGTTCTTTTGGGAGTCTCTTCCCCGTCATCCATTTGCTTTGACATTGGAACCCTAATCCCATTCATTGGTTCATGAGCAACAGAAACCTGAGTGTTAGAAATCCATCCCAGTTTTAGTGGTTGATTTCTGTGGGTTTATTCACCATCTTCTCTGTACCTTATCTGTAAATGGCTCAACAGCAGGAAATTTATCCTTAATAGCTGGTGGCTCATGCCTGTAATCCTAGCACTCTGGGAGGATCGCTCGAGGTGTCAGGAGTTTGAGACCAGCCTGAGGAAGAGTGAGACCCCGTCTCTACTAAAAAAACAGAAAGAAATTAGCTGGACAACTAAAAATATATATATAAAAAATTAGCCAGGCATGGTGGCGCATGCCTGTAGTCCCAGCTACTCGGGAGGCTGAGGCAGGAGGATCGCTTGAGCCCAGGAGTTTGAGGTTGCTGTGAGCCAGGCTGACACCATGGCACTCTAGCCCAGGCAACAGAGTGAGACTCTGTCTCAAAATACTACTACTACTAATAATAATAATAGCTAATATTTATTGAGCCAATATTTATTGACACTAGGCCAGCCACTTTACATGATTTGAATCATGTCCTTCCTACTTTACAGAGAGGAGAAACTGAAGCTTAGTGTGGTCAGGTAACTCATGCCATGGTCACAGAGCCAATAAAAGTAGTGGAGCTACTATCAGTGCTATATTAACATTGCTATGGAGGCCTTGCCAGTGAAAGGATTTTTTTAAAAGAAATAAGGTATATTTATGTTGAGAACAAAGAAACAAAGTTGACATTATTGTAGATGATACAATTATTGAACTGGATATCCAAGAAAACTAAGAAATTTATTAGAAATGATAGTTCACTTATAAGTACAAACATGAAACAAATGATAGTTCTGTCTGGTGACTAGATACAAGATGAAAATACAAAAAGCAGATGCTTTCTCTCATATGTCAATACCAACCAGTTAGAAAATGTAATGGAAAAAAATCTTCCTTTTTATTAGAGCAACAAAAACTATAAATGTATAGCAATAATCCTAATAAAATATATGTAAAACCTATATAAAGAAAATCATGAAACTTCTTGAATGCACTATATGAGGAGTGGGACTGGAAAGAAGGCCCGAGGCAGTGAAGACCCTTACGATTTCATAGGATGGGAAGGCTCCGTACTGCAAAAATGCCACTTCTCCCAAAAGGAAAACTGATCCTATTTCACGGAGTCTTGACAAGCTGATTCTAAAGTTCAGCTAGAAGCATAATCTGCAAGGAAATTTTAAAAACGAATAATGAGTGAGGGATGGGATTGGTCCCTAAAGGTAATTAAGACAGGCGCTGTTAGCATGCAAATAGGTGGAGCAATTAGAGGAAGAGAATAGCTCTGAAACAGACTCATGTATGTGTGGGAATGTAATAGGATAGGGTGGTGTTTTGAATCAGATAATAGCTCAATAGTGTTGGGCCAGTTAGGTATTCATGTGGGGAAAAAGTTGGATTCATACCATATTCCATATATATAAAAATTAATTCCAGATGATATAAAAGACCTTATTTTATATCATAAAAACTATAAAATAACCTAGAGAAAGGACAATGTTTTATAATCATAGGGTGGGAAGGAAATTCCCAAGCAAGCCCCAAAACCCAAAAACCATAAAGAAAAAGTAGTTACATATTTTGAAACCCTTAATGTCTCTGGAAAAAGATACCATAAAAAAAGTTAAAAGACAAGCAGTAGATGGGTTTTACAACCTCTGTAACTGCCAACAAGTTAAAATCTAGACTATTTAACAAAATTTTTCAAGTCAATAAAGGAAAGACCAACAACCTTGTGGAAAAATAGACAATTCAAACAGGCAGTTGGCACAAGAGATGAAAGTAGTAATCAAATGAAAAAGTCTTCAGCCTCATTCATGAATAAAGAAAAGCAGCCGGGTGTGGTGAAAGCCTGTAGTCCCAGCTACTCTGGAGGCTAAGGCAGGAGGGTCGCTTGGAGGCTAGGAGTTCGAGGCTACAGTGAGCTATTATGCCTGTGAATAGCCACTGCACTCCAGCCTGGGCAACAGAGTGAAACCCCATCTCTAAAAAAAAATAAAATAGAGGCCGGGCGAGGTGGCTCACACCTGTGATTCTAGCACTCTGGGAGGCTGAGGCGGGTGGATCGCTTGAGGTCAGGAGTTCAACACCTGCCTGAGCAAGAGCGAGACCCCATCTCTACTAAAAAAATAGAAATAAATTAGCTGGACAACTAAAACTATACAGAAAAAATTAGCCAGGCATGGTGGCGCATACCTGTAGTCAGGTCTTCCATTTACAGGGCTCTGCCCTACAGAAATACACGCACAGCTAGGCTGTCGGTCGCATCCAAGTTTATGGCCAGAGCTTCAAAAGTCCCTTTGTCACACCTGCCTCCACCAGAATCAAAGCTTAGAGAAGATCATGAATGGAACCTGGGTGGGACTTCCTGTTTCCATTCGGACCAGCAGAACTGAGGATCCCCTCCTGAAACCAAGATAAACTTTTTCTTTGAAATAAATTCAGACTTACAGAAAAATTGCAAAAAATAAAAATAACACAAAGATCCGTATACCCTTTACCCAGATTCACCTATCATTAATAGTTTATCCCATTTACTTATCATTTGTGCAGTCTCTGTGTGTGTGTGTCCATAAATGCAACACACACAAACACACACACGTACAAACATTTTTTCCCTGAACCCTGTGAGGATAAGTTGCACACATTGTGTTTCTTGACCCCTAAATACTTTGGTGTGTATTTCCTAAAAGTATTTTCTTAACTAGAGTACAATTATAACATCAGCTAATTTAACACTGACACAGTACTTTAACCTACTGCCCATATTCATGTTTTCTCAGTGGACCTGACACTGAGCCTTGAGCATTTTCCCTGCAGTACAGGATCTAGTCTAGAGTCAGGTATTGCCTTTAGTTGCTATGTTTCTTTAACCCTCTTTAAATCTGGAACATTTTCACAGCCTACTTTGTCTTTTACAATGTTAACATTTTTTTTTTATTTAAAGCACAGGCCCCTCCTCTCCTTTTAGTAGAACTTTGATTTGGGGTTTCTGTAATGTTTCTTCACAATCAGATTGAGGCTGTGCCTTCTAGGCTGGAATAGCACCTAAGTGAGGGTGTCTCCTGGACATCACATCTGGAGGCACACGGTGTCCATCTGTCCCATATTGAGGATGTTACCTCGATCACCCAGTCAAGGTGCTGTCCAGTTTCCCCACTGTACAGTTTCTGTATTTTCCCTTCCTTGCAACTAGTAAACAGTCTGTGAGGGAGACACTTTCACACCATGCAGATACCTTCTTATCAGAATTTCCCCCTGGATTTAGTATTTGTTGATGATTCTTACCTGATCCAATTTCTACCACGACAGTGCCTGCATTAACACCTCAGTATCACCCAAAGTCCATAGTTTACACTAAGAGTTCACTCTTGGTGTTAATACATTCAGATAGTATTTTGAAATAAGATGTATTGTGAAGAGACTTTTATGAAGCTAGAAAGATCATTTTGTTGCCTTAATTGATAGAATAACTCCCTGCAGCATCATGAGAAAATGAGTATTTTGGCTTCAGGTTTTGAGTAAAGATAATTATTCAGCTAAAATAAAAATTAGAAAAACGACTTTATAATCATTGTTCCCTGGAGACATTGAATGAAAAAGAATTAATTCTTTCTCCGGCTAGTTGTGAGGGCTGTGCCTCTGGCTCAAGCGGGTGAGCCAGGTAGGTGGCAGCTCTCTAATCTGCAAGTGGTGGGAGGGAGGTGTCAAGTGGAGAAACATCCCAGGCCTCTGCATGGGCTCTCCTCCTGCTCTTGGAGCTTCTCAGAAACGTAGGTTGCTCCTTGGGACCAAGGTTGCTCCAAACTGGCCACTTTAGGAATCATCCATTTGTTCGCTTTTCATTGTAATACTCATTTGCGCGCCTGCTGCATGCCAAGTGCACTCTGACCCCTGGGATTCTAAGTAGAGAACTGGAGTCCAGCGCAGCTTCCAGTGGGGAACGCTCTGCCTGGAGAAAGTATCGTTCCTCCTTATGTCATTCCTGCCAGTCTCCTGGGAAAACCATTAAAGAGGGGATCTGGAAGGACCCCAAGGGTAGACAAAGCAGCATCAAAGAGGAAGGCAAAATAGGCCGAGCCCCCAGAGCTAGGAGGAAGGAAGGAAGCTATGGTAGAAAGCTGACTGGGGCCAGAGAGGTAGCTTGGGGGAGACAGACACTTAACCTGGCAGTAAGTGCTGAGGCCCTTGGACCACACCGCTGAACAGGACAGGATCAGCCTCGTGTGTAGTAAAGCAGGGAGCTAAGGTATTTTAATTGTGGCCATTTTTAGTAGGCAAATGCCATGGGAGAAAGAGGCAGCCCTCCAGCCAGATGAGGCAGGTGGGAGGTGATGGTGATCTAGCAAGGGCCAGGACCTGGGCTAGGGTGACACGCTGAGAATGGAAAGGGGACTTATTTGGTGATAACCAGGTAGCCCGATGACCCCAGACATGGAGGGAAGAGGGCAGCAGTCCTAGCTAGCTTATGCTTTGAGCCTGGTTGACAGCCCCAGATACCTGAGAAGATGAGTGTGAGGGGTTAGGGGTTGGCAGGCCAGAGGATATTTAGGAGTGGAGCTAGGAGGAGAGGAATCTGGAAATATGGCTTTAGAGTAGAACTGTTTGCTAAGGGAAAGAAAAAGGGAAGGGAGAAAAGACATGAAGTGTAAGGAGGACCTAAAGGAGACAGAAAAGGGATACTCGGCACCAAGGTGCTGGCTGCAGTGGTCATTAGCCTGTCTGGCAGAGAAAGTTCCAAGAGGAGATAGAAAGATTGTGGGGGAGAACCCCCCCAATTCTCCTTTCAGCCCTTGCAAAATAATGACTTGTAGGCAGGGTGGGGGCCTAGTACACTTGGGAGCCTCTGGTCTGAGGGCCTGTTTGAAAATATAAGTCGTTCACTGGAAACCAAGGGGAACACCCTGTAGCACATCTTCCAATTTAATTAATACTTGTAAAGCCCTAAAAACCGTGCCTGGAACGTAAATGTTAGCTATGATTGCTTTATTCCAGCTGGGACGGATAAGGGCTACTTGCCCCTGGAAAAAATGAGTCAGATGGTGCAGCTCTGGTGAGGTGCCTTGGAGACTAGCGCTAGCCTTTTATCATTCCGAAGGCTGTAAAGACTGTTGGATCACCGGGCACTGTGGCTCACACCTGTAATCCTAGCTCTCTGGGAGGCCGAGGCGGGAGGATCGTTTGACCTCAGGAGTTCTCGACCAGCCTGAGCAAGAGCGAGACCCCATCTCTACTAAAAAAAAATAGAAATTAGCTGGACAACTAAAAAAAAAATATATATATATAGAAAAAACAAGCCAGGCATGGTGGCGCATGCCTGTAGTCCCAGCTACTCGGGAGGCTGAGGCAGGAGGATCGCTTAAGTCCAGGAGTTTGAGGTTGCTGTGAGCTAGGCTGACGCCACGGCACTCACTCTAGCCTGGGCAACAAAGCGAGACTCTGTCTCAAAAAAAAAAAAAAAAAAAAAAACTGATGGACTTCAGACTAAAATGGCAGGCTGTACGATTTTAGGGTATTTCTCATTTCTGTCTATTTTTGTTGACCTCTGCTGTTTTCCCCAGAGTATTTATCAGCAAAACCCTTACATGAATGGAGGCCCCGTGTGCTTATCTTGGGGCAGCAGCGGGATGGGGGTGCTGCAGCCCCACCCTGCAGTGGGCTGCAGGGCAGGTGGCCTGAGGAGGACGCAGCCCGGCTCCCCTGAGGCGGAGCTGGGAGCGTGTGACAGGGGACGGGAGGAGCAGCAGCAAGGCCTCTGTGAGCTTTCGTCTGACACAGTCCCCAGAGTGGTGTGAGGAGCTGCAAAGAGGATGAGGCCTAAGGAAGGATTATTGGACCTGCCAGTGAGACTGTCATGAGGGACTTTTGGGAAATAAAAATAGTTTTCTCCTGAAACACAGTGCAGAAATATATACTAGGGCAGATGAATATATTCTAAACAGCTTTCTCATCCTATGCAATAAATGTATCTGTAGAAAATTATGTGATGATATTTTATTTAAAATGTGTATGCAGGAGCCTGCCGTTGACAACGATCCAAGGAAGCTTTGCTTACATGCATACAACCATATCATTTATCTTCTTTGAGTCTTACGAGTTTAATAATTTGGGGCTTCCATGAGGGCAGGGAACATCTGTATAGTTTTTAATACCAGGGAATCATACATTGGACCACCTTGGACCAACCATCACAGTGGGTGAGGTTTCTTTTCCCCCCCTCTCATCCCAGGTCTTCGCAAAGTGAGTGAATTGAGGAAAAGCGTGGTATCATGATTTTATTCATTACTTGGATGGAGGTTATTATTTGGGTAAAGAAAGTCTCAGTTGCAGATCAACAGCGAGTGCTGTACAGACTTAGGAAATGGTGTGTGCATAGGTGCCCCTCCGTCCCATCAGGTAGAGGGTCTTGGGGAAGACAGCGTAGGCATGTTAGAATGGTAGTTGTCCTAAAGAGGTCCCCTACTGTCTGCACACAGGTCGGGACCCTTTGAAGTGCGAGCAGACCTTGAGGAGTCTATGGAGTTTGTGGATCCCGGAGTTGCTGGAGAATCAGATGAGAGTGGAGAAGAGCACATAAGTGATGAGGAAACTGACCTGGGCACGGACTGGGAGAACCTGCCAAGTCCCCGATTCTGTGACATCCCTTCGCAGCCCGTGGAAGTCTCCCAGAGCCAGAGCAGCCAGGCCTCTCCACCCATCGCGAGCAGCAGTGCAGGTGGGATGATTTCCTCTGCAGCAGCCTCGGTGACCTCCTGGTTTAAAGCTTACACTGGACACCGTTAACAAGCATGGACCAAAACATGCCAGATTTGCATCGAGAAAGTTCTTTCACTACATTCTAGTAAACCATATCTGTTTAGTTAAGATAGTGCCTGGAACAAAAAGAAGTTAAACTATTTTGTTTTGTTTTTAAAGCAGGGAGATAAACATTTCTATTTGTCAAGTGGCCTGTGATAGTGATCGACATGCTTATGATAATTAATAGAACAGAGGGGTCAAAAGTCCTTCTACCCAGACCAGTGTTGGCAGGAGGACCTGTGCGTGTGGCCAGTCGTGTTCAGGTTTCTTCTGGTCCCAGGCCACAGGGCCCCCCATACACGGGTCAGTGTGTTGGTCCTTGTCATGCTGAGACTATTCCTGACACTTGAAGTTTTAGAGGTTGATTGAATCATAAGAAGTGATTCTTGATGATTAGGACTTGAAAGATAAAAACTCTTTAATATGAGCTTGTTTTTCTGCCATTGTTTTTTGTACAGAGAACCAGCAGGCAATTTGAAATATTTTATTTCTTTACAATTTGGTCATCTTTGATTTTTAGGGCAAGAATTTTGGTTTTGTTTGGGAGGGGTGGCCTTTTCTGGGGGAGGGGGTAGTTTAAAACATATCTCATCTGTGCTGCTCTGTCGTAGTTTGTCAGACATTCCTGTTTTCCTTTCCTCCCCACACACCAAAGAAAACTAAGGTCTTTTTTTCTTTAGGACCACATCCATAAATGGAAGAAATCCTAGCTGCAATAATGTCCTAGAGATTTTTTAACTATTTTTTTGTATTCTGCGGGTAATTAATTGCTCATTCTTACCCAAGTTATTGAATTTCTACCATCTACACTATGTGCATTTTGAAATTGAATTTATTTTCTCTGAGTGAAAGTAAGTCATTAAGGTCATTCCCTTATGTAAGCAGAATACCTACCTGGGCACAGGTGAAAAGCCACTTAATTAAGTGGCCTCTAGTCATTCTTGCAGTGTCCAGTTTCTTTCTAAGGGATTTAGTAGGTGGCAGGTGTTTACAGGGGAAACCACCACCCTGCTTGTTTTCTACAGGACTTTGTTGCTCTGAGGACACTACGTTCGCTCAGAAATGCAGAGCTGATCCTTAAAGCTGACACTACTCTTCTCTATCCTGGGGAAAGCTCAGATGTAAAGAATTTTCCCTCACCAAGAGATCATTTTCAGCTAATGTGTCTTGTCATTCTTAGTGACAATCTTACAAGAAAACTATAATGAGAGGGGCATTATGTACAAATATGTAAGTAGTTTTATTTTTAATAACTGCAGAAAATCTTATATAAAAACTAAAAAAAGTCCTATGAGAAATTCCTAACAGGCATTATTACCCTATCCTCTTGGTGTGATTAGCATGATAGCACCTCAGATAAATCATTCAGAGGTTTGCCATGCCCCAGCTGATTTTCTCAAGTAATTATTATAGTTGATATTTGCCTCCAGGTCCGAGGTGCTATATAGCTTGTGCTATTGGTGTTTGGTATAGTTTCGGGTAGAGCTGCAGAAGAGGGGAGTTTATTCCTATCCAGGAGTCCAAGTTCCCTGGCTCGATAAATTTTCTGCTTAGGGAGGAAACAGGCTTTTCTCCTTGTGGGTTCTTATGCAGCTGGTATCTGCTTTAAATGCTCAGCTTCATGATTGCTGGGCTTGCATTTTACCATCCAGTTCTGGAGTTCATAGAGAGTGGATATGGTAGACTTGAACAAATACCAAATGAACTTAATCTCATGAGATAAGAGTTGTCTGTGTACTTCAGAGCCTCAGAAGGAAGAGCTTAGTCTCAGAGTTGGAAGCTTGGGAGTAAGAGAGTGGCTTCGGCTGAGAGATAACACAGTAGTCACGGCTTTCTCAAGTAAGCTTCTTATAAAACCCTGAATGTTAGATGAAGCTTAAGTATAGAATCCAGAGATCACAAACTCATATTTAGAGTAATTCAACAAAACTTTACAAGGATGTGAGAAATTTAGGGATTGATAAGGGTATATTTGTTGTTTAATATCAACTTAGAGGCACTTTACGTAGGGTTAAGTGATCAAACCCTTTTGTGGTTTAGAACATCAACATACTGGCTTACACTGCTGAAATATTTTGGGTTTCATTAATTTTGCACTGGATCCACCCTGTAAATATTCTTAATTATACATTTCAACCACTTTTTTCTATTCTTTTTGCTGCTCATTAAAATGTTTCATGTAGGTGCCAGAACCATATGTAAACAGCTTTTTAAAAAATTGAAGCTGGTATTTTTTTTAAACAAAAAGCCATAGAACTTGGTCATGTTTTCCATTTTAAAATGACTTATCGAAAAAATGTAATACTAATAAAAACCCACAGGCACCAAATAGGCTGCTTAAGATGGTCTGTTAAAGACATTTTTTTTTTTTGTAATGGAATATAACTAAGTTTTGCACATCTGTAAGTTGGGGGGGGGGACAGTATGTCACTATATTGGGTACAGTGGACAGATTCCTTTAAGGACCCCTGTATCATTTGGGAAGGAGCATTCAGTGGCATGCCGTTCAAAGACTACAGTGTCTGAGAATCTCCTCGCAGTGTCATGTTGCAGGAGTTTCCCTTTGCTCTTGCAACTTCTAAACCAGTTCGAGTCATACAAATGTTTTCTAAACTTTTATTGTATTACTGCAATAAATCTTTTAACAGTACTTTGCTAATATGTGTCTTTTTCAAATTCTGATTATTCACTTCTGTTGCTACATTGAGAGTAGCAAGAATGAGATCTAATCCTGAGGTATTTTATACAAGTCATAGAGTAATTTTTAAGGAATTTTCTTAAGAAAAAAGTGCCTGTTAATAGATTTTTTTAAATTATAGCTAATGGTGGTATTAATAATAGTGGTCCGTCTTTGGTAAGCTGGGAAACTGGTCACTTTTTCTAAGCATGTATTTTTCTTTGGTAGCCATCATACGAGGCATGTGACCTACAGTAACTTGGTTCCTTACAACAGACCTTGGGAAAGGAGTGTGCCTCTAGGATGCCCCTGTGGAAACTGCCCAGACTTTGCGACAAGAGACAAAGGGTAATGTTAGAGGGGACCTCTCAAGCTCAGGGGAAGAGTAGATTTGGAAAATCCCTTCCCCTTACACATCTTCCTCCCTCCACCCACATAACTAATCTCTCCCAGTGTCCCAGTGGGTAGTCTGTGCCTTTCAGGTTGGGTGATTGTAGGGAAGGGGCCACCTGTAGGTAGAGCAGGTACCGAGAGTGACTGCAGTGGAAGAGCCAGGCCAGCTAGGAGAAACGCCGAGGAGCTATTGCCACGGCCACCCTAACCCTTTACCTGGAGTAGAAGGCCAGCCTTAAACTGACCTGGTTTGAATACACTGGATGTTACCCAAGGGTGCATAACCAACCACAATGTTTGCTGTTCCCTTGAGGTTGTGCAAACGTTAGCTGTGGCCACAAACTTTGGAATGGGGCATGCATGTCAGTTGAGGAGACAGGATGTTTCCCACACAGGTACTTTCACCAAATCACAAAGATTGCAACACGAGCTTATTTGAACTCAAACGAAAAACAAGGATAGAAACGATTAGATTCCCCAAGTGCCAGATGCTACACAGTAGAGAATGCATTCAAACATGACATGCAGCTAGATACCATCAGCCCTTATTATTGGTGCGGGCAGTGGTGTGCAGAAAGAAGGGTCTGGTACAGACTGGCTTTATGTTTCTGGAGCAAGCAGTGGATAAAGGAGGGTGAATAGCCAGTCTGAGTGAAGAAGGAATGAATGGTGGCTATCAAAACTGTGGAAAACATCTGGGAATACTCACATAAAAAGTGTCCAAGGCTGGTCCAAAAACATTGGCAGAGAGGCACTGACAAGTCCATTACAGGGGATGATTGGACAAAGCCCAGGAAAGGAACCCTTAGGTCCATGCTGTAACCTGCAGCCTGCTGCCAGGGGAGCTACTGTTAACAGCAGAGCCTGGATTATACCAAATGCACGACGAGCTTCCCTAGCCAAGAATGCTCCCATGGGACCAGCCATGGCCAGAGGAAAAGATCCTCCAAGACCCCTTTTATCCCTGCTTCGGGTTTCTCATACTAGATAGATAGAAAATTACAGTATGGCCCAGAACAGTGAGAACCTGCCAGAACCCCTCACATTAAGATGGTCACTAGGGAGGAATGCAAACATCTTACGGATCATGTACCGTGTGTGAGGTACTGAGGCTGGTGGCATAACAAGATGCCCTCTGGAGTTGGAGTGCAGTGGACAAGAGAGCTCCATATACTGTTGTCCCTTGGTATCCATGGCAGACTGCTTCCAAGGCCTCCCTAGAATACTAAAATCCACAGATGTTCATTTTGTATCACCTGATTAAAAAAAATGGTATATCTGCATACAACCTATGCACATCCTCTGTATACTTTTTAAATCATCTCTGGATTACTTGTAATACCAGTAAACGCAATGTAAATGCCATGTGATTATACTGTATTGTTTAGGAAATGACAAGAAAAAAAGTCTGTACATGTTCAGTAGAGATGCAGTTTTTTCCAAGTATTCTCAATCCACGGTTGGTTTGAACCCAGAACTCACAGGTGCGGATGGTCAACTGTACAGTGACAGGTAAGAGGGATGTGCGGTGGCAGATGTGCACAGGTGCTGAGAGGCACCCAGCCAGAAAAGGTGAGTGGGGACACAGGGTGGGTTTCCAAAGGAGGTGCTGCCAAAGTACAGAGCCATCAGTGTGCTTAGACAGGGTCTGTGGTAAATTTTGAATGGTCCTTTCAGAGTGTGGCCGTTTTAACCCAGAGTCATTTTGACAGAGCCTAAAAAAGCAAATTTTAATCTTGGCCCTTTTTTTCACTTCCAACTCAATCCTTTAACCCCACAGCAATGCAGGGGGCAGGTAGTGCCACACTGTTGCAGGGAATTAACAACTGGGCTGCTTTCACCAGCTTGGCACTAGGGGGCCCTGAAGCACAGCATCTTCCTCCTAAGGGAAAGCTACATTTGTCTGGAAGTGAAAACCAGGGAAGGGGTGCCCTCGGAAGCCACCTGCTAAAATCCTGTCACTCACGCAGAACCAGGTCCTGCTGCATAGTTCAAAACAGGTCGGTGATTTCTGATGGCCTAAGCACTGCATGCCAAGTAGGGCTGGGGCATTCTTGCTGTGCCCTCTGCTCTTGGTCACTTTAACCCCTCACACAGTCACAGCTTTGTGTCCCACATGAAAACCAGGTCAGGAATGGCTGACTCGTGAAAACCAACCGACAAGAGTTGTTTACCTGTGTCCATGCTGGGCAAACGATGAACCATAGCTGGTAACAATGATAGCTAACATTGGGCACTTCTAACACACCAAGCTGTATGCAAAGTCCTTTATGTGCATTATATCTCCTTTAATCCTAAATTATGAATCACAACAAACCTATTAGGAAGGCACTACTGAGCTTGCCAGTTTAGAGCAAATCAAAGGGTAATAAAACAAGCACGAGAAACTTCAGCCCAAGGGACTCCAGGAGTTAAAAGCATTTTCCAAAATGCCTCAGCTGGGGTGAGTCACGAGGAAAACTCTCTTGAAAGAAAAGCAAGCTATTCTCAGCCTCCTCTTGGTCCTGTGTCACAGACAAATCCGATGAGCCTGCAAGCTCCAGCCTAGCATGTCACCTAGCATAGGACCTCCCACTAGAACATTTACCATCTGTTCGCCACAAGCCTGGAGCTTACGCTGGTCGCAGGGTTTTTGGTGGGTGCTCAATTTCAAGCCAACCTAGTTTTTAGGTCCTCCACACACAGTAGCTTTCTGTGGCCCCAAATCTTCCAGCCCACCCAGCAAGCATTATGTGTATAGATAATCTTTAATGACTTCTAAATGATTGATTATGCCTGGATAAGTTGTAAAATACCCTAGATAACACCTCACACCAAACAGGAAATACAGGGGGTGTTGGGCAGACAACTCAAAGTAAGTGTTGAAGAGATGCAAAAACTTAAACTTACAATGTTAAGATGGTCTCTTTTCTGTGGCAGAAAACATTTTATCTCCTCCACTCCAACAATTCAAAAAGTTTTTTAAACTCTTATGCCTCAATTCACAAGAACCTCTTTCAATACTGTATCACAAAAGGAGGAAAAAGTCTTTGTAAAACTCAGGTCTCATTTAAGATGCATGTTTTTATTGAAGTTTTAAAAAAAAATTGTAACCAGACAGAAAGAATAAAATAGACAAGAATGTTATAATCTGACTATATAATATTCTCTCAATCTTGGTGGATCACTAAAATATAACAAAAGATTGTTCTCTATGCTAATTTCAGGTTGTCCAGTTAAACCATTATTTGGTATCCTTTGAACAGGTTAGCCTTTTAACTATTTAGAGTTTCTTTTCAGAAACATTCATATATTATACAAGAAACATTCATAGTTTTATTTAGGAAACATTCATATTTTATACAGGATATACAAATTTGAGACTAGACAATCAAAAAACACTCAATTATAGCCGCAACACTATCCTAGCTGCATTGTGGTGATTAAGTTGTTCAGCCAGCTGTCCATTATATACAACTGGATTTTAATCATGTTATTTACAGAGGGGCCAAAGCACTCACTTAAAGGTAAAGGCGTCCGGGGTTAATGTGCACTTTCATAGCCCTGTGAAAACACCACCATCATATACACTGTAAACACCACAGGGCATGAAATCCATCTCCAACCACAAACATCAATCTCGCAGGATCGAGCATACAAGGTCTAAGGTAAGGTGCCTGACTTTTCCTTTTTAAGAAATACCTTTCATCCGAGAGTCCCGCTATTCTTTTCATAGGACACTATTCACTTACTTCAAATATGGTGCCAGTGCTCAAAACATCTCTAGAACCTCTTTCTGAGGACTGCCTGCAGAGTCTGCAGTGAACTCTTCTGAACGTCCTTGATGGCGGCAAGTCTTCATCCTTTGAGGATGCATTTGATTTAGGAAAACAGCCAAGTGAATCAAACTGGGATACTACCGTGGATCCAATGTGAGATGCCACTATAAAACAATGAGACCACTTTCCCTGTACAGCTCGTAAATTAAGAGTTTAAAAAATGCCTGAGCAATGGCGGTCCTGATGAAGTACAGATTCTCCTAGAGTGATAACTCGCGAGAGGCAACACTCACTTGAATGGTATTTTGTGGCTTTAAAAATGGGTCCTTTTGTTGGCTCTCACATGGTCTTTAGTATTCCTCTTCAGTTTCAGTCCCTTTCGCTTTCTTATGGATTGCCCGATTAAAGCTGTGGAAGGCAGGAACCCAGTGATTGTCGTGAAGCCCCAGCTGACAGCCAGGGAAGCCTTTCTGAGACCGATGGCAGCACATCCAATACCCTGGCCCATACGGCAATGCCTGGCAATAGGGCTTGGGGTGCCACCGGCACAGGGACACATCCCCTTTCACATATTTTTTCTTGCACTGCTTGCAAGGATCCTCTCTATAGCGTGGATCTCGAACCCAGCGAGAATCTGCTGGCCTAATATTGTAGTATTCAATAATAAACTTGAAATAGCAGCAGGTACATTTGAGAGCCACTAAACTCTTAGTGGGAAGTAACCTGAAGATTTTTACCATAATGTGGTGGGGCAGAAAAACCATGTACTGCTGAGGCTCCAAAAGCTGCTGGATTTTAAACCTGGTCTCCAGAAAATCATGAGACACCTGCTTCTTCCAACTGGATGCCTCAAGCACCGGTAACGTACTTTCCACGGAAGGAGCTGGTGCTACAAACAGCTCAGCGGAACCACTTTTCTCCCCAGATGCGCTGTCACCCTGAGCAGCACCATCGCACCGGCTGGGCTCTGAGGACTCTTTTGTTGTGCTTTCATTCAGCTGGGAACAGTCTGATGGGTGCTGACCAGGTGGCAAAAAAAACAACATCCCTGGAAGTGGGTCTTCGCAGGAGTTTAACTTAGAAGGCTGGTCGTTCTCTACCTTGGACACGGTGATACTAATGCACACAGATACTTTTCTTCTCTGATCAGGATTGTGGCTAGTAAGCGGCACAAGCTCTCTACTCATACCGTCAACAGCATCTGCGGGCAATTCAGTGGCTTGGGGACAGGTGTGAGAAGAAAAAGGTAACCTAACAAGTTCATCTGTCATTTCCACATCATACCCGTTGCTATTTTTCATGGCAGTTTGCGGACCTGGCTCTAATTCTGCATCATCCATGTGGAAATTCACACCTGCTGGCAATGAGAGACAGCCCTGAGAAGCACCATCCCAGGCCTTGTCCCCTTTAGGAGAATCATCAGTTTTTGAGGGGACACAGGCTACAGATACAGACCCCACAGGATTCACCTGAGCGTCAGGTGCCTCCATGGCGCCTTTTTTTGTTTTGCCTTCGTCAGCCTGAGTGTTGTTTGCAAGCAGCACCCTGCCCACATTTCGACGGAAGCTGTTATTCCTCGAGAGGCTCCCAGGCTCACGCTGGCTCTGCCGCTTCAGGCACTCGGACTCCAGCCTGGCTACCATGTCGAGGACACGGACTGGTTCACTCTGTGGTTCACCAACTTCAGGATTTCCCCTTTCTATGGGTTCTTCACATGTTCCTGGGGCAGAGAAGTGCTCAGAGGCTGGGGGCACTCCTCTGGATTGGCCAGAAAACCTCACAACAGCAGATGAGTTTGTGCAGTTTTTCGCACAACTAGCGAGCAGAGCACTAGCTCTTTGCTCAAGGAAGGCAACCATCTGTATAACTGACAGGGGCCTCCCAGCATAGACTCCATCCCCACTGTCACTCACATAGTGCACAGAACAGTGCTCGATGCCACACGCAAAAGGCTCGGGTTGGTAGCACCTGCTGTTGACTTCTCTCATCCTTTCTAACTGTATCTTGGCTTTTTTAAGATCCCCTGATTTTTTCCTTCTTTTAGTAGCTCTCCCATC
This sequence comes from Varecia variegata, assembly GCA_028533085.1. Classification (NCBI taxonomy): domain Eukaryota; kingdom Metazoa; phylum Chordata; class Mammalia; order Primates; family Lemuridae; genus Varecia; species Varecia variegata. The sequence continues at coordinate 35,792,419 of CM052442.1, forward strand.
AATATCCCAGGAGCTTTTTATTTTCATAGATCCTATTCTATTGGTACACTGGTGGGCTGCAAAGAATGCAATTTTCTCCTTGGTATTTCCAGGTTTCACAACAGCCCAGATATCAAGTGGTCCTTCTTCTTCGCCCTGGTGGATTGTTGCAGATGGTGCATTCTTTTTGGTTTTAACATTCAAGCTGCTCTCTGCAGGACTCTTCCCACTCATACTGCACAGAACATTTGGAGAAAGGATCCCAAAAGGCTTTTCAGATGATGCTTTACCAAGAGAGACTGAAGGAAAGACACTTGGTTTCATGTAGCTAGCTCTGCATTCTTCATCACTTACAGCCTTTTGGTGGCTCATAGGAGTTCTCAGTGTTTCCCTGCTGACTTCCAGAGGGCACTCTTTCTTCTGGAGTTTCCAATATGGCTTTAGGTGCATAACAGAGGCCCTACAGGAAAGAAATACACATTTGATTAAGAAACCAATTTTGTTTTTAGAAAAGTTTTTTTAACACTATTTCTTTCTAGGTTATCACAACTAGCATTTTATGAGCTGCAAAAAAGCCCATCAAAATCATTGTACTGCTTCCTAAACTATTCCCATACTGCTCAATATTTAGATGTTTGCAATCTTTCACTTGTTTACTTATGTACTTTGCCCATCTATTAGTCTTGATTTTCTAAATCATCTATTTATGTAAACATTTAACTGTCAAATTTCCTGGTACTATCTTAAATATAGACCGTATAATCCTTACTAATTCTAAAAACCACTTAGAACTAGCTCAGAAGAATAGTGCCTTGTTTTGTTCGCTGGCCAGGGGTGGAGATGGAAGCCATTTCAGAAATGAGACAAAAAGATGATTAAGTAACAGAGACCTGTGTTCCAGTCCCTGCCATATCATTTCAGCTTGAGCAAGTCACTTCCTCTCTGGGTGTGAGTTGAAATGTTAACTGAGCAGTTGAAATACCAGATAATCTAATGACTCCCATTAGATAATCATTGTCTATTTACAATTTACATAAAATAGCACGCTGCCACACACAAAACCCCGGACTGAAGAAAGTGTGTTCCAGGGATGCCTCATCTCCCACAAAATAAATCTACAGACCAAAATAAAGAGCTGCGGTCCCAGGTCGGTGGGAGTGAGGCAACAGCATCTACTGGTCTAAGCCTGTTCAGTTCCACCTACTCTCGCTCACGGGGACAGCAGCCTAAGACACATCTTAGGCAACTCAGCATATTCCCTCTCATTTGCCCCACAACCTCCTCTGAGTGCCTACAATATAGAAGCCTCCATGGGAACTGCTCAGATGTCCACTTTAATCAAGAATGCATGTGATCATCTGGAACAAGTTTACTTTTCACTTCAACTTTTAATTCCTGGAGTCCAGTCTCAGCTAAAAGCTAAAAGAAGAAATATGAGTGTCTTCTAGCCAGGTAAAAGGAAATCTCACATTTAAGGCACACAAGTTGTCTTTTAAATGATACTCTTGGCCGGGCGCGGTGGCTCACGCCTGTAATCCTAGCACTCTGGGAGGCCAAGGCAGGCGGATGGCTCGAGGTCAGGAGTTCAAGACCAGCCTGAGCAAGAGCGAGACCCCATCTCTAGTAAAAAATAGAAACAAATTATCTGGCCAACCAAAAATAATATATAGAAAAAATTAGCCGGCCATGGTGGTGCATGTCTGTAGTCCCAGCTACTCGGGAGGCTGAGGCAGAAGGATCGCTTAAGCCCAGGAGTTTGAGGTTGCTGTGAGCTAGGCTGACGCCACGGCACTCACTCTAGCCTGGGCAACAAAGCGAGACTCTGTCTCAAAAATAAATAAAAAATAAATGATACTCTTGAAATACATCTTATCAGGATCTTTCTGATCTTTGGCAATTTATATCCTAACCATCTGTACAAATCTTCCCCCTTGCTGCACTGAGCATTCTTAATAGCTTTCTATCATTATATTCTATAATTTAGTCTTAGAGCCACCCAGAATTCCTCAAGAACAAGATAACATAAATGAATAAGCACATCTAGTGCTGTCTCTCTGTGCCAACTATTTTCTGGGTTTTCATAACCCTTCAACCCCTCTCCCTAAATGAAATGAAAGAAATGGAGGTTAAGAAAAATAAATTCTCACATAATGATCTCATTACAGAGTGTGCATAAATTTAAGCTTTAGCAATGTATGTGCTGTTTTGCACTGCACAATATGTTCTCTTCAACTTCCTCCCCCACACATTATTTTAGGTGCTATTATTGATAGACAGGGACATTATAAGGTTTTAGCAAGATTAAACAGGAGATGATCCCAGGGAATAGACTTGATGGAAGGAAAAAAGCCAAATAAGGATACATAATCAAAGTGACCTCTGGAAAGTGGGGACAATTCCATGGGACCCTTGAGGGAAGTAGAACAGGAATCCCCCACTGATGGAAGCTTGCCTGGGGTTAATCTCTCCCCTTCCCTTGCAGGGTTTGAAAGCCCTGAGGCAGAAAGTGAGAAGGTGCTGGCCAGACTCAGAGAAACTGCAAAAAAAAATTTTTTTTTTTTTTTTTTTTTGAGACAGAGTCTCACTCTATTGCCCAGGCTAGAGTGCCGTGGCGTCAGCCTAGCTCACAGCAACCTCAAACTCCTGGGCTTAAGCAATGCTACTGCCTCAGCCTCCCGGGTAGCTGGGACTACAGGTGTGCGCCACCACGGCCGGCTAATTTTTTCTATTTTCAGTAGAGACGGGGTCTCACCCTTCTTGCCCAGGCTGGTCTTGAGCTCCCCAGTTCAAGCAATCCTCCTGCCTTGGCCTCCCATAGTGCTAGGATTACAGGCACGAGCCACTGCGCCCAGCCCAAAAACCTTGAGTTTTGGTTGAAATCAGTGGTAGACTGAGAACATGATGCAGGGAACCAGGGACATCTGCTGCAAAAATCCATGAAATTAAAACTGTAAATCTCCAACAGATCACACCAGGTGGTGGCACTTTCCCCATCCCCAACAAACCCCCCACACAAAGACAGGCATGGGTAAAGCTCCAGCCAGGTTTCCATGGTTGCCATCCTCTTCATCACAATTATAGTTTGAGAGTATGCTATAATAAAGTCCTGCTCGCTTGCAATGAAATAAAATGGAGGTTTATTAGCACCTACACATCTTAGACTCTCAGAAGGGCCCCTGTTAAGATCCCTGGGTCCACTGAATCAGAATTCTGGCATTGGGCCCAGAATCTCTTGTTAACTTTAGATTGGAGTTTGAAGGGACTGGAGAGGTCATGTGTTAGAGCCAATCAATGTAAGAGTGTCAGTGGGGCTCTGGATTTGCGCTGGGGTACTATTAATAGGCTACTAACAGAGGCAAGGCAGTAATGCTCCACCAAAAACTAGGCAGACGGTCCACACTCAAGTACCTATTCTAAGGGGAAAAAATAGACCCATTTTCTTACTTGTCATTCTCTCCTGGAAGCACAATAAAGTTGATGGCCTTTTCATGGCTAATTCCCTCTTCAAGTCCAACTCCTCAGTTTCTTTGACACAGCCTTCCCAGCTCTCTTCTCTTCTTTCCCAGCCCTTAAAGATCAGTGTTCTTTCCAGGTTCTTTTTCCAGACCACTGCTCCACTTAAGCTCT
>CM052442.1:35796524-35830577 GCA_028533085.1 Varecia variegata
GGAGAGAAGTAATGAACCTTAATAGGAAGTACTTAATTATCCTCAGTCACAAGTAAAGCCTATCAGGAGTTGTCTTGGATTCTTTGTAATGTGACAGAGAACCTCAACTCAGAGAATTTTACTTCCTCTACTAACTCTCTCAGCTGTGCTTGATGTATACTAAGGATGCTTAAACACACCTTGAGCAGGCCACACTGTCATGTCTACAAAAAAGTATTTGGATTATTTTAGATCCTTCTGAAAGCAATGGACCAGCATACTGTGTCACTTCAACAATAAGTTGATTCTTTTTACCATGGTAATGAGTGCCCTATGAACAAAAGTAATTTGTTACTTCGCTGAAAATTCAAAGCCTTCTGTGGCTTTGTTTTCTGGATTTTTTTTTTTTTTTAAATCAGAAATGAGGTTGGAGAAGCAGCAGAACCAATTATGGAGTATATTTATAAACATGCAAAGTAGTGTGTTTCATGACTCCAAATAACAAAATTTGAAATTGTTTAGTTTACAGGAAAAAAGAAGGGAATAAGAGGACCAAAGAAAATAAACGTGTTGGATTGTATTCTCCATGTACAGCTCTGTACCATCACAGAACTCAGCACTAGATTTTCCAGAACAGATTTTCAGATTGCTCATAAACACATGTAATACATTAGGAAATACATATGTCTCAAAGGTTCACACAAAACAGATTGGGAAGAAAAATCCACTGAAGTAACTAGAACCAACCAAGGCAAATAGTAATGTGCAAGCCCAGTGCTGCTAAAATGTAATAGTTTAAAGACACCATATTCCAATAAATTCTTAAAGAGAAATAAAAATATTCAGCACTGCTATGGACTGAATGCTTACACTCCCCCTCCAAAATGCATATGTTGAAACCTAACCCTCACTGTGATGGTAACTGGAGGTGGAGACTTTGGGAGGTGATTAGGTTATAAGGATGGAGACCCCAAAGATGGCCATCTAAGAAGTAGGAAGCAGACCCTCACCAGACTCTGAATCTGCTGGTGCCTTGATCTAGGACTGCTCACCTTCCAGAAATAAATAAGAAATAAATTTCTGTTGTTTATAAGTCATTCAGTCTATGGTATTCTATTATAACAGCCTGAACAGACAAAGACAAGCACCTATTCCTGATAAAATTCTCAGCAAACTTGAGATAGAGGAAAACTTCTTTACCTTAATAAAAGGAATCTACCAGAAACTCACAGAAAATAGCATACACAATGGCAAAACATTAAAAACATTCCCACATAGAGCCAGAAATAAAGATGCAAGCCATTATATTACAAAAAAAGATTAAAATATTAAAAAGGAGGGGACAAAAATCTATCATTACTTGCAAACTACACGTTGTTTGGGGCTTTCAAGTTAAACCACTAACTGAAAAATTATTTGGTCCAATAGTTAAACTTTAATAAACTTATCAGATAAAAGACCAACATTAAAAAAATTAAACAAAGAATTACCACGTGACCCAGCAATTCCACTGACAGGTATATACCTAAAAAATCTCAAATAATTGTACACAAAAGTTTATAGCAACACTATTAATAACCGCCAAAAGGTGGAAACAACCCCAATGTCTATCAAGAGCTGAATAAATTGTGCTATATCCAAATGATAGAATATTATTCAGCCATTAAAAGGAATTAAAGTACTGATTCCCATTACCATAATGGATGAACCTTGAAAACATCATGCCAGACACAAAAGGCAACTGTTGTATGATGCCATTTGTATGAAATGTCCACAAGAGGCAAATCTACAGAGACAGAAAGTAGAACAGTGAGTGCCTAGGGCAGCCACTGGAGGGAGGAGGGGATGGAGAGTACTAGTTGGTAGGGAAGTTTTTTTTTTTTTGGGGGGGGGGGTGATGAAAATGTTCTGCAATTAAGACAGTGGGGTGATGGTCCCACAATTTTGTGAATACACTAAACACCAGTGAACTGTACATTTTAAAAGGGTGAATTTTATGGTATATGATCTAGTTCTGGGGGATATAACAACTCTAAAAACATACCCTGAGACTACAGTAATGAAGACAGTATGGCAGTAGTACAAAAATAAGTAGTTCAATAACTGCATCCCAAATGATTAAAAAGACATATTAAGTAAATGAGAAAAGCAAGATATTTGGAATGAATTGAGAAAACTGGATATCTGAGTGAAACAGTAGATGTCTACACCATAAAGAAAAATTTAAAAGTGGCAGACTGAGTGAAATGTAAAATCCAATACTGTCAAATATGGAAGAGTGATTTTATAATCCTCGTGGGAAGTAACTCCTTCCTAAACAAGATACAAAATACTGCCATATCGGAATGCAAATTTTAAACTTCTATTTGGAAAAAAGGCAGCATAAAACCTAACCCTCAATTGCACATGAGGGTTACCACACAATGGCATAGAATGGGACATTAATATGTACAATATACACAGATATTAAATAGTCTATCCAAGCTAATGGTGGTGGAGGGACACAACATTTTAGCATAATATTGTTAGTGTAAAACAAAATTGAAAAGACTGTATGTAGGCTGCAAATACATAGAAAACTGTATTACATAATAACCAGCAAACGGGATATTTGGGGAAGTTGGTTAGGTTTTTCAATTTGCGTCTATTTTTGTTGTTTAGATTTCTAATCACAAATATATATATGTTAATTTTATAATTTCAAAAACAACTTTATAAGAGATGAGGGAAAAGCCTCAGAGGCAAAACTGCAGGCATCTCAGAGCCACTGAACATTAGTATTTTTGGCCAAGTATGGTGGCTGACCCCTGTGATCTTAGCACTCTGGGAAGCAGAGGAAGGAGGATAGCTTGAGGACATGAGTTCAAGATCAGCCTGGGCAAAAATAGAGACACATCTCTACAAAACATACAAAAATTAGCTGAGTGTGCCCCTGTAGTCCAAGCTACCCAGGAAGCTGAGGCAGGAGGATCACTGAAGCCCAAGAGTTTGAGGTTGCTGTGAGCTATGATGACCCCACCACACTCTAGCCTGGGTAATGGAATGAGACCAAAGGGATGGGGAGGGGAAAAGGGAGAAGGGGAAGGGGAAGGGGAATGAAAGAGATTCTTTGAAAGGTCCATGTCCTAAAACTCTTTGAATGAAAAAATTCCAAAGCAATCTTTGGTCATATTCTCTGTGTCTACTTTTTATTCTTTGGTTTTGTCAAAGGATGAAAATAAAAGAACTATCACAACATTAATAGTTAACCTAAAGGAAAAATATTTTAGTGAATCATAGAGATATATTTAATTATGATTTAATCCACATTGGTTTCTTTTTACAGTTGACATGTTCCTATTTTATAACAGCCATCTGCTACCTCAACAATATCCCAGATTTAACAAAAGTTTTAACAAAGACTATGACTGTATGTTAAAATTATTAAACTTTCTCATCTTAAAACTTATTTTTAAAAAAGCACCCACTATGAGAAAAGAGACAGAAAAAAAGAACGTGCTGTTAAGTTTGGCAAAAAATTCATTCAACCATTTAGTTTAGGGCATTTCAAAAAAGTAAGGAGTGTCGTAACTGCTCCAGGTTACACCACTACCCTAGAGCTAAGTGCTCCATCAGGCTGAGGTTGTAGGCCAAGCAGGCAATTACCATCACCTTGATGAAGTCAACTACCTGAGTGAGCTTTTCATAAATCTACCATAATTCTCCCCAAACCATGCCAACAAGGCCCCTCCTTATTTATAAATTCAAATGCATGCTGTGGGCAATGCCAAGGCAAGTGCAGGTCAGTTTTGAGGAAGGGATATGACAAGCATGGCACTCACAAGACCTAGATCAACCAAGACAGCCCAATTTTACAGAATTTTATTTTTTTCACTTAAAGTGATTTGTTAAATATGCAATTCAGAGTGATTTAGCAGTCGTACTCTTGAAAGATTTTTCATATGAATAAAGTTCAGAAAGAAATCCTTTCAGACACTACATAGAATGATGGTCCTGTGCATACAATCATATGGAAAAACCTGGGCTAATCTTCCTGCCACCCATCCTGAGCAAGAGAAACATTTCTTTCCAGGGCGATCACCGGAAATTACAAAGGATTAAAAACAAAACAGCCATTACCATACAGAGTTGTCATATAAACTGGGAAAAAAACAAACAAACTCTTGAACACAAAAGATGTGAGGGAAGGAGAGACTAGAAAGTGGAACAATAAGCAGTAGTTCCCAGAAGCCCTTTTTATATAAATGATTAATAATTACCATCTTCACAACTTTGATAAGAAGGTTCACCCAGACATCTAATCTATCTCACATATACCGTGTCAAAAGAAACTTGATCAGATATTTATTCCTTTTAGGCATAGCTGTCACCATCTTGAACCACAAAAATCTTTTTAAAGAAATATGTGTAAATATATTTCTGCATTCCTGGCTGGGCATGTGGCTCACACCTATAATCCTAGCACTTTGGGAGGCTGAAGCAGGAGGATCGTCAACCGCCAGAAGTTCAAGACCAACCTGGGCAACATAGTGAGATCCCGTCTCTAAAAAAATTAAAATAAAAATTGGCCTGTTACGGTTGCATTTGCCTATAGTGCCAGCTACTCAGGAAGCTGAGGTAGGAGGATTGCTGGAGTCCAAGAACTAGAGGTCACAGTGAACTATGATTGTGTCACTGCACTCCAGGCTGGGCAACAAAGCAAGACCCTGTCTCTAAAAAACATAAAAATACATATGCATTCCTCGACAGAGAAATCCAGAGTTTCTTCAGTGCCTGGGAGGCCCACATCCCCCCTTCTGAGGGATCACAAGCAATTTTTTCTACAGATTGCCACCTTAGTATCCCATGACCTTTCTACGCTGGCCTTAAATCAATAAATCAATGAACAGGCAAAGGAGAATTTAGTGGACTATGAGGTAGCCTAAAGTGAAATTAAGGGTAATGAGAATCTAACCCTGTGGTCCCCAATCCCCCAGGCAGCAGACTGGTACTGGTCCGTGGCCTGTTAGGAACTGGGCCACACAGCAAGAGGTGAGCTAGCAAAGCTTCATCTGTATTTACAGCCACTACCTATCGTTCACATCACAGCATAAGCTCCACCTTCTGTCAGATCAATGCAGCATTAGATTCTCATAGGAGTGCGAACCCTACTGTAAACTGAGCCTGTGAGGGATCTAGGTTGTGCGCTCCTTATGAGAATCTACTGCCTGATGATCTGAGGTGGAGCTGAAGCGGTGATATCAGTGCTGGGGAGCAGCTGCAAATACAGATTATCATTAGCAGAGAGGTTTGACTGCACAATAAATGTAATGCGCTTGAATCATCCTGAAACCAACAAGGGATTGGCTAGGCCTATTTAGAACCCACCTAAATTGTTGAGGTTATTTACATATTTTTATTAAGAATTATATCCCACACTTCCAGGTAAGATGGTAGACTAAACACATAACTTTTTTGATCCTTCCCCAAAGACCAAGAGAATTTTAAGACTCACAAGGTCAAAGAGAACTAGAGAGTACAGCCACAAATTTTTGGAAGATGGAAAATAAGTGAATAAGAGGTTAAGGACTCAGAGATCTAAGAAAACCAAATCCTAAGGTAAGCAGAGAACACTTCCTCAAAAGGCTCAAAAATTGGAAGTAGGAGAGATAAAATGGGGAGAGTAACAGACAATTTTTCTGTAATGCAGTCCAATTCCCATGTGCCCACTTAGGCAGGCAGGCAACTGCCCTTGCCCAACCCTTGTAAAAGGCTGAAGGTTATCTCTGAGGAGGGTTAAAACAGAGGGTTATCTGAACTGTAAGGTGAAGGCAGTTTAAGTGAATATGTGCATACAGATCCCAGCACTGTGTGTAGGTAAATGTTTAACAACTGGCTCAGGAAAGGAGAGGATGAGGAGAATGAGGGTAGTTTTTTGTATTATTTGCTGATCCCTAGGGTATAAATATCTTACCATGGCAGCTTCAAGCTACCAAATGATATCACTGAACAGAGTTCAGAAGAGATGCAAGGTAGCATATTATTACACAGTATTTCACCACATAGATACAACAGACATAAATAACTTCAAGAATATCCATAATGACAAAATGTAATAAAATAATTAGGAAGTGACAAGTTTTTGTTTTGTTCTGGCTGACTCTATACTTTAGTGACAAGTTTTTAATATAACTTATTTAACTGTAAGTTTGTATAATTCTCAATTATATTTAGCACTGGCTTACAAAATTTCCAAAAATTTAACAATTGGCCCTGATGAGCAGTATGAGCCAGCTCTAGCAAACCACTGACCCTAGCCCCCTCTACCAATACCCTTCACAAAAGGCCATGAGCAGGCCTTTACTTTGTGGGGAATCTGATTACCCCTTACTCTAAAAGGAAAAAACCATAAATAAACTGAAAAATTCCCAAATTAAATTTACCCAGCCAGATCATCCTACAGTGAAGCTCACAATAAGTTGATAAGCACTGCTTGCATATTCACAGCTTCCAATCAGCCTTCTATGAGCAAACAGCCAAGAATTGCTCGACATTTCTAACATAAAAGACAGAGATGAAAACAGAAAAAGCAGGTTGAAAGAAAGAGAACAGAGTCAACTTTACAGGCATGTGACCTGGGCAGTCACACAGTACCTAGTCTTAGAAGAGTCCCATGTTTGGTTTAATGCTCTAATCCTGCTGTCTTGGAATTCTTTAATACATATTGAACAAGGGGCTCCACATTTTCATTCTGTCTTCAGCCTTATGTAGTCAATTCCTAATAGAGACCATGCAGGCAGAAGAAACCTCTGGGAAAAAACAGATCTATAACATCTTCAGAAATACCAGAGAAGATATTATAAACAAAAACAGTATGCTACAAAAAATAAAAATAAAAAACAAGGACTGAAAGGAGTCCAAAAGTAAGAGTGAGCACAAGCATGTTTTCTCAGTAACTAAAAATGTGATTGCATGTCATATGCCTGGTGCCTGTAGTCTCAGCCACTTGGAGGCCAACATGGGAGAATAACTTGAGGCTAGGAGTTCAAGACTAGCCTGGGCAATATAGTGAGACCCTGTTTCTTTAATTAAAAAAAAAAAAGTGATAGCAGAAATGAAAAACTCAACAGAAAAGGATACAAACATTTATAAGACCAGTCCAAAAAGTCCAATATCTGCATAACAAGAATTCAAGAAAAAACTAAGGAAGAAAAAAGGGGGAGAAAACCATCAACAAAATAATTCAAAAATAGTTCCCAGATTAAAAGGGTTCATCAATCACTCAGCACAATGGGAGGAAAGGATTCATCAAGTACTCAGGATCAAGTGCCTCATTGCATTAAGGCACACTATTGTGAAATTTCAAACACTTGGGGACAAAGAAAAGAACTGATCACATGAAGAATCAGGAATCAGAATGGCTTTGGGCTTCATGAGCACTGCAGGGAGCATGGAAAAAACTAAAAAACAATGAAGTTTGCCTTTAAAATTTCAAAGGAAAATTTTCAAGCTAGAAATCTATACCTAATCAATCAATCAAGAGCAAGAACAGAATAAGACATTTTCAGCCATTCAAGGTCTCAAAGTTTAACTCATGTAAATCCTTTCTCAGGCAGCTACTTGGAGAGTATGTTCCCCCAAATTACAAGACTAAACCAAGAAAGGAGACAAGAGATTTAAAAAATAAGAAATCAAACACAAAGAGGCAGCAGAGAGTATCCTTAAGATGCTGGTGATGCTGAGCGCTGGCTCTTGGCTGTAATGCCAGCACTTTGGGAGACCGAGGAAGGAGGATCATTTGAGGCCAGAAGTTTGAGACCAGTCTGGGTGACAGAGGAAGACCCCATCTCTTTTATTTTTTTAAAGAAATATGGGGGGGAGGAAGTCCCAAGATAATAGGTATGCATAACAAGAGCTCATTCCTATAATCCTAGCTAGCACTTTGATAGGCCAAGGCAGGAGGAGCGCATGAACCCAGGAATTTGAAGGTACAGTGAACTAGGATGGTGCCACTGTGAATAAATAAATAAATAAAACCACTAGGCAACCAGTCCGTATGGGAACACATCCTGAGGTAATAGAAGCTGATAGAATACCTGAAGTGTCTCAACTTCCTGAAAGGAAATGTGTACAAGTTGCAATTTGAACTAAATTAGTGAGAAGTTAATAGAAAAGCAAACAAAGAAAAACAAAAATTTCAGGCAAAACCAAAGTTACATAGGAAAGTAACAGTGGTCATGGATTACCACATGGCTTACCTGTGATAGCACCTTCAGTCCTAATGTGTAAACACAGAATGAATACCAATCTGAGCAAAGTTATGAATACATATACTGGGAGGATAGAACAAAAACATTCCTGGGGATGAGGCAAAAGACCTAAAACCTCATTTGTAATAATCGGAAATCAAAAGATAATACCTGAACCTGAGAAATCAGCATATAAGAATGCTGTCAACAACATGGAGGTAAATGCAAAAAGAATAAACCAAAAGAAATGAAAGCCTCCAGGAACGGGAAGTGAGGAAGTGGGGGATGAAGCAGGGGAAAGACTTCTGCTTTTCAAGACAAGTCTTAAAGAGCTATTGACTAAACTATGCACATTTAATACTTTAATGAAAAATACAAAATGAGGCTGGACACGGTGGCTCATGCCTGTAATCCTAGCACTCTGGGAGGCCGAGGCGGGAGGATCGCTCGAGGTCAGGAGTTGGAGACCAGCCTGAGCAAGAGTGAGATCCCGTCTCTACTAAAAAATAGAAAGAAATTATCTGGACAACTAAAAATATATATAGAAAAAATTAGCCGGGCATGGTGGCGCATGCCTGTAGTCCCAGCTACTCGGGAGGCTGAGGCAGAAGGATCGCTTAAGCCCAGGAGTTTGAGGTTGCTGTGAGCTAGGCTGACGCCACGGCACTCTAGCCAGGGCAAAAAGAGCAAGACTCTGTCTCAAAAAAAAAAAAAAAAAAAAAATACAAAAAAAACACAATGGAGATAAAAAATTCAAAATCGTTTTAGTTCATGATTTTTTTCAGACTAAAAATTTTCCCAACAAGAATTTTTCTTTTCATTTGTTATATTCTCTAATTTTTTTACAACAAAAATTTATTACTTGTACAATAAAAACTTCATAATCATCTTACTACTGTCTGATATTCAAAATCATTTGTGACTTCGACTATTATTTTCCGATGTTCCTATGGCAAGATACCCAATCTGGCCCACCTCAGGAAGACAGCAGCTTACCTTCCAGAAGTTAGCTCCTTAGTTTCCATCTGAGCTATGTACTCAGGTGCCTCCTTATCTCACACTGGGTTTGCCTCCACAAGCCTACATTTTTTCAAAGCACAAAAGAGACTGCACATATGCTGTGAGAAATTGAAGTGATAAACACAATAAACCCAAAAATGTGCCCTAAGGTGGCAACAACTTCAATTTCTTTCATACCCTTATTATTCCCAACACTCAAAGTTTTCAATATATGTAAACTGCAATGTACAATATATTGTTTTAACACAATCAGATGACATTTGTTTTTATTTTATGCCTTTATACAGCTGTCAGGTTGACTCTTATCTAGCTAGAAAAGTTATTGTGGTCAGAGTTTACAAAACAGTTAAGTAAATGTTATCACATCTTGTATTTACCTCCAAACTGGATGATGGTGACAGTTGACAGTCATCATAAGACATTTAAGGAATTCACTTAGCACAAAGAATTGAGCCCATCTGCAGACAGATGTAGTCCAGCCAAGGCAGCTACACATGTATTCACTTATTCCCTTAAGAGTGATTTGATTTGTTTGGATTTGGTATAGAATCATTTCTGGATTTAAGGAAAACTAAATAAGGTTTTACACAGCTTGTTATGTTGGCAGGCAGGCAGCCATGGAGAAACCCTAACCTAAAAAAGATTCTTTTTGCACTTACAATTGAAGTAGGATAGACATACCTGAAGGCACAGTCTATACTTCTCATCTTCATTCTGCCTAACGATAACAAAGATTATCTTGTCTCCATTATTAATCAGTAAACCTTGGTTTGGTAGGATGATTTGCAGGTTTACGAACACTTCTCACTCCCATTCTACCGCTAGTGAAATACTCAGTTGGCATGAGCTGCTACTTAAAATTTTTTCTCAGACTGACAACAAAAACAACCTGCTACCAGAATTTCTTTTTTTCCTCATAGTCAAATTGAATTTTCCCAGTTTATACAGAGAACATACTTCCATAGTAGTGGCTGTTACCAACTTAATCTTACTCAAAACTTCACACTGCAGTACTTTAGGTAAATAATACTAATCTCTCCTGGCTTCTAGATAGCTCACAGACTTCAGGGAAGTTCATCTGGTTTCTTGCCACTTCCATCTATCCCTGTGTCTCAACCTCCACAAAAAAGTAGCTGAGTCTTTTGTTTTGTTTTTGACACAGCTTACTTTTTCCATCCTGAGTTTTCTCAAACTATTTCAGGGTTCTGACAATTCTGCCAGTGACTAAGTTTCCTCCTGGGAATAGCTGCCCCATTATCACTATTAAAAACAGTCACTCCTAATACTGACTGATAAGGATCTGGAAACTCATTGTAACTTGGGGAATGCAAATCCCACCCTACCCAATCTAAAGATAAATGCCTTACAAATGGAATAACCGGCTCACTAAGGGACAGAACTCCAGCAGCCTTTGTGTTCCACTTAAGATACTACTGAGTTTTGTGTATTCCTAATTCTTACTAATAAGAAGATTTGTTACTATTTCCTTCCTCATAACCAGTTAATACATAAATTATGAAGAGCCAAGAAAGCAAAAAACAAAACAAAAAACACGCTCACAGAAAAACTTAGCAGTGAATGCTCTAATATTTTTCAAGTAACGAAGCCTTCCAACTGATTTTCTGTTACAGAAATATTTTGTGCAGTGCATGTGTTGTGTGGGTAACTTTTGTTCTTGGCAAGCTAGTCCTCCGGCTTGGAAAATCAACAGCAGATAACAAAAGGTCTTTTCCTACATCTCTCAAATGGAACAACTGCTTAGAAAGTTAATTCTTGCAAAAAGGATATCCAAGATAAAGATAATCATAAATTCATTTTTATCATCATGATTTTTCTTCTGTTTACCTTGCTCAGTATTAGAGGAATGTGATACAATCATAGTCTATCATTCCGAAAACCTGCGATATTGCTACACAGACAACTCCCCCATTCACACACAGCAACCACACCCCCTTCACCACCACGACCACTGCCACAGCCACCATGGGGGTGTGGGGGGGGGGCATCAACCAGAATCAACCTGGGCCATTTTGTATTCATTGTGGAGAATTTGCAGCTCAGAGGTATTTAACATTTTTTGTGCCATAAACTCCTTTTGCCAGTATGTAAAGATTACAGACCCTCAGCATATTTTTTAAAGCAAAATATATATATATATATATATATATCCACATACACATGTGTATGCACAGAGAAAACCAATTATATTAAAACACAGTTAAGGCCGGGCGCGGTGGCTCACACCTGTAATCCTAACACTTAGGAGGCCGAGACGGGCGGATCATTTGAGCTCAGGAGTTCGAGACCAGCCTGAGCAAGAGTGAGACTCTGTCTCTACTAAAAATAGAAAGAAATTATCTGGCCAACTAAAAATATATAGAAAAAAAAAAAATTAGCCGGGCATGGTGGCGCATGCCTGTAGTCCCAGCTACTCGGGAGGCTGAGGCAGTAGGATTGCTTAAGCCCAGGAGTTTGAGGTTGCTGTGAGCTAGGCTGATGCCACAGCACTCACTCTAGCCCGGGCAACAGAGACTCTGCCTCAAAAAAAAAAAAAAAAAAAAAAATACAGTTAAAATATTTTCAAAAACTCATGGTATTAAATTCTTTCTTTCTCTTCCCCCCTGCCCCCCCCCCCCCGCTTCTATTTATTTAGAGACAAGGTCTCACTTTGTCACCCAGGCTGCAGTACAGTGGCATTATCATATAGCTCACTGCAGCCTCGAACTCCTGGGCTCAAGAGATCCTCCCACCTCAGACTCCCCAGTAGCTAGAACTACAAGTATGTGCCACCATGTCTGGCTAATTTTTTTTTTAACAAATGGGGTGTCTCCATGTTGTCCAAGCTGGTCTTGAACTCTGAGCCTCAAATGATCTTCTCACAACAGCCTACCAAAGTGCCATGATGACAGGCATGAGCCACTATGCCCAGCCTTCTTTTTCAATATATTAAATAACAAGCTCTAATAACCGTGACCAACACAAATGATATTTTAAGATGTGTGCAACAACTACGATATGATAAAAAAAAATCCTATGATTTCTATGGATGACAAAATCACAGGTAATTACAACCCCCCACTGCTAAATTTGACTGGCTTAACAAAAAAAAAAAAAAAAAAAAACACACACGTATTGCTAGTAGTGTTGTGGTTGGAGGAAATGCTAAATTTCAGTTAAAGAATAGCAAAAACAAGTTATTTTCTTCCTCATTCAAATTCTTGGACCCCTGAAGCTTTTAAAGTATAATCATTCTGAAGCATTTAAGGAGGTATTAAGACCATTTGGTTCAGCCTCTTCATTTTAAAGATGAGAGAACTAAGGAGAAACTGACACTACTGTTTTCTTGAAGTATCCTGACTCCAATCATTGAATATTGTTTACAGTAAACTATTGTTTCTTCTAAAACCTGAACCTCAAATCTAGCAATACTTTGCACTTAAAATACAGTGTGAACAATATACTTCAAGCTATTGTAAGAAAACCTATTATAGTTTCAGCTTGTACCTCAGTTTCTTCTTCTACAAAATGAATATAATTAACTCAACCATAGAAGAACCTTAACATGAAGATCAAATTTTAAAGTCTATGTTAAAGTACTACAGCAGTACCTTTAGAGGTAAGACTATTTATTACATGAGAAATCAAAGACAAATTATTCTTTTTCCCTAGTTTACTTTATCAAATTTTGATTTCATACATTAAATATTTTATACTGTCCAGTGGATCTCCTGAAGGACAAACCGACCCTAGAAATAAGCCACTTCAAGTGGAAGAT
Source organism: Varecia variegata (assembly GCA_028533085.1). Lineage (NCBI taxonomy): Eukaryota > Metazoa > Chordata > Mammalia > Primates > Lemuridae > Varecia > Varecia variegata. The sequence continues at coordinate 35,809,527 of CM052442.1, forward strand.
GATATTGTTAAAACACAAAGAACTGGTTCTGGAGTCAGACTATGCCTGTAATTATACACAAAATGCTTGTTTTCTCTGATCCACCATTTCTGAATGAGTAAAATTGAAATAAATATTAGCAGCCATATGAGATTGCCATGAAGGTCATTAAATGTTTCCTTCTCTTAAAGGGGTCAATGAGAAATGTATAATTCAGAGGTAACCTCCTAAAGCAATAAGGAAGCTTTTCTGATTTCTGTATTATAGATATTTATCTATATCTCCTCCCACATCACTTGATACAGTTATTTAAAATGAGAATAAAGTATGACAGAAATAAAACCTTTCCTCATATCGGTACAGAATCTCTGAGCAATTGAAAACAGAGCCACTCAAACAGCCAGTCATTTTTTCCATAGAAACTCCTTTTTAAAATAGAAATTACACAGTAAAGATGTGCAGTGAAAAGAGGAAAGGGATTAAAACCAAATTTCTAAACCAGACAAAAGAAAATAGATATTCATAGGACAAGAATCACACAAAATAATTTAAGTGCTTAAGTATTTAAACATAAAAGTGAGGGGAAAATGCCAGCAGAGGCAAGGCCACTCAACTTCTTCCCACACATTTGGTTTTGCTTGCCTCCATGAAAAGGATTTGAAGGGGATGGGCTGTAGGCATGTTAAAGTTACAGTGACAAATATGCAACCACATTTTAGTTGACTAGGAACAATATACAGAAAATACAGTAGGTAGTCCAGGGAACACAAAAGGCTAGTAAATAGAACAAAGCAGATCAGCAAAACAGTAGAGACGGAAAAAAGAACCATTATCTGTCTTGCCCTTCTGTCACACCCATTTATTTGTAGCCCTAACTGCAAGCAGTTTTAAAGACAATGACAATGTGATTAAGGGTACCTTTATGCTGTGCCAAAGCACATATACATAGCAATTCAGAACAATCGGTCTTACTTTCAGGAGAGCAAAGGGTGCAGCCAAATGAAATGGGTGGATACCATATTAAACAATCTTGGAATTAGCTAATAGGATATAGGAAAAAATGACCCTAATGCTGATGCTACGTTCCCTTCCTCCTTTACACAATAAAAATTTTTATTATCTGAAAAGCACTATTCGAGAAAGAAAGGTTTCCATTTAGTAAGACCTAAATACGGCGTGTTTTTAAGCACAAAGGTTGGAAAAACCATATATGGCTTCCTTGTATAATCTGTACACTTAAAATATATGCACTGGAAACTAGATTTGACATCATAATTTTCAAAAGGATGCTCTGTAGGAAACAAATACAGTAGAAACTTTCAAAATTATATAGGCACTGAAACAAAAGAAAATCCGTGCTTCACAAACACTTAGTAAAAGTGGCAACTGAATGAAGGCAACAAGTAGCAACATAAAGTCTAATGCTTGATTTGTAAGTGGGTATCCTGCTGCTTTTATTCCTCAGGAAACAAATTAATCTCCCATATGGTTTTCCTGACTCCATTTTTCGAATCATAACGAAGTCCAAAACATTAGGGAATTATTTTTGAGAGTTTAGTGTTCACATAACTCAACTTCACGGCTTACTTTCAAGCAGAGTATAAACTCAAATTGTTTTTTAAATGAGTGATTGGGAAAAGAGGATTATGTATTATATACATGCACATATATTTAAGTAGGTTTTTCAGCTGGAATGTAAAGTACATTTGATAAAACAGTAAGCTACTCTAATACTAAACCACACAGGCTTAAAATGTGGTACACTTTATCAGTCATTGTGGCCTGTCAATATTTTATTCAATACATTCATTCGGTCTAAATTAATTATTTTAGTTAATGCTTTGTTGACTTGGCTTTAAGGCAAAACTCAGAAAAGGCATGAAAAACAGCCCCAACAATGATAAATTATGACTTTACAATTAAATCAACGTAGCCCCTTATACAAAGATGTATAGTATTTAGTATGGTGGAAGAAAGTGGGGAAAATCCTACTATTCAGCTGATTTTTATAGTAAAACAATTTTATTGCTGACTTTTAAGACTCACTTTTGAAATAATCTTTTTCAGTTGCAATTCTAATGCACTAATTAGAATTTACATTTTAGGTTACTCAGTTGACAGTGCAAGAGAAATCTACTGCTTAAACTAAACTGAAAGGGGAGTTAAAGGAGGAATGTCTTCTCAGACCATTTTTTAAAAGAACTCCAAAGAGTACACAGCTCTTCTTAGACAGTTCCTGCTCTAGGTTCAGCAATACCTCCCCTAATTTACTAGAAGATTATGATCATTTCCAACAAAAAGCACATAAACAAAGTAGGTAAAAATCATATTTTTAATAAATCTTTTAAAAAATTTTTTTAAACCAACCAGTCTCACAGAGCTCCAAACCTAGAAAGATTATTACAATGCAATGGCTGACCCCTGAATTATCGGCTATTTATGGGTGACTTTAGGCAAAAATCACTTATTATATAAGATTGAGGACACACTTTTACATTTATCCAGCAGATTAGGTGAGAATGAGGCAAGAAGTTTAGCGCTTGCCAAAAGCACTGCAAAGGCAAAACGGGTATATCTTATATCCCAAAATGGCATTCACAAAACACTGCCAATTTTTATGAACTAGCTTTTTTTCCCCCTTCATTCTAAAAAACAGAATATGTAAGTCCTTTGTGGAGGGTAATATGGTCACATATAATAAAAACAGAAAATACTGCAAACCTTTCTCAATTATGTATTTAGAGGGAAGCAATCATTTTAAAAATAAATTAACAAAATAAGAAAATATAATTGAAAAAATTCAATCTGTTTTACGTATGTGGAACTTAAAGTCCAGACGAAAAAACAGCTTAAGTGAACTGAACACAGAAGACTAATAAATCACTCATTTCAAACCCCCACCCTACCCTGTCCACTTTGAAGTGCAGGAACTCTATTTTCTTGACATTTCTGGGAGCTGCAATTTGGGGTGTTTTGTTGCTTTTGTTTTGCAACTAAATGACTGCTATGGATCAAAAAAAAAAAAATCATACAAAAACATAAAATTATTAAAGTTCACATTAAAAATGGTAGGTGGGGATGAGGGGAATGAAATACATAAGAACTCATTAAAGGATTCTGCTCCCCAAAAGTGTCATTTAAGATTATGTATACTTGGCACCTCAATTCATATATTCTTATAGATATTTTCAGGATGAGAATGATGGTGATGGTGTTAATGAGTTAGAGGGCTGGTGTTTCAAGTACTGACTATAATCTGCTCCTCCTGACATAAAAAGTACAGCACTCAATGCATGGCTGACTTTTTACAGTTCTTAATGATAGAACTGAGGTTACCATAGTAAAAGCTAAAATTACAAGCATAAATACAGACTTAGAGCCAGTTTCATTAGAATTGAGACATGTACTACCTCACATTAAACAATTTCATCACATGAGCCCCATAAACGTCACTGTAACTAAGCAATAAATCCAAATACTTTTCTTTCCCTTGTGTACCCTTACAAGGTATCAGATTATTTTCTGTTAAAATCCTAAATTTAATACATACACATTTTTTTTAATCAGAACATGTTATCAAGGTCTTCTTAAACCTACACTTAAAAGTATATATGTGTTAAATGAGGATGTTTTTCCCTCCATGATTTAGCTTAGTCTCAGGAATTTTCCCCCATGATTCTACGTCTGAAGTTAAGTCTAAGCAATGTACCTACCTACATTTTGTTAACATACTAGTTATGATACTTCTTATATTGAAATTACTTTATAACATCAATCTGATAACAAAAACAAAAAACTGACATCTAGTCAGGTATTTCATCCACAAAATTACTCATTATCAACATGCCAATCCTCCCTTCTCAAAAGATTAAGCATGGAGGTTTATGATGACAAAGTCTACATTATTCTAGAAAGTCACGGCAGTCAAAGTCAATGTATGCCAAAGTTACCAGGCATGGTGGCTCACGCCTGTAATCCTAGCACTTTGGGAGGCTGAGGCAGGAGGATCGCTTGAGGACAGGCATTTGAGACCAGCCTAAACAACATACAGAGACCCTGTCTCTACAAAAAAAAAATTTTTTTAAATTAGTGGGACATGGTGGTACATGACTGTAGTCCCAGCTAGTTGGGAGGTTGAGGCAAGACAATCACTTGAGCCCAGGATTCAAGGATGCTGTGAGCTATGATCATGCCACTGCACTCCAGCCTGGGTGACAGTGAGACCCTGTCTCAAAAAAAATACATATATATGTCAAAGTTATCATTTCAAATGCCACCCTAACCCCAAAGTAGTATTACAGGAGTGGGTAACACAATCCATGGTAGAAAAACCCCACAAAATCCTCTTTACTGGTAGAAATAATCAGAAAATTGTCTTTTAATACTCACTGGAGGTGGAGTCAGATCGCCTGAAAGTGGCATGAATTTTTATCAGAAGGGAACATGGGACTTGTTCATAGATTCATTCTTTAAGAATCAGTGATGAAGAACAGTAATAAAACTCTAAGTCTAAATGCAAATGCATTAAATACTCAGCTACAAAGCCCAAATATGTAAAGCTAAACAGACCAGGTTGTGAGAACTGAGGAGGACAATCATAATAAACACACTTATTTAAAGTCTCCTAAACTTAATCTGCAATATAATTGAACTCCTGGCAACACTAACAAAATATAATATGTCAGTTCTCAGTTTTAAATACAACCAGAGCCAAAAAGAGAAAAAAAACTGCCGGGCGTGGTGGTGTGCACCTATAGTCCCAGCTACTCGGGAGGCTGAATAAAGCAGGAGGATCATCTGAGCCCAGGAGTTGGAGGCTGCAGTGAGCTATGATCATACCTGAGTAGCCACTGCACTCCAGCCTGGGCAATATAGCAAGACCCCATCTCTCTCTCTCACTTTTTTAAAAAGGGAGAGGACTTTTTTGTTTTTTAATTTCAGAGTATTATGGGGATATAAACGTTTTGGTAATATAAACTGCTTTTGTACAGTTTGATTCAAAGTTACAAGTGTGCCCATCACCCAGATAGTGTGCACTATACCTGTTAGGTGTGAATTTACTCATCCTCTCCTCCCCACTCCCACCTGTTTGATCTCTGATGAGTTTTTTTTCCGTATGTGCATATAAATGTCGACCAATTAGTGTCAATTTAATGATGACTACATGTGATGTTTGTTTTTCCATTGTTATGATATTTCACTTAGAATAATGGTTTCCAGTTCCATCCAGGTTAATACAAGAGGTATTAGTTCACCATTTTTTATGGCTGAGTAGTACTCCATGGTATATATCACATTTTATTAATCCACTCATGTATTGATGGGCACTTGGGTTGTTTCCACATCTTTGCAATTGTGAATTGCGCTGCTATAAACATTTGAAGACCCCATCTCTTAAAAAGAAAAAAAATCTAGGAAAAACTGTTCACAAGTTAGGTGTTACAGATATTCATTTGTGTAGAAAGCCTAACTCCTTCATAGATTAAGTATATACTACCGAAAGGTGTTCAAAGTCTTTGTCTTTCCAAAATCATTATCATTTTTGAACACTTAGTATTTTCCAAATCTTAAACAACGCCCAAAAGACAAATGAATAAGACAAACAACATCCCACCTCTATGATGCTGACGTTCTAAAAGACAGAAAATTAGTTACATATACTACATGTAAGAGATAAACTCTTAACCTCTTAGAAGAAACAAGGCATAAATCTTCACAGCCTTAAATTAAGCAATGGTTTTTTAGATATGACACCAAAATTACAACAGAAGAAAAAAACGATAATTGGACTTCACCAAAATTAAAAACCTAAAATGTTAACCATCAGAAAGTGAAAAAACACAACCCACAGAATGGAAGAAAATACTTGCAAATCATATATCTGATAAGGGATTTTAATCTACAATATATAAAGAACTCTTATAACTCAATCTACAAAGACAACCCAATTTTAAAAATGAGAGAAAGATCTGAATAGACATTTCTCCAAAGATGATATACCAATGGCTAATAAACGCATGAAAAGATGCTCAACACAACATTAGCCATTAGGGAAATGCAAATTCCCTAATGAGATATCACTTCATACCTGTTAGGATGGTTAGAATCAAAAACACAGATAGTAAGTGTTGGCAAGGCTGTGAGAAAATTAGAAACCTCATATAACGCTGGTGGGAATATAAATGTGCAGCAGCTTTGAAAAAATGAATGGTCTGGCAGTTCCTCAAGAGGTTAAACACAGACTTACCATATGATCCAGCAATCCCACTCCTAGATATATATATCCTCAAGAGAAATGATACCATATGTCCATACACAGAAACTCATACATAAATGTTCACAGCAGCATTATTCATAATAGCCAAAAAGTGAAAAAAAACCCAAATGTCCAACAATTGATGAATGGATAAATAATTATGGTGTATCTATGCAACAGAATATTATTCAGCCATAAAAAAGGAACACACTACTGATACATGCTACAACATGAATGAACTTTGAAAACACTACATTAAGTGAAAGAAACTAGACACAAATGATGACATATTATATGATTCCATTTATATGAAATGTCCAGAATAAACAAATCTATAGAGAAAGAAAGATTTAGTGGTTGCGTAGGGCTAGAGGTTGGGGGAAAGGAGGAATGACTGCTAGTGAGTACAGGAATTTTTTTTCTATCTTCATGACAGCAAGGGGTGCTCTCATCTGAGACAAATGTTCCACAATTGATTGTGGTGACAGTTGTACAACTCTATGAATAGCACTGAACTATACACTTTAAATGTGTGAATTATGTGGTATCTGAATTATATTTCAATAAAGCTGTTATTAAAAATAACAGTAATTATGTTTATAAAGCACTGTGAAGTACAGGGTATTAAGGAAACAAATAAATGGAACCATAACCTAATCTAGAGAATCAGGGCAGGGTTAAGTGAACACCTGGATGCATAAGCGTTTTAAAGCATGACAGCGCATGGCACATCTGAATAGCTACTTGCAGCTAAGAGAATTCAAGAATGGCTGGAGTAGAGTGACAAGGGGGAAGAGACAATATCATAACTTACATTTACAGAACCTTCACCTATGTGCCAGGCACTGCTGCTTACTCTAAGTCCTTAAATATATCACTGCACTTAATAACTACTTGAGGTTTGGATGGTTATTTTGTCCCCATTTTACAAATGACACTTCACCAACTCTTTCCTGGAAATTGCCTATCAATTACAACAGACATAGTTTGTATATTCAATCCTGTATAGTAATCAAATACATTATATATTTATACACAAGTTTCTTTGGTTGAGCACTAGATGATGTATTTGAGTTGAGAGGCCATGTTTATAGTATAGTCATCCCTTGGTATATGTGGGGAATTGGACCTCCACATATACCAAAATCCACTCATATTCAAGTACCACAGTCAGTCCTGCAGAACCCAATATATAAAGAGTCAGCCCTCCGTATACAAAGGTTTTGCATCCCATGAATACTGTATTTTTTTTTTTTTTTTGAGATAGAGTCTTGCTTTGTTGCCCGGGCTAGAGTGAGTGCCGTGGCGTCAGCCTAGCTCACAGCAACCTCAAACTCCTGGGCTTAAACGATCCTACTGCCTCAGCCTCCCAAGTAGCTGGGACTACAGGCATGCGCCACTATGCCCGGCTAATTTTTTTTTCTATATATATTTTAGTTGGCCAGATAATTTCTTTCTATTTTTAGAGACGAGGTCTCGCTCTTGCTCAGTCTGGTCTTGAACTCCTGACCTTGAGTGATCCACCCGCCTCGGCCTCCCAGAGTGCTAGGATTACAGGCGTGAGCCACCGCGCCCGGCCTGTATTTTCAATCCACATTTGGTTGAAAAAATCCACACAGAAGTGGACCTGTGCAGTTCAAACCCATGTTGTTAAAGGGTCAACTATACTTAGCCTTTAAACTCTGGAATCACACTCAGCAAGGCATGTAGTTCTGAGAATTTGGACTTCCTAAAAGACATAACCTGTCTCACACTTAACTTGGATTATTCATTACATTTACTCATTATGTAATTAAAATTATCACTATTTTTGTCTGTTTGTGTGTATGTATGTGTATATAGTCTGAGCCAGTACAGTGCAATATACTTAGAACTTATTAGTACTTGTGCAATAGAGTGGATCAAGCTTTGGTTTCTAACCTGAACATCTGGGTGGATGGTAATGCCTTTTACTGAGCCTAGGAAAGGGTGGTTGAGAGAATTTTTGAGTTCAGTTTTGGACAAGTAAAGCTGTAGAAACTATGAGACATCAAAGTCAAGATGAATAAGAGGCAGATGGATCTATGGGCCTGGTCCTCAGAAGAACTGGACCAAAGAGATAAATGTGAAGGTATGGGCACATAAGATGGTATAACTCAACCCATGCTAACAGATGAAATAACCTAAGGAGCAAATGGAGCAGGAATGCTTTAAAACATTGGGTTTCAACTTTCAGCAAACATCAAAACACAGATGACTAGGTCGCATCCCAAGAGTTTCTGATTCTTTAGGTCTAGGTGGAGCCTGATAATTTTCATTTCTAACAAGTTCCCAGGTGAAGTTGATTTTGCTGGTCTGGTGAACCATTCTTAGAGAACCAATGACCCAGAACAAAAGCCTTACAGAAAGAACTCCAATAGTTAGCAGGTAAGGAACTTACAAAGGACACCAAGAAGAGCCTAGAATAATGTAGGAGAAAGACTTGCTGAGCTCACAACTCCTTTATCCCTCTTTCACAAAAGTGATTGTTTTTAATGGGGGGTGACAGGGTGGGAAGCAAGAGGAAGAAGAAGGAAATTAAGGGAGCATGTTCCTATGGCTTCAAAATTCCCAGAAACTTTACAACTGTAAAAGTAGATAAAGGGACAAACCAAGGGATGATCCTGTGAGGACACGATGTGAGGATGGCCATCCGCCTCCAAGGAAACCAATGCTGACGTCAACTTGATCTTAGACTTCTAGACTCCAGAACTGTGAGAAAATAAATCTCTATTGTTTTTAAAAAAAAACAGAGGCCGGGCGTGGTGGCTCACGCCTGTAATCCTAGCACTCTGGGAGGCCGAGGCGGGCGGACTGTTTGAGCTCAGGAGTTCGGGACCAGCCTGAGCAAGAGCAAGACCCCGTCTCTACTAAAAATAGAAAGAAATGATTTAGACAGCTAAAAATATATATAGGAAAAAAAAAATTAGCCGGGCATGGTGGCACATGCCTGTAGTCCCAGCTACTCGGGAGGCTGAGGCAGTAGGATCGCTTAAGCCCAGGAGTTTGAGGTTGCTGTGAGCTAGGCTGAAGCCACAGCACTCTAGCCAGGGAAAAAAGAGCGAGACTCTGTCTCAAAAAAAAAAAAAAAAAAAAATAGAGAAGGGGATCCAAATTTTTCTCTTCCCAACAGCCCCCCACAGGCTAACACCTACAAACTAGAGATTCTAGTTCTAGTTTAGCTGCACGTGGCAGTGGCAGGAAGTTGTCCTAGCTACTGAATTCTAATTTGTGATATTCGGTAAAAGTTAACCTACTTCGTAAATTATGATTTCATGATCTTAGTTTTGATATAGTAATTTACACAGAAAAGACTCTCTCCCCTCCCAAAGTTTTAGGCAAAATATCATCTCAATTGCTATAAAGCCTATATTCCACTCTAGGAGTAGCCACTTCTTAGTTCTATGGCCTTGGGCAGGTCACTATTTCTGAGGATGCTATTTCACAGCGTCACGGTGAGGATTAGACTGCTTAGCACAGTACCCAGGTGGTACTATAATTATGCAGAGTGATCCTGTCTACTTTGTTCAAAGCAAATAAAAATTGGTGATCATTCTTCCATAATCTTTTTTCATAGCTGGGACAGTTCCTGAAATGTTACTAACACAGAGTGGGACTACTCAAAATTTAAAGGATGAATAGCCTATGCTTAAGAAATCTGCAAAGAGCCCTAGAAATTAATGCATATAAAAACACACTATTTTGTTTTCAGAGTATATTCTAGAGGATGAACTACGTTTGCTTAAATTAAGGATACCTGGGAGGCAAACACTGGTAGCAAGACTTAATTACCTTAGATCCATTCACACTATTCAATTCCATGATCTCTTTACAAGCCCTGACAACTCTTAGCCTCTTTATTACTTCCATTATTCACCAGAAATAGGAAACACATCTAGTTCAAATCACAGGCAAGTCCCTTATTCTTTGCTGTACTTGCCCAAAAACTACTTAAATTGGATTTAAAAAGAGATTTTCCAAAGAAAAAACAATTTCTTAGCCTTTCATCAATTCTTCTTCAAACCCAGGAAACATCATAAAATTTGTTTCCCATATCTAATAAGTAACCACTTAGCACTACTTTCTAATTATAAAGCCTATTCTAGACAGAGTATTCAGACCCACTGCTAGCCATGAGAAAAACAACTACTAAAGAGAGTTTCCTTGAGGAGACTCCTGTATCTCTACACTTTCTGCACAAACAAGATACTATAGAATCACTTGATGGAAGCAAAGGCATTTAAATTTCTGTCCTGTTAACTAGCCTAACATAGTACAAATTTCCTATACAACCAGATACAGGCAAATTAACAGATGGTAATTATCCCAGGTCCAAATAACTAATTCTAGCTGATAGAGAAATAAATTCTAAAATCATCTCCATGTGATATCCTGCTATTCAAACCTGGAGGTTTAATTAGAATACTCTTACCAATAAACTGTTTTGAGGTCTCATGAAAGAAACTATCATTTAAGAAGCCAGGAATTACTCCTTTATTTTTGTTCTCATTAGACTTCATGCGTGTAACTTTGCAACTACCTCACCCTTCCTTGCTGTTGGAATTACATTTACATTTTTTGGAGAGCCTCCTTGCTTGGTCCCAGCTCCCGGTGGCCCCTCTGCTGCTCTGTCCTCCTGGTAATCCAATCTCTATTATTCCTATAATCCTAGAACTGATCCAATGCCTATTTTCTGAATTGTACTATCTGTTAGACAGGGGTCAGAGGAGTAGGCATGGGGAGAGGGTCAAGAAATAGTGTACTGTGGTGTGGATACATGCGACATGACTCATCTATTCTAACCAAATGTTCTATAGCCTGTCCTGACCAAGTGACTCAGATTGTAAACCCTGGATCATTCTCATAGACTTGTTCTTGACCCCAACCTAACACTTTAGACTGGGTATGGCATCCCACCCGCCTTGTACCTAAAACTTTCTACTGAAGACAGAAGAGTTTCAAAATTAATTACGGCCATGCCCATAGAAAAGGAAACTAACATTCAAATGTCTCTTCCATTCTCCATACTGTGCTAGGTATTTTCTCACTCAAGACCTACCAAAGGGCCGGGTGCGGTGGCTCACACCTGTAATCCTAGCACTCTGGGATGGCGAGGCGGCAGATCGTTTGAGCTCAGGAGTTCGAGACCAGCCTGAGCAAGAGCGAGACCCCCATCTCTACTAAAAATAGAAAGAAATTAGCTGGACAACTAAAAATACATAGAAAAATTGGCCGGGCATGGTGGCGCATGCCTGTAGTCCCAGCTACTTGGGAGGCTGAGGCAGAAGGATTGATTAAGCCCAGGAGTTTGAGGTTGCTGTGAGCTAGGCTGATGCCACGGCACTCTAGCCCGGGCAACAGAGTGAGAGTCTGCCTCAAAAAAAAAAAAAAAAAGACCTACCAAAGGACACTGACATAATACAGTAATACCTCATTCCATGGAGAAAACTGTGGAATTTCACTATCTTCATATTTAAGAAAATAAAGCCACCAATACTAGATAATGTTAATAAAGAAGATTATTGTTAATGTTTTCCTTAACAGAGCTGCTTCTCCTTGTTCATTATGTGAAGAATAGTTCACTGCAGTACCAAGGAATCTGGTTTACAACTTCTAATCAATTGTTATCTCACCTTACAAATTCTTTACCAAAAAGAAAAGGCCACACGTTAAATGTGACTGGCACATGTGCTTTTTACAGTATTTAAATCAAATTCTAAAATTTATAGGAATCACCTTTGTATATTCAGAATTCTAAGAGTCACTAGTACGCGCTCAATGGGATATACGTTCTCTCAGCGTTTCTTAACGTAACCTGTACACGTTCAACATTTCAGGTGTTCTGTTTGTTGCAGGCCTTCCAAAACATGGATCACTTTCAACAGATTCTTGACCATCTTTGAAGCATTTGTGCCACACTTTTATTTGGGGTATATTGCATCATCCCTGAAAGCCTTCTGAATCATCCAAATAGTTTCCGCGAAGGAATGTTCAAACTTAACGCAAAATTTGATGCAGATTCATTGCTCTACTCAGTCACTTAGACTGCAATGGCCACACAGTACACGTGCTCACTCAACAGCCTCTAGAGTCCCACTGACTAGTACACTGAAGTCGTCATTGTTCACGCATGCGCATCCCAGCCCACTCTCCTTGGCTGCCAGGTTATATCAATGTCGCACAAACCGTTCTCATTATATTAACAATGGCTGGACACTTTCCGGACACCCCTTGTATATACAAAGGTACTAGAAAATTTAAGTTAAAAAAAAAAACTCCTCTTACAAAGGAGGAAGTCAAAAGATATCAATTGTTAGTGAAACAAAAATAAATATATATAGTATTACCAAACTGACTAGAGAGCTAAAAATGATGTAACTGTACTAAAAAGGTAAAGAGTGAGGTAATGGCATTGGAAAATAATTCTTCACAGGTCTCTCTACATGTCTTGCAAGCAAGATATTGACTACTCTATTTTGTACAATATTTTCAAGGATGTTCATATAGCAAACAGCCTTAGAAGATAGAGATAATGTCTTCCTCCAGAGCAAAGAGCATGTGTGCTTATTGAACATTATGAAATATTTAGTAGAACTACACTGTCCTCATATGTGCTTCATATAAACTGAGTAATGCTGTGGGTGTGAAGTGCACATCACATTTCTAAGACTTGGGAGAAGTCTCTGAAGTCACATAAAATGTCTTACTAACTAGTTTTATAATATACGGAGTATATGTCAAGATGACAATGATTTGAATATACTGGGCTAAATTAAATATATTAAAATTTTTGGAATCCCTAAGCTCAAGGGTTTCTTCACCACTAGGTGAACAGACGTTATCTGGCCCTCTCTGCAACGCCCTGTGGGAATCGGGGCTCAGGAAACTGGTACATAAACGCTCACAGTCTGGCTACTGCTATTGCTGGGAGTAATAAACTATACTTTACCTCTGACCCAGGAGTATCATGTCTTCTACGAGCATCCATTAAACTGTTACAGGCTACCTTGCTGGCTTTCAAATAAAGTAAGTATCTTAGTCCCCTTAGGCTGCGTGCAGTGGCTCAAGCCTGTAATCCTGGCATTTGGAAGGATGAGGTGAGAGAATCACATTAGGCCAGGAGTTTGGGACCAGCCTGGGCAACACAGCAAGACTTCATCTCCACAAAAAATTAAATTAAATTATATTTAAAAATCTCAGACCTTCCACAGTTCTTGACAGGTGATAAATGGGAGTAGAATCTAGACTATCACCACAGAAAGTCAACAGAGAATGCTTAAAATTGACAAACAAAGAAACTGGGCAGAATGCGCTTGCTCATATTTGTAATCCTAGCACTTTGGGAGGCCAAGGCAGGAGGATTGCTTGAGGCCAGAGTTTGACACTGCCCTGAACAAGAGCAAGACCCCCATCTCTACAAAAAACAGAAAAAGTAGCCCAGCATGGTGGCACATGCCTGTAGTCTAGATACTTGGGAGACTAAGACAGGAGGATCTCTTGAGACCAGGAGTTTAAGGTTACAGTGAGCTATGATGACACCACTGCACTCTAGCCCCAGGAAACAGAGCAAGACCCTGTCTCAAAAAAAAAGAAACTGAAGTATAAGCATATTAATGTGGGAGATTATCACTACAAGCATCAAAAACAGAAACAATTGCAGTGGTTCCCCTAGAGAGAAAAACTGAGGTGGGGGGGTGGGGCAAGGGGACTACCACTTTCACAAGTGCTTCTGAACCACTGTATTTGCATTTTTTCCCCACCAATAACATGTATTTGAGAAGGAAGGCTTTACTGGCTACCTGGGGGTGGAGGGAAGGGTGTACAAGAAAAACCTTTTTCCAGTATTTTCATCCACTAAAAGTCGGTGAAAGCATCAAGAAAAGTACTTAAATATGCTGTTCTCATCACAGTTCTACAAGGGAATGACTCTCTCACCAATAATCATCCCAAGCCAGAAAATACACTCAATAGATCTCAAAATAAGTACCTCATGTCTCGCTTTTAAGACTCTGAAATAAAATAATCTACTAGCTGTCTACACAGTAGGATCTACACCCTTTCCTACACAGAACATGTCACTGGCTTCAGCATATAAATATATATCCTTACACATAATTTCCGTAACTGTAGATTCTAACTTATCCCCCTAAACCACCATTGCTTTAAAACTGAAATTGAAATTAATTGATGATACTGGAGATAACCAGGTATAATCTGAGGCTTCTTAGAACAGAACAGAAATATTTTTATGGCAGGGAGAACAAAATATACCGTATTACAAGAAAAAAGAGACAAATTGCTAATTAAGGTTCAAAAAGTAATTCACATTTAAGAATCAGAATATTCTAATCAAAAGTTTAAATTAAAAATTATTTTCTATGGTAGGCAGAAGAAGACTGTTTCCATTAGTATAATTCTATATAAATTATGGGGAAGTTTTCTTTTAAAAATCTGGAATAGCAAAATCTATCCACTGTCCTCCCTTCTCTACTCTGCCACTAGGATTATACTTCCTATCCAGCTAGACAGTTACAACTTTTGCCCTCCTGCTAAATCTAATTTTTAGGGAAGATAAACGAAGACCATACAAATTCTTCCCCTGTGATAAGCTAAATCGTTCCTGAACTAAGCTAAGTCTAAGTAGTAGAAGATCTAATTAGGAGCTAGCTCTGGCTTTACTGAAAATATACTTACTTTATTTAAATTAGCATTGGTTAACTTTAACATAACATTACTGCTTCAATCACAGTGGCCTCATTCAACCTAGTTAAGTCATGGGGAGCTACATACAGCAAATAAAACATAAAGGTCTTTGTGACATTAGTGTTCCACTAAGCTGTTCCCAATTTCTTTTTTGCTTCTAAGCATTCTTCACCAGAGAAGTGTTTTGTGTAGTCAAGTTGCTCTGTAGGTCTGACTGCCTCAGTCTGAATTCCAGCTCCAACACTTACCAGAGCTAGGCAAGGTGCTTAATGTAAGACTCAGTTTTCCACAAGGAAAAAGGAGCAAGAATACTTACCTCATAGAGTTGTTATAAATATTAAAATCATCTTTTATAAAATAAGTAAAGATAATATACATAAAGTGTTTAGCATAAGGCCTAGTCCACATTAACAAAGAAAGCAAGCTCACTATTAATATTGCCACACCTCCCTTTGTGGAAAGCTACCTTCAATAGGAAAGACATGTTCCATCTGCACACTGTGGGACATACTCAAACCTACAGTGAGGTTTTTTTTAATCACAGAAGGTCCTTGACTTACGATGGCTCAACTTAAGATTTTTCAACTTTACCAGGGTGCAAAAGTGAAACATTCAGTAGAAACCATACTTCAGATTTTGATCTGTTTTCACTTTTAGTACAGTATCCAATAAATTACATAAGATATTCAATATTGTATTATAAAATAGGCTCTGTGTTAGAAGATTTTGCCCAACTGTAGGCTAATGTAAGTGTTCTGAGAACGTTTAAGGTAGGCTAGGCTATGCTATGATGTTCGGTAAGTTAGGGGTATTAAATGCATTTTTAACTTACAATTTTTCAACGTATGATGGGTCTACTAGGACTTACATCAAGGACCATCTGTATTCTCTTTCCCATTAACTAAACCACTACTGAAAGCTACAAGATACAATCTCACCAAAAAGATGCCAGAGGCTTGAAGACAGATGATGTATGTGAGCAAACCAAAACTCAATCCCTTTTCCACCCACCAAATATACAGTCCTTAAACTTAGCACAGGTTTGTTTGCCTTGGTACCACTGTGGAATACAATGGGTTCCAAAAGCAAAAATTTTTTGATTTTTCAATTATTTTTAAAATAATGTATAGCACTTTTGAATACAATTAAAACGTAAACTATTTCATAGCTAAATTTCTCATGTTACATTCTTTCCTATCTTCATTCGCACAACACATGTTTTCTCAGCATTTTTTAGGCATGGAATAGAGTGAACAAATGACAAAACCCTCAAGGAATTAACATTCTGGTAGTGAGACAATAAATCATAGTCATAATAAGTAAATTATATATTAAAATACAGTATGTTTCAAGAAGGTAATGCCAAGGGGAAAAAAATAGACTTGAGGAGGGAGGTTGGAAGTGCAGAGAAAGTGCAGTTGTAACTAGGGTGGTCAGTATACTTCCTTAAGGTGATATATGAGAAAAGATTCCAAGGAGGTGAAGAAGGTAGGTGTGCACAGGACACAGCCAATGGAAATCCTAAGGCAAGCATATCCCTAGCTGATTACCACCACCCCCACTACCTAACAAATAAGCAAAAATGTCAGCTGTTAGTTTCTCAACAATGTATCCCTCTCCCCCACAAAAAATCTGTAGTAACCAAAAAAAAATGCATTCATTCAACAAACATTTACTGGACAACAAGCATGTACTAACACCCTCCGTGCTAAAGACACAGCAAAGAACATGACAGGCAGTAGTTTCTATTCTAAGCCATAAAGACCTCAGGAAAGGGCCTGAGGTTGACTACAAAGCCTATTTAATATGTATAAGGAAAATTATTTTCCTGCTTTTTTGCTTATTGAGCCTTTAATGCCTTTTTTTTTTAAATAGCACAGATTTACACAAATTTGATCTCTAAATAAGGGGGACGATACCGTACTGAAAGTATCTCAAAATCTCTATCTTTAGAGCATAGGTATCTGGCTCTTAAGTTTCTTTACCTAAAGAAATGACAATTTCAAAAGTACAGCAGGGCACATTGGCTCAGCCTGTAATTGCAGCACTCTGGGAGGCTGAGGTAGAAGGATCATGGAAGGCCAGGAGTTCAAGACCAGCCTGGGCAACACAGCAAAACTCTTGTCTCTACAAAAACCTTAAAAATTAGCCAGGCGTGGGAGCTCATGCCTGTAGTCCCAGCTGCTCAGGAGGCTGAAGCAGAAGGATCACTTAATTCCAGGAGTTTGAGGTTACAGTGAGCTACGATTATGACATTATACTTCAGCCTGGGCAACAGAGTGAGACCTTCTCCTCCACCCCCAAAAAAACTGTATTGATTACTTTCTTTTTCCCCATTAGGTTAAAGGATACTCTAAGATTAATTGAAAACACATTTCTACATGTTAAGGAATGTTTGTGAGAGAAAACAGAACAAAAAATATTAATGCTTCATTAACCTTATGCCCTAAACTTACTTTTTACTTAAGATAATTCCTAAGAAACACATCACTCCCTTGTCTTGCTGTCAGTTTACTGTGAAGTATTTATGAGTAAAAAGGTTTCTCTTCTAACCTTAACCATCAGTCTCCCTGAGGATTGGACTAAATACAATGAAAACATGCTTCAACTCACTTAGCATTGCATTAGCTACCTGTGTCATCCACGTTTTCAAGGCATCGTCAGTACCGTAGAATAGAAGTACTTTCTCTCTCTACCTAAATGTCCTATCAGGCAAATTAAGAACTACCCTATGAGATTAGCAAATATAAAAACCGTGGCAGCAAGGATGTGAAAAAATCATTGTGCTGTCCAACTGCAATTACTCTGACCCAGGAGCTCCACTTCTAAGAATTTATTGCACAAAAGAACATATGAACAACGTTATTCACTGTAGCATTGTTGGTAATAACAAAAAGACAGTGAAAACTACATTTCCTAACCTCCCTTGCATTCAGATGTGACTGTAACACTAAATTCTAGCAAATGAAACATAATTCAAAGTGCTGTGAACTGGCAGGTTCTAGAAACCTGCCTTTAAAAAGGCTACGTGTAACCTCTGCTCCTTCTTGCATCCCGCCACTCAGAATGCGCTGCAATAGCTGGAGACCCAGACAGGTCAGTGAGGACACAGGCAACACACACAGAGCAGTAACAGTGCAGGAAAAGCCCCGACAATCACAAATGTGATGGTGGGGGGATGAGGGTGGGTTGCATGGCTCTCTATCCTGACCATTTGTTATACAGACACATACAACTGCCAGAACTCATCGGACCATGCGCTTATTATCTGTGCACTTTACTGTCTTCTTATGCCTCAGTTTAAAGACAGTAAGAGAAAAGGAACAATACCACGAGTATTGGAACAATACCACGAGTAAGGAACAATACTACGAGCCCTAGACCACCCATCTGAACTTTTATAAGAGAAAAAAAATACTTTTTTATTTAAGTCATTGTGATTTTAGGTTTTCTATCTCAAATACACTCTTCATACACCAATATGTAAAGAACTTAAAAATCTACTGTTTAATTAACAGTATGTAGAGTATGCTATCATATATATACGTGTATGTGTGTGTGTGTGTGTGTGTGTGTGTGTGTTTTTAAGAGCAGCCAAGCACGGTGGCTCACACCTGTAATCTCAACACTTTGGGAGTCCAAAGGGGGAGGATCACTTGAGGCCAGGAGTTCAAGACCAGACTAGGCAACATAGTGAGACCCTGTCTCTACAGAAAAATAATTTTAAAAGTTAGCTGGGTGTGGTGGTGGGCACCTATAGTCCTAGCTACTTGGGAATCTCGTACCACCCGCCAGGAATCTCCATGTATTCAGCTACCTGGAAGCCAGAGCAAGACCCTGTCTCTTATTTAAAAAAGAAAGAAAGTAGGGAGACTAGAATATATACTAGAAGGTTAAGAAACTAATAACATGGGTTGCTTCCAGAGAAGAGGAAAGTGTGCCCAAGACACAGAACAAAAAGAAAACCTTTTGTACCTTTTTCACTTTAAACCATGGGAACACATTATTCAAAAAGAAAAAATGTTTTTTTATCCTACAAATACACAGTTTAAATGTATTTTGAAATTTTGGTATATGCAGACTTCAATGATTTGAACATTTATATGACTCTCTGGTTTCAAGACGATCCCACATTGAACTAATTACCCAAGAACCACTAGATACAAAAATGACCCCAAAAAATGTTGGAAGCAGGGAAAGTAAAGGAGAATGCTGAGAACAGAGGCAAGAAAACATTTAAACCAAAAAGAGAAGCACTGGGGTTGTCATTTTGCTGCTTGAAATATAGACTATGTTTCTTTTAATTTCTCATTATCTGCTCTTAGGGTAGCACAAACAAAGGTGGCTAGCTAAATCAAAAAGACAAACAAGCCTTTTTTCTGATTAACTGAAGAAGTCATATAAAGCTTCTTTCTTACTAGAGGAGTACAGATTCTAAAGAGTTACAAAAAGGATCATTTGAAAGTCTACAAATCAGATTAGAAATTGAAATAAAATGAGGATTTCTGATCTTAGGTCTTAGATGGTTTTCAAAATTATTTTAAATATATGCATATATAAACTCTATTACCTTTTCATGGCATAAACAATGTAACAAGAGTTACTCAAAAATCTACCTACTTTTACTAGACCATTTAATTTTGCAGTCATCCAAGTCTTGGTCTATATTTGTGTAGCTATGATTAGTGTATATAATTTTATTCAATTTTCATGTACTTTTTTCTATGTAATACTGATAATTAAATTACAAATAAAAAATGTTCCTTTACTTCAGCAATATCCATAAAATTTTGGATTTTCCTTTTTGAAAGCGGTTTCTTACACCAATGCCAAAAAATGACTATCCAGATCATAAGATAGAAGCCACCAAACAGCAACTGATCTATCCCAATTACAAACAATCTCTTAAGAGATAAATACATTTAAAACCCATAAAGGAGACAACACTTACACCTTCTGGCTGACAGTACAGATGGAGCAGTCCTAGTCCAAAACTCTGAAGTCCAAAATGCTCCAAAATCCAAAACATTCTGAGCACTGACATGACACCACAAATGGAAAATTCCACACCTGACCTCATGTGACAGGTCGCAGTCAAAACGCAGCACACAACAATGAAAGTGACATTGTTAACTTTGCAGAAAAAATGCTGCTTTAGGAAAACTCCCTCAAACTGTGCATTCCTCTAAACTCCAGCACAATCAACACAGAAGATGACTTCTGTGACCAAAATTCACAGGTTTTCCCCACACACACCAAGCAGCAGACACCAGCTAGTGTCACCTAATTCAATTCTGACACTATCTACCTGGAGATACCGTCAGATCCAACAAGGTGACGGCTCAGTCCCCAAAACTGTCCCCCAACACACAACAGTTCCAAGTCTGGGCCTCCAGAGCTTCTCAGCAACTAGCTTCAAGTTGAGGTTTCCACGACACTCTCTTTGGGTTTGAATAATTTGCTGGAGCAGTTCAAAAAACTCAATGAAAAACTTACTTAGGTTTATGGGTTTATTACAAAGGATGTTAGGTTATATCAAGCACGAAATGTTTTATTTCCTTAAGTACTACATTACTTAAGGAAATTGATATCTCTAACACTTTCACTTTTATACTTCTTATTTTTATTGTGAAGGTACATCCTCATTTTTCAAAAGCACTGTTTGGCTTGTGATTATCTTTCAAATTTTTTTAGAGGAACTTTTGTGAAACCGTGGATAAGTCAAAAATTTGTGTTATTCTCGAACAGTTGTGTCATGGAACCAATGCAGTGCAGACAGCTCAAAATATCAGTGAAGTGTTTGGGAAGGATATGGCTAATTCATGCATAATACATTGATGGTTTGAGCAGTTCCGTTGTGGTGATTTTAACCTTGAAAAATGAGCCACGTAGGCCAGGCGCGGTGGCTCACGCCTGTAATCCTAGCACTTGGGAGGCCGAGGCGGGCGGATCGTTTGAGCTCAGGAGTTCGAGACCAGCCTGAGCAAGAGCGAGACCCCGTCTCTACTAAAAATAGAAAGAAATTATCTGGCCAACTAAAAATATATAGAAAAAAAAATTAGCCGGGCATGGTGGCGCATGCCTGTAGTCCCAGC
>CM052442.1:35831077-35863345 GCA_028533085.1 Varecia variegata
TTTGTAAACTGAAGAGGTTGGAAGAGTCCCTTGACTGTCATGCCTTTCCATGCAAATCATGGCAGGAATACCTACCAGAAAGTAGATAAACCTTGAGGTTGACAATCTCAAACTGTTAAAGTCTGTAGAAGCTTACAGATTTGTTAATGATCAATATAAAATGGGTTTTTAATGCTTTATATTCAAATCAGAGGGCCAGCGAGGAAGCTTTTTATCTCCAACCTTTGAAATTATCATTGTTTTCATTGTAAAAGTAATTTTAACCACACTGAAAAACATAAGGACCATAAAGAAAAATCCTTCATCGTAACACAGCCACTCTTAACATTTGGCGAATTTTCTTTTGGAACTTTTTCCCCACTCATATTCATTTTGTAATGTTGTAATCATAGCATGAACATAGTTTTGGATCCTGTCATTTCACTTTTATAAGCATTTCTCATATTTCTACATAAGCTTCATAACCAACTTAACAGATGCATAAAATTACATTAAGTGGACATATGAAATATACTGCATTAATTCCCTATTCCCTATTATATTCATTAATTCCCTATTGAACATAACTTATTTGCTTCTCTTTTTACCATGATAAAGAAATTGTAGAACATTTTCATGAATGTAGATTTTTTACGACAGATACCCAGAAATGGAATTACTAGGTGAAAGAGTATCAACACTTTTTTAAACAACTCATGACATGGAAAACACTTTTATAGTTATTAATACAAATGATTTTTAAAAGGTTGTGTTAAGAATAGGAGACAGGGCTGAGACCAGATGCAGGTATTGAAATAAACAACCCTCAGGCAGAAGGTAACTAGGCTACTAGGCTAGGAGCTGGATGCAAGGACATCCAGTGTGGGTACAGGTGGTAAAGTCTAACTAAGGGGCGGGGAATTGATAACCACAGACAAGGACTGGCTTCAACTGACTTGTCAGCTGTCTGGGTTATCTTACATGAACTTTGGTTAATTACAATGTCATTTGCATGGTGGTTTTAAAATTTCTTCACCCTTGAAATTGCCATGACAGTTCCAAAACAACTATATAAAGCATGAAAATGAGAAGAAATCCAATTCTAGGAATTACTACCCACATTATTAGTAAAAGCCAACCCCTTAGTCTTGAATATTCCTCCCCTCAATTAGCACTTTATAAGACCAAAAACCTCTTCCTCCCAGTGCAGCTGCACTATTCAAGCCTGCCTGCTCCTTCTCTCTTGAGAGAGTGTACTTTCACTTTTGCCCTCAATAAAAGCTGCTTGTCTTGGCTTAAGTAGTGTGTCCTGAAATTCTTCCCATAATCACCAAGAACCTGAAAGAACCTCCACTCGGAGGACAGTAACAGTTGTACCAAGTAACACTTAAATCAGCAACTTTGATTTTAGGTAGTCCTTAAAAAAGCAGTTTTTCCAATTATAAAACTCATAAAATATATGTGTAAAATCTTAACTATCAAAAAGTAAAACAAAAAAATGAAAAGATAATTTTAAGAAATAACCTGGGCTGGGGGCTGTGGCTCATGCGTGTAATCCTAGCACTCTGGGAGGCCAAGGCAGGAGGATTGCTTCAAGTCAGGAGTTTGAGACCAGCCAGAGCAAAATCGAGACACCCCCCCCCCCCCGCCGTGCCGCCCGTCTCTGCTAAAAATAGAAAAAAAAAATTAGCTGGGCAACTAAAAATAGAAAAAATTAGCTGGGCATGGTGGTACACCCCTATAGTCCCAGCTACTAGGTAGGCTGAGGCAGGAGGATCACTTGAGCCCAAGAGTTTGAGGTGGCTGTGACCCAGGCTGACATCATGGCACTGTAGCCTTGGCAACAGAGTGACACTCTGTCTCCAAATAATAAATAAATAAAAATAAAAATATAGGCTGGGTGCAGTGGCACACACGTGTAATCCTAGCACTTTGGGAGGCTCAGGCTGGAGGATCACCTGAAGCCAGGAGTTCAAGACCAGCCTGTGTAACATAGCCAGCCTCTGTCTCTACAAAAAATAGAAAAATTAGCTGGATGTAGTGGTGCACTCTTGTCGTCCCAGCTACTTGGGGGAGGCAGGAGAATTGCTTGAACCCAGGAGCTAGAGGTTGCAGTGAGCCATTGATGACACCACTGCACCCTAGCCCTGACAACAGAACAAGACCCTGTTTCCAAAAAAAAATAAATAAATATTTCCCATAATCTCACCACCAAGAAATAACCACACAATATATCCATCTAGACCTTTATATGCACATTTTTATTAGAATAACAATTGAAGATAGGTGTCATAATGTACATCTTAGCATCAAACTGCATGTCTTATTTAATATATTATCAATATTAGCTCAATATATCATGAGCAATTTAAACTCCATGTCATATTTGACTCAGTTACAAAACTTTAATTCATCCTTTCAGATTCATCTCAAATATTGTCCTCCTTAAAACCTCCTGATTCCTCTTAGTTATAGGAATCAAAAAATTGATGCCTGTAATTTTTTCCTCTTCCTTTATGACCCTTATTTTACTCAACACACATCTTGCATGTCTGTATTTAAAACCACCTGCTGGATTCTAAACTGCTGGAGGACAAGGATTATATCCTACTATCCACAAAAGAGTAGTGCACTTGATATTGCTTCAATGTTTAATGAATGATTATAACCACGTTAGTACAGATCACTATGTATAGTATATATACAACCATGTTAGTGATCTGTACTAACATGGTTATAATCATCTGATAGTAGGTGAGTATGATCTCCATTTTATAATGGTGTTTACTGCAGTTTGTTAATATCCAACATTTATTGCATTTACAATATATGATTCAGACATTATGCTAAGTACTTCACATATATTGTTTAATTTGATCGGGAAAACACCTCTACAAGGAATTGTTATTTCAGATAAAGAAACTGAGGCTTGAAGAGTTAAGCCATTTGACCAAGGTTGCACAGATAGTATAGAGCCAAACTTAGCAAAGATTCCAAAGCCCTTATCATGCCACTATATTGTTATTGGGAGTTTCAGATGAGTCAGACATTTAAACTACAAAGCACCACACAGATATCATTGAACTGAAATGACAGTGGTTTCCATGTGGATAGCACATCTTCATTGTCAAAATCCCATCAGAATCCATGTGGTCTAGTGCAGTGCTTCTCAAACTATCTGCGGTTAAAGACTAGTTTTTTGTTGCTGTTGTTCTGTTTTTAAATAGTTAATACATTGTGAGGCCAGGCTTGATGGTTCACACCTGTAATCCCAGCACACTGGGAGACAGGTGGGAAGATTGCTTGAGACCAGGAGTTCAAGACCAGCCTAGGCAATATAGCAAGACCCTGTCTCTACATAAAATTAAAAAAATAGCCATGCTTGGTGGCATATGCCTGTAGTCCCAGCTACTTGGGAGACTGAGGCTGAAGCAGGGAGGATCACTTGAGCCCAGGAGTTTGAGGCTGCAAGAGCTATAATCAGGCCACTACATTCCACCTTGGGTGACAGAGTGAGACTCTGTCTCTTAAAACAAAAAATAATAATAATTAATATATTGTATACCAATTATTTTGTAAAACATAAAACCACTATAAAATAAAATTAATTTTGAAAAACAAAATAAAAACTCAAATTATTTATTATTAAAGTCAATAGACATAAAGTTATTTTGTGAAATTGCTAGTAAAGTTTCTAAACTCTTATGCTTAATTTCTTTTCCTGTCTCAGAATGGCCAGTGGACCACACTTTGAACAGTATTGTTCTAGGAGAAAGGAGAGTTAGGAGGCCCTGAAACCATGTTAGGCAAGTCCTTTCCTAGATTCTGGCTCTCCATTTGCATAATGGGAATGATCCCCTGGAAACAAAGCCAGTAGAGCCAGTGCAGTACATCAGGCCACAGGCTCTGTGACAGGTCCTCAGGCGGGAGCTTCCCAGGTGGGCATGGGGTGGCACAGTGAGACCATGGGGCTGATAGAAGGTGAAGAGGAGCAAGACTGAGGTGGCACAGTAGCAGAAAAGTTCTAAATATATATATCATATAACTTTGGTTATTCCATCAGTGAATAGAACTTTGGTGTCTCAAGCCAGCAAATCACTGTATTAAATTAAAACCCAGTGCAATGGGCTCGTCTTGTATAAACATGGTTTCATTACTGCTCTCTGCTTGGGGAAAAACTCAGAACCTACCACTTATTCCTTAATAAGTTTACTCCTACCCCTAAAGGAAAAAACACCCACTGCTGTGGTTTGAATGTGTCCCCCAAAGTTCATGTGTTGGAAACTTAAGCCCCAATGCACCGGTGTTAAGAAGTGGAACCTAGGCCGGACGCAGTGGCTCATGCCTGTAATCCTAGCACTCTGGGAGGCCAAGGTGGGAGGATTGCTTGAGGTCAGGAGTTGGAGATCAACCTGAGCAAGAGGTAGACTTCCTCTCTACAAAAAATAAAAAAATATTAGCTGGGCATGGTGGCACACTACTGTAGTCCCAACTACTCAGGAACCTGAGGTGGGAGGATGTCTTGAGTGCACAAGTTTGAGGTTGCAGTGAGCTGTGATCACACCACCGCACTCTAACCTGGGTGACAGACCTTGTCTAAGAAAAAAAAAAAAAAGCAAGTTTGTCATCTCTTGCTCTTGCTTTATCACATGTTCTCTTGCCCTCCACCTTCCACCATGGGATGACACAGTAAAAAGGCCCTCACCAGATGTGGGTCCCTCGACCTTGGACTTCCCAGCCTCCAGAACTGTGAGAAATAAATCTCTGTTCTTTATGAATTACCCAGTCTCAGGTATTCTGTTATGGCAGCACAGAACAGACTAGGACACCCATTTCATCCCCCGTCCCCCATGCCTCTAAGACTTTCATTCTCACCAAACTCACTTCCCTCACTACTGAAGAAAAGAAACCAAGGGGCAGACTCCATTAGACTTTGCATCTAGACCCATCTTCACTGTAGAACCTAGGCCACTGGGTGTGATAATGCCTTTCCTTACCTATTTGACTGTATTATTTTGAAGATCAAGTAAGAGAAGCAAAAGTGCTTTCAAAATTTTAAATTTTACAAAGGTCAGGCACGCACTTCAGTATGCCTGGAATATAGTCATTGGAGCACGCCTGAAGCACTGCTTACACCCAGGCTTATGTGTGTGGGAAGCACTGTGGCGGCAGCCGGGGCCTGGGCAGAGGCTGCTCAGCCATGGAGGTATATATATTTAGTAGCATCCCCAGTAAACAGAACAACTAAAGAGAAGCAGGAGGACCAGGGCACAGACTGTCAACAGACATGGGTATATATATCTCATAATTGAGATGCGGATTGTGAGGGATATAAATTTGAATAAGTATTGAAACCAGAAAAATACCAGAAAATCAAAGTTCTTATTTTTCTTTTTGGATCTTGTGCCCCTATAAAAATCTGATTAAAGCTAAAAACCAAGAGTCTCTCTCCTCAGACATAAAAAAAACACATCCTGATAGATACACAGACAATTTTGAAAATAATTTTAACTTCTTTGAAACATCCCTTAGGTCAACTTGTCTTAGAGTGACCGGCACCCACATAAAAGGGAGTGAAGGACATACATGCAGAGCATGACCGACAGCCTCCTCCAGTGAAAGGAATGGAAAACCCAATCAATGCTCCAGTTCTCCTATGGCCACGATATTGCCTCAGAGAGTCCATTTGTGTCAGCGCCCTTTGACCTTTCAGCAACATTCAGAAGATGATGGTCTCTATGCTGCCAAGACAATGGGCCACAGCAATTGCCACATGTACCTCACTTCCCATAGCATACAAAAGACGCAATTCCCTCCCTGAAATCTTCCCATTCTTATCATCAAAATTAACACTTGGGCAGATTAGATAACAGGTCACAGTGGTCTCCATGTCACTCTTTAATGTTTGACTTTTTACTAGAATTCTAGGCATGGGCAATAATCTGTGTTCCTGCTGTTCTTATATTTAAAATCTCTATGTAGTCTATGGAACTCAAGTGCAGTGCAGCGAAAATCAATGAAAGCATTTTGTTAGCTCCTCTGTCAAGTCAGGCAATCTCTGTTCCATCTCAAGATCCCGCAGCCTGGAAGGTTCCTCTTCCCTCTCTGCCCCTGGCTGGCCCCCAACACTGCCTTAGGTGTGGGCTTAAAGATCCCTCAGAGCACTGAAGGTACCAGAATTTATATTTAGAGGGACTCTGGAGGGAGGGGAAGCAAAACTGGGGAACTTGACAATGTACATTTGCCTAGCAGATACAGTTTTTACCTAGATTTTATTTTTATTTGGGGTGGCATAAGGAGGCAGCTAAAACCTCTTCAAGCCAAGATTTCCCTAGCCATCCTGTCTGGTCTCCCCAGACTTATCCTCTTCCACAAAGCTGTTTAGTTCCTTCGTGACACTAACTACGCTAGATTTTATTATAACTCCTGTCGAGTGACAGCTTCAAAAGGATGGGGATTGAGTTTTATTCATCGCTGTATCTCAATGCCAACCTCGCTTCCTGATACCTAGAAGGTACCCAATAAGTAGTGGTTGAATGATTTTATTTTTAAATGCAGAAAGATTTTTCTGCAAGGACAATAGTGATCTATATTAAGAATCATTTAACCCCTGCAGTTATGAGAGATGGAAGAAGTTTTTGAAAGGGAGACAGAAAAAGATGAGTGATTTTCTTGTCCTAGGAAAGTCTTCCTGGTGGGGTTTC
Organism: Varecia variegata; assembly: GCA_028533085.1. Lineage (NCBI taxonomy): Eukaryota > Metazoa > Chordata > Mammalia > Primates > Lemuridae > Varecia > Varecia variegata. The sequence goes on from CM052442.1 coordinate 35,837,761, forward strand.
CCCAGGAGACATTATCTCCACGCCAGTGGAGTAAGACCAAAAGATCTGGTCCAGATAAGCCACAAACCCTGGAGCCTGGAGCCACAAAACTGGGAACACCAGGTCTAAACCCAAAGGTTGGGGCTTATTAAAGGACAAGATCACTTAAGAGCTGTGCATAGGAGTCTAGAAGCCAAAATAGCAATGCTGCCGTAAGAAATAGAAAAAAAAAATCACAAAAGGAGAATGCAGGTTTGCATATCCCAATAATAGCACAGAAGGAATTAAACCCAGCTGCATTCCAAGTACAAAAACATATAACAGGCAGACAAAAGCAGCTCATTGCGCTAGTGCTCTCACACATACACACACATCATCATCATCATCATTGTCCCTGAGCCCTTTGATCCTTCTCCCTCCTCTTAGAATAAAATCAGAACTTTTTACTGTCGCGCATCCTGATTTAATCAGAAATGTCCCTTTCCTCAGCCTCTCTCCATGTCTATCTCGTCTCGGTGAAATGTCACTGCCTCACAGAGCCTTTCCGAACTATCCAATGTAGTATTTCAGCCTAGTCACTTGCCTTCATAGTACCCAGGACTGGCACATAATAGGTACCCAATAAATATCTGTTGGATAAATAGAAATGTTTATACCTTTTCTCAACAAAAGATTTAATCCAGGACACACATGTTAATCCCCACTGGATGACTAATTAAAGTAACATGAATAGACAGTCTTGTACATTAAAAATAAGACCTGAATAAAGGCAGCATCTAAAACATTGCTGAAAGAATGTGACCAAAAATAGGAAATCTGAACCCTACAGAACCCAGCCAACTAGCCAGTCAAGATTTTGATGTTTCAACGCAAATTACTCTTGATTTAATTTTCTAGGTCACTAACTGATTACAAGGATATGTATCTTAGCCATATGGCATTGAGCCAAGGACTAACATTCACTGGATAATGCCAGGTAACTCATTCTTACATCTTTCACATATATTTTTCATATATGTCCCTGTTCTGTTTATTGAAAAATGGCAAGAAAGAAAATGCTCAGAAGTGGGAGGTCAGGGAGTCACTGCCCACGGGCTGTCTACTGATCAGCAATTTCCCCTTTTCATCCTTGTTAGCAGAATTTTGATCTCGGCTACCCTCTCTGTGCTTCAGGGGAGGTGGACCCAGAACCATGGGGTGAATAACGATTGACCTAAGCCAAAGATTCTCAATGGGGTGATTGATTTTGCCTCCTGGGGGACATTCAGCAATGTCTGGGGACATTTCCAGTTGTCACTACTTGGGGGAAGCACTATTGGCATATCCAAGGGACAGGCCAGCGATGCTGCTCAACATCCTGCAATGCACAGCTCAGTCCCTCACAACAAACAATTATCCCACCAAAAATGTCAACAGTGCCACGGCTGAGAAACCCTTTTCTTTTCTTTTTTTTTTTTTTTTTTGAGACAGAGTCTCGCTTTGTTGCCCGGGCTAGAGTGAGTGCCGTGGCATCAGCCTAGCTCACAACAACCTCAAACTCCTGGGCTTAAGCAATCTTACTGCCTCAGCCTCCCGGGTAGCTGAGACTACAGGCATGCACCACCATGCCCGGCTAATTTTTTCTATATATATTTTAGTTGGCCAGATAATTTCTTTCTATTTTTAGTAGAGACGGAGGTCTCGCTCTTGCTCAGGCTGGTCTCGAACTCTTGACCTTGAGCCATCCACCCGCCTCGGCCTCCCAGAGTGCTAGGATTACAGGTGTGAGCCACCGCGCCCGGCGAGAAACCCTGGTCTACGGTGATCAGTGTACTCCCAATATCCTTGTCAGTGACTGACTCAGGTATGGGAGTGTGATGCAACTCTAGCCAATAAAATGTAATGGGAAGTCTGCAGACATGCTTCTGGAAAAAGCCTTTCTTACCTTTAAAAAGAGATATTCATTTTCTGTTGAAAAGCATTACTTCCCTAAATAAAATTGTATTTACCAACAATGAGAAAAAGAGAGAAACATACAAGAAGAAACGGTCCCTTATCTACTGCTAGATGTCATTGTGTCTGGAATGTGTGTCTGGAGCTGTGGCTGCCGTCTAGGGCCCATGAGAGGAGTCTGCAGAGGAAACACAGAAGGATGAAAAAGTAGAAGGATGGAAGTTACCTGAGGCTGATGACATCATCGAACCTCTGATTTAACCAGTCCTTCAGACTTCTTGTTATATGAGACAAAAAATTCCATTACTATTTAAGTCATTTATAAAGCTTTTTAAAAATTTTGTAGCTGAGAGCTGGGTGCAATGCCTATAATCCCAGCACTGTACGAGGCTGAAGTGGGAGTATCACTTGTGGCCAGGAGTAGGAGACCAACCTGGGCAACATAGCAAGACCCTGACTCTACAAAAAAATTTTTTTAAATTAGCTGGGTGTGGTAGCACATGCCTCTAGTCTCAGCTACTCAGGAGACTGAGGTAGGAGGATCGCCTGAGCCCAGGAGTTCCAGACTGCAGTGAGCTACTGCACTCCAGCATGGGTGACAGAGTAAGAACTTGTCTCTAAAAAAAAAAAAAAAAAAAAAAAAATTTGTAGCTGAAAACATCCTGATATACATTTTATATTTTTATTTGATTTTGATATGTTGCATAGAAAATGAAATGTAGAGAGAAAAGACACTAACCTACTCCTTTAGAGGCAAGCTCTACAATTGTCTAGTAATAAAATAATTTTGCTTTGCTGTACTTCCAGAATAATCCTAAACTAATGATACCAGAAGTTGATAAAATCAGTGCAGGAAAAAAAAATCTGTGTCTGTTAATGCATAAGATGTGTTCTCTAAATAAATGAGTAGGAACTCATGTGACATTTTGAAATCTTTAAGAAAATGACATTTTCCAATCATTGAAATTTAATTTGGGCAAGCCTGCAGCATGAGCACAAGACGTGCCAGCTGCCCTTGCTCTTCTGGAGCCCTGGCACACCTAATGCTCAGGCACCTGCTACCGCAGAGGAGAAGCTGCCTGGCCAAAACAACCTGGTTACATCAGCTTGCAAAAGTGGTCCAGGGGGTAGATTTTACTCAGGATTGAGTTCTATAAAACAGCCAGCAACTTATTATGCAGTTTTAGGGTTTGCTGACATTTTCTTAACAGGCATAACTATGCTTTTAATGCCAAGTCTTGCTTTGAAATATCAAAGACACTTTTCAAAAAGTACAGAGCTCAGATATCAGCATTTCATTACAAAAACAATCATTTGTTTTGTCAGTGTTGAGCCAGAACTAGGGTTGCCTTCAGATATTTTCCTTGGAAATTTTTATGGTAATTTGGCTCCTTGTGAACGCACCATATAGGCTGTTTCACGCCACCGTTTCACAGCTCACTGTCACTCTGACAGAGAATCCCACTGACTTTTCACCGAACCTCAGTCTTTGCCCCTTCCTGGGATTGCTGAGCCATATGTATTTTTGGATGCCTTCAGCAAGGCACAATCTGAACAGTAATGCACATCTATATTATTAAATTGAGCCTTTTTTGTCCCTTCTGTAGATGTCTCTCCTCTCAACAAAACCAAAGTAGCATAATGATAACCTTATAAAATTACTGAGGGTGTGAGCATCTCGTGGCACCTCCTCGTTCAGAGCTACTCTGGTTTTCCTACCTTGGATTCAACATTTCTACACTCAGATCATCTGCTCCTTAATGCCCCATTGCTCCTGAGGCTTCTGCTGTTACTTTTACTGTTGCTGCACTTCTCTAGCTTTCTGTAAACTTTTTTCTCTCTTCCACCATATCTCCCCTATTTTTGACTTTTGTACAAAAGGCTTGACTTTTATAGTCATCACTGGCTAAGAAGAAGGCGTGATATCACTCCAGGCTCCGCATATCGAGTGCAGGTTTGAATATTCTCCCTTTCTCAGCTCCATCCTCCAGCCCCCGCTACTCAAGGGCCACTTTCACATGGCTGCGTGCAATTTCTCTTTTACATTTCCAATACCGGCAAAACTCCAGAGCTCCGTCCTCTGAATAAAACTAATGTGTGATTGATATGTGTGAATATTAGTCCCATTCTTAAGTTCATTAACTACTTCTCAAAAACATCCTAAATATGTTTTCACATCTGTGTTATTCTGTGGGTTGGTACATCCGAGGGATTCTTAACTTCCTGATTTGAGGAGGAAGTTCTGTTTTGATGATAAAAGCCCTATTGGAACATCACAAAAAAAAAATGTTTTTCAAGCTCCAAAATTATTGGCTAAGCCATCCTTCCAAGAGGCGATCCAAAGTATGAAATGAGTTAAATTGGCATTCATCATCTCTTCCGTTTCCACCATTGCTCTTCACTTGAGTGATTATCAAGTGGTCCAGGAAAGAGGCAAGCACTGCAATTTGGATTCACACCAACATGTTTCCATCCACTGCTGCAGTATCGCTGCCCATGACTTCTTCCCTGACTCCCTAAACAAATTAGTCATTGCCAAAATCTGTGATCTCTCTCTTTTTTTTTTAAGACAGAGTCTCACTCTGTTGTCTGGGCTAGAGTGCTGTGGCCTAGCTCACAGCAACCCCAAACTCCTGGGCTCAAGCAATCCTCCTGCCTCAGTCTTCTGAGTATCTAGGACTACAGGCATGTGTCACCACTCCCGGCTAATTTTTTCTGTTTTTAGTTGTCCAGATAATTTCTTTCTATTTTTAGTAGAGATGGGGTCTCACTCTTGCTGAGGCTGGTCTCGAACTCCTGACTTCAAGTGATCCTCCCACCTTGCCATCCCAGAGTGCTAGAATTACAGGCGTGAGCCACCAGGCCTGGCCCCAAGATCTATGATCTCCTGGTATACTTTGTTTCCCCTTTGGTATTCCATATAAAATATTTTGATGTAATTTATCTACATATGGAGCTACTGCTCTCCCTATATGAGCTCGGTAAGGGTGTACACTACTGATTTGTTGAATCAGTGAGTGGATGAATAATTGATGAAAACAATTTCATTTACTACATCCATCTATTGGGAGGTAAAAATACTTTTTCATTAAGTGTGATGATATTTAACTTAACACATTTGTCAATTTTACATAAAGGGAACAAAATTAAAGAGTATGACCCTCCCCAAAGGCAGTAGCTGTGTGATCCTTCCCTGAATGGTTAACTAGTTTTCATTACCAGAACGTTGCTGGAGTGAATCTTGTTGGCCTTTCCAAAGGTGCACGGTTTTCTTGGTGCCTTTTCAAAGGTAAGATGACTTAAATCTCTCCAGAGAGTTTAATGCCAAATGTTAACATAATAGACCATATTATCATGGATAGGAGTGTAATTTGCACATTGCTGTCAAAGATAAATTACGTGAATCTTTTAAAAATTATTAAATTACTTTTTTTTTCCTTTTTTTTTGGTCACTGACTCAAAGCTCATTAAATTACATTTTAATGAGTTTGTGGCAAGGGTTGTTTTCTTATTTGTTTTTGTTTGTTTTGCCTGGCCTCTTATTTGTTTTAAAAGCACAATTTAAATTTTTTTTTTTTTTTTTTTTGGCGACAGAGTCTTGCTCTGTCGCCCCGGGTAGAGTGCAGCTGTCATCATCATTATACCTCATTGCAACCTCAAACTCCTGGGGTCAAGAGATTCTCCTGCCTCAGTCGCCCGAGACTACAGGCCCACACCACCATGCCCAGCTAATTTTTCTATTTTAGTAGAGACAGGGTCTCGCTCTTGCTCAGGCTGGTCTCCTACACTCAAGTGATCCTCCCGCCTCGGCCTCCCAGAGTGCTAGGATTATAGGCGTGAGCCACCGCCCCCAGCCTCCTGAAAGCACAATTTAACATTCATTCAGGTAGCAATTGAACCTGACAATTTTACATTTTATCCCAATCTGAGCTCCCGCTGTTTTTTTTTCTTTTTACTTCTCTTTTTCTTTATATCTTTCTTTTTATCTCCCCCCCCAATCTCTTTTATTCCCTGTCATTCTAATGGGACCATCAGTCAAATTTAATCCAGGGCAGAACTGATGAGTACCTAATCATTTTTTAAAAGCCATTTTTGAATACTTAAGAAAATGTAAACTATTTTTTTTCTGTATATTACTTGCCCCATTTATTGGGAGAAAAATAGAAAAAGGAGGATCTGGACAAATAGGGGATAGATGACTACATGGGGTAAGTTCTTACAATGGAATAAGAAACAGCAGTTAAAATGAATGATCTAGACCTATGTGTACCTATATGAATAATTCTCAGAAAACATTTTATTCAAGGGACAAAGGCAAATTGCAGAACAATACACACTATATGTTACCACTGTATACATCTTAAAAACACAAAACACACACATACAGCAATGCTAGGTATTGCTATGAACAGCTACAGTTGCAATAAAAGCGTAAAGACATGGGTGAGAAAGGTCCAAAACAACTTCAGAATAATAGTTACCTCTAGGGAGAAAAAGGGGGAAAGAATAGAACGGGACGAGGGCACAAAGGAGGACTCCAATTGTATCTGTAACATCATATTTCCTTTCTTTTCTTTTCTTTTTTAGTGATGGGGTCTCATGCTGTTGCCTAGGCTGGTCTTGATCTCCTGGCCTCAAGTGATCCTGCCACTGTGGCTTCCCAAAGAGCTGGGATTACAGGCGTAAGCCACTGCACCCAGCCCTTTCTTTAGGAAAGAAAATATCTGAATGAAATATGGCTGTTAGTATTTTTAAAAACCTAACTAGTGAATGCATAGATATTTGTAAAATTACTCTGAAATTTTTTGCACCTCAGATATATTTCATAAATGTAACAATGCAAATTTGTCACTTAAAAAATTTAAGAACAGTTATGATGCGAATACCCTTGTGAAGAAAACCAATTAACTTGTTTATTACCTTATTAATATTGAGGTGAAGCAAAAAAAACTTAGGTTCTTTCTTATTTTCACCTCTTACTCCAAAGCTTTTGTGAAACATAGACACTATTAGCTAAACACGTAAAAGTCTTACCGTTTAAAACTGATAATTCTTTGTTAAGTGGAGGAAATGAAGCTATGATTTCTGTTTCTACTTACCCTGGCATTACTGCTCTATTTTTCCACTGAGAAGAAAATAAGAAATTCCAGGCATTTATGGGCCACCTGGAGTTTGAACTCTTGGGGCAAATGCTTCCGTATTGCTTTGAAGAGCACACACAGAATTGGCAACGAGACAGAATATCAAAGTTCTCTTCTCACCCCTAAATCATCCTCCTGTCAGCTTCCTTTCTAGTTGGTTCCATACCCTCCAGAGTTGTACACAAACAAAGCACAGAAACACATGGCTGACCTATTACAAAGCAATACAACTCAGTGACCAAGCATGATGGAGGACCCAGGGAGCCAAGAAATACGTAAGGAGAAACCCACACAATTCCATCCTGTGTCTTTATGGAGATCTGGCAAAGACATTGTCTGTGGCCACCTTAAACGTGCCCAAATTCTTGAGCCTTCTGCTTCATGCAAAATAACTTTCAAACATATTATTAGGACTAATGAAGGTTCAGCAAGCTCTAAACAAAAAGCTGAATAATCATTACAACCTTTTACTGGTCTGGTGCTGTGGTTCACACTGGTTATCCTAGTACTTTGTGAGGCCAAAGTGGGAAGATTGCTTGTGACCAGGAGTTTGAGACCAACCTGAGCAAGAGCAAGACCCCATTTCTACAAAAAATACAAAATTATCTGGGCATGGTGCCACGTGCCTATAGTCCTAGGTACTTGGAAGGCTGAGGTAGGAGAATTGCTGGAGCCCAGGAGTTGGAGGTTGCAGTGAGCTATGATAATGCCACTGCACTCTACCCCAGGCGACAGAGCAAGACCTTGTCTCAAAAAAAAAAAAAAAAAAAGCCTTTTACTTTTGCCTGAAAGATTAAAAAGTGTTATGTAAAAAAGAAAAGGTACCACCAATTTAAAATGAGTTAGTGCCAAAGACTTATGTCAAAAGCAGCATCTGACATAAAGAAATCATTCTGTGATAACATATCGGATGGGAAGGAAAGTTAGTAACACCAAAGTCCAGCCTGAGCAAAAGCGAGACTTCGTCTCTACAAAAAATACAAAAATTAGCCAGGTGTAGTGGCGCATGCCTGTAATCCCAGCTATTTGGGAGGCTGAGGCAGGAGGATCGCTTGAGCCCAGGAGTTTGAGGTTGCAGTGAACTATGATGATGCCACTGCACTATAGCCTGGGCTACAGAGAAAGACCCTGTCTCAAAAAAACCAAATCAAAACAAAACAAAACAAAAAAACACCCAAGTATACTCAGAAGGGATCTCTAGCTGAGAAAATCCTGCGCTCTGTGCAAGGCATTCTACGGTCTTTTAAAATGCTAGTCTTTACTTGCCTCAGGAGAGAGAAGTCCCAGTAGACAAGAACTCAGAAATCAAGGTAGATTTGTTTTTCATTAAAGAAATGTTAAGGTAATTTAGAAAGGGCTCTTCCACAATACACGGATCAAAGGCTGGTTTTTATAGGCAGTAATTTATTTATTTATTTATAGGCAGTATTTATAGGCAGTAATTCTCAACCTTGGTTGCTCATTAGAATCATCTCGGGAGCTTTTGAAAGATAGGATATACAGGGCAAGGTGGCTCATGTCTGTAATCCTAGCACTCTGGGAGGCTGATGCAGGAGGATTGCTTGAGGGCCAGGAGTTGGAGGTTGCAGTGAGCTATGATGACGCTACTGTACTCTACCCAGGGTGACAGAGCGAGACCCTGTCTCAAAAAAAAAAAAAAGAAAAGAAAAGAAAGGTAGGATGATTAGTCACTGCCCCACACCAATGGAATCAGAATCTCTGAGAGGAGGAGCCAGGCTCCTGTGATTCTGATGAACATGAACAATGAAGAATTACTGCCATAGGGACAGGGGGTGCTGGTAAAATGGGTCTTGGGGGTGAGGGTGGGCTATGCGGAGGAAACTCTGATTTATAGAGCATTTGCCTATTTTGTGGTACAAATACTCCCATTGTGGTCAATTGCAAGCTACTCATGTGACAGCACCAAATGTAAACTTGGGAAGTGATACACACAATCATCTCTTCTTAGCTCCTGAGTGCTAGCTCCAGCACACCACAGGTAGGAGCTTTTGATGATGAAGTTACAGCAAGGGGTTGGAAAGCAACATATTGTGTCCTTGGGCTTTTCTGTGCCCTCTGTAACATCTGACCCCTGACAGGAGAATGAGAGAAGAACCATCTGGACCAGAGACTCCCAATTCAGGTGGGAAGTTGAACCAAAAGAAGACCCTGAGTGTCTGTTAGCGTGAAGAACACCAGCACAAGTTTCTGTTGCTCCTGTGGAAGATCCATTTCAAGATGGAGTTGGTCTGATGGAAGGATCCTTCTTCTGGGATCCTGACCCTATGGGGGTGCATATGATCCACACAGGACACTGGACCCTGGATCTCCATGACATTATACTTTTTCTCCCTCGGGGATCTTGTTCATTCAGAGAATTTCATAGTGATCCTTTTGGGCCACTGTCAAATATTCCATTTGGAATGTCAGGAACATAAAGATCCTTTCCAAATATTTAAACACATGCATTTTTTTCTTCTTAAATTATCAATGTTTCTCTTAGCCAACAGAGCTCTCAACTCATCATCATAAGGCTTTCTTTTATTGGGAATAAACTAGTTTTGATAATAGCCAGCAGTTTTTTTGGATTTTTCTGGAAGAATTTTGGTTTCTATTTTATAGGTGTTCAGCTCTTCACATGCATGACTGATCTTTACATCTGCTTTGGAAAAATTCTCCTCTATATTTACAGGGCAAATTATCTCTAAATTGTTTTTTGGTGAAAATTCATTTCTTTTCCTTGATGCAATTCTGAAAGAACTTGAAGTTTCTGCCAGAGCTTGGGCCTCTCCCTTCCTGGGTTTTTTTTTTTTTTTTTTTTTCCTAACTGCAATGGCATTTACTCATTTGGAGACTTTTTTTTTTTTTTTGAGACAGAGTCTCGCTTTGTTGCCCGGGCTAGAGTGAGAGCTGTGGCGTCAGCCTAGCTCACAGCAACCTCAAACTCCTGGGCTTGAGCGATCCTCCTGCCTCAGCCTCCCGAGTAGCTGGGACTACAGGCATGCACCACCATGCCCGGCTAATTTTTTCTATATATATTTTTAGTTGGCCAGATTATTTCTTTCTATTTTTAGTAGAGACGAGGTCTCGCTCTTGCTCAGGCTGGTCTTGAACTCCTGAGCTCAAACAATCCGCCCGCCTCGGCCTCCCAGAGTGCTAGGATTACAGGCGTGAGCCACCGCGCCCGGCCTGGAGACTTTTAATATGATCTTTAAGTGCGTCAATTAATTTAGTTTCTTTAGTTAATTTGGTGTGCAATTGGGTTTCTTTTTTTTCCAAGAGGTTTTAAATAAGTAACTCAGCTATACCAATCCATTTCTTCAAACTCCTTTGGTTTATCTTCATTATATCCAATTTCAAGTTCCTACCATTCTAAGTCTTCTTATCCAGAAATGACAACCCAATCTCTCATTTTTAGCACATGTTCATCCAGAGGCTTGCTCTGACTTTATCATTCAGAACTCATCACTTGTCCCATTTGCACTTTAGTGTTTCTAATTTTTTTTCTGTTGGGTAAGTTCACTTGATCTTCCTTTCCATTCTTCAGCCTGTTGTGAATACAGCTCTATGCTTTCTTGAAGGTCAAAATTTTAATCCAAAGCATCTTTTCGTGATTCTGAAGTTGTTTTCATTCTTGTCAGGTATTGTGAAAGCTGTTTTGGTGACAGTTACTTGAAATTTTATGTGTATCGATGAATCTTCTAAAGATTGAATCTTTCTTATAAAGCCAACTATCAGTTCAACTTGTTTTAAATGTTCAGATTTCTCTTCTATCAGTTCTTTTCTCAAACTCTTTAAGCCCAAGAAGAGAGCTGGAAATTTCCAGTTCTTCATTAATGTCCTCCAGTTTTTATATTTTTGATCCTTTGTTCTCTAATGTGACTTCCATTAAAATTGATTCAAGGCCTCTAAATTCTTTTTTACTTCCTGTAGTGGATCCTTCATTTTGCTGGACTATTGATGAAATTTAAGAGGGTCTCAGAATTAGATAGTATTAACTACCAATGATAGTATCTTGATTTTGATGGTTATGTTATGATTATATTGGAGAACGTGCTATGTACACCCTCTAAAGTATTTGAGGATGATGGGGCATCACGTTGGCAAATTACTCCCAAATGGTTTTAGATTAAACAAGAAAAGTTTTCTGTACTGTACTTGCAACTTTTCTGTAAGTTTCAGATTTTTTTTAAATTAATAAACTTCATTTTCTAAAGCGTTCACAGCAAAATTAAGCAGAAAATACAGGGCATTCCCACATACCCCCTGTTCCCACACATGCACAGCCTTCTCCACTATCACCATTCCACACCACAGTGGTACACTTGGTACAACTGATGAACATACATTGACATATCATTATCACCCAAAGTCCACAGTTTACATTAGGGTTCACCCTTGGTGTTGTACATTCTTTGGGTTTCGGGAAATGTATAATGGTATGTATTATGTATCCATCATTGTAGAATTGTACAGAATAATTTCAGTGCCTTAAAAATCCTCTGTGCTCTGCCTACTCACCCCTACCTCCTCCCAATCCCTGGTAACCACTAATCTTTTTTACTGGCTCCATAGTTTGGCCTTTTCCAGAATATTGTATAGTTGGAATCATACAGTATGTAGCCTTTTCCAAATTCTTTTTTTTTTTTTTTTGGAGACAGAGTCTCACTCTTTTGCCTTGGCTAGTCCAAATTCTTTTTGAATGAGGCTAAGCTTGTCAAAAATTTGATGTCTTTCTCCATAAGGACAAAAATTCCAGTAGTCAGTTCTTTGTCTCTACTTGCATAAAGCAGGCTTTGAATAATTAAAAATAAGGCCGGGCGAGGTGGCTCATGCCTCTAATCCTAGCACTCTGGGAGGCAGAGGCAGGAGGATCACTTGAGGTCAGGAGTTCAAGACCAGCTTGAGCAACAGCGAGACCCTGTCTCTACTAAAAATAGAAAAATTAGCCAGGCGTTGTGGTGTGCACCTGTAGTCCCAGCTATGCTAGAGGCTGAGGCAGGAGGATTGCTTGAGCCCAGGAATTTGAGGCTGCAGTGAGCTATGATGACGCCCTGGCACTCTACTCAGGGCAATGGAGTGAGAATCTGTCAAGAAAGAAAGGAAAGAAAGAAAGAAAGAAAGAAAGAAGGAAGGAAGGAAGGAAGGAAGGAAGGAAGGAAGGAAGGAAGGAAAGAAAGAAAGAAAGAAAGAAAGAAAGAAAGAAAGAAAGAAAGAAAGAAAGAAAGAAAAGGAATTAAAAATACAACTGTGACTGAATACCATCATTTCCCACAGCAATCCATGAAGACCTGGGCCTGGGATGAGGTCCCCTGGTGGTGCTGCCACCACCTGGCACAGTGTCCCAGGACAGGTATGACCCAGAGCATCACCACCTTCACTCTGAAACCCTCAGGTTGCCAGGGCCCTGCCAGCCACATCAGATGCAGAGAACACCAGAGAGCATTCCACCCAGGACCAACCCAGTGGCTGGCAACAGGCACAGACCTCAATGGAAGTGGGGAAGGGGAGCCAGTAAAACACTGGCTCTCTTGCTCTCAATTTTTTTGTTGTTGGTTTTTTTGTTTTTTGTTTTTGAGACAGGGTCTTGCTCTGTCCCAAGGGTTAGAGTGCAGTGGTGTCATCATAGCTCATGGCAACCTCAAGCTCCTGGGGCTCAAATGACCCTCCTGCTTCAGCCTCCTGAGTAGGGGGGGCTACAGGCATGCGCCACCACACTCAGCTAATTTTTGTCTTTTTTGTAGAGACGGGGTCTCGCTCTTGCTCACGCTGGTCTCGAACTCCTGAGCTCAAGTGATCCCCTGCCTCAGCCTCTCAGAGTGCTAGGATTATAGCCAGGAGTCACTGCGTCCCAGCTTCTCCTGCTCTTGATGGGAGATAAATGTTTTTTTCTGAGTCCCTGAAGGCTTTATCCGGACCACAAAGGTCACAGAAAACACTCTGTTCTCAGCTCCCTCCTTAGTTTTTGTCTGGCCTCTGAAGGTGAGTGGGGTGGGGTACCCGAGGGTCATAGAGAGCCCTACAAAGGCTTCAACATACTTCACTAGTTTTACCTTTAAAAAACAAAGACAAAGCAAGTGGTGTTTTCAGTCTTCACATTTCCAGAATGTGGAGTCCAACAGTGAGCAAGGAAAGCATTATTTTCAAATGATTCCTGCATGTGGTGATGACACGTTTGATGACACAGAAGCCCCTCAGGCTGCTGCGTAGATGACAATCGTAGGCGGCATTGGGTGCTAGATGGCACTCTCCTCGCAAAGGCAAGAGTGCTGGGCCACCTAAGCATCTCCTCAGTATAAAACCTGGTCCTTGAGCCATAGGAGACCCAGGCCATATTTAGTTCAACAAGTAGCTCAGTCTTGCTGACAGTGAAACTGTGGATCAGCTGGGGATTAGTTGATTTTAGCTGGGTAGAGAACAGTAGGTCTGCTGAGCTCGGCCTACCTTGCTCACGTGTCTCAGCGTTACCTGGGGGTTGGCTGATCTGGGCCGGACGGGGCGGCTCTACTAATCTTAGCTGGACTTGCTCATGTGTTTTGACTTGTTCATCAGCTGGGGGTCAGCTGAGGTAGGCTGGCCCTAGCTATGCACTGGGCCCTACCGTCTCTCATCCTCTTAGAACAACAGAAAAGCCTAGTCATGTCTGCCCTTGGCAGTAGTGGAGGCACACAAGAGCCTTTGCAGGGTAATTATCCAAATTGCATTTTGAAAGATTGTCTCTGGCTGCAAGATGTCAGCAACTATTTTGATGGGCTTTTCTGTCTATGAAGACTTCATCCTCAGGGAAAATAAAGGTTGTCTGGAAATGGGATCTAGAGTAAAAGTAGATGTGGATATCCATTTCCTCTTTTGGTTCCATGGCTCAGTTCACCAGCTTCAGAACCACAGCATCTTTGCCAGGATCTGTACCTACAAAATTCATGCCCTGTGCTCTCCCTCTTGCCCTCTGTAACTCCATTTTGAAATGAAGGCTTGAATCTAATTAGCAGAATCTACCTCACATGTCTGCACCCTAACAAGAAGGAAAGCTGGGAAAGGGAGTTTTGGGTTGTGCCCTGAGAAGGCAGGATTTCTCCTAAGGGACTATGGGAGAGAATGTTTAAAAGATTTGGTGCAGCCTTGAATGACAGATGTTCATTACAGTTGCCCTACTTGTCTCATGAGATCTGGCTACTCCGGACATAACTGTTCATCTGTAGACTGTGCATAGAGAAAAACATTACCATGTGAGGTGGCTTGTAGAAGAACTCTGTATAACAGGGACAGAGAGGGATAGACTGGCCCAATTCAATCCTCTTTCAGGGAATCTGAGACATACAAAGTAGACCAGTGAGTAGCTGGCAGACAAGGAAAGCTGGGTTATAAGAGTTACAAGAGTGGGAAACAGGTGTGGGGAGCAGAGAGCCACAATCATCTCAGTCAGAGGCGGTATTTACAAAGCCTGTGAATGTAGCGTTGTCACTAGATTTGCCACAGTATCTGGACTAAGATTCTAGTTTTATGTGGAGCCTGACACAGAACTCCCACCACATAAGAAGACTCAAACACATCTCTGCTCCTGCAATCTGAAGAAGTCCAACTCACTGCACCCACTAAAAAAGATAAAAACACAATATAAAGTAGCAAATTCTAAGTGTCCAAAAGTTGCCCACCAGATCTGAGCTGCTAAAGGGAGCCACATCTGATTAATCTGTGCATGATCCGAAAGCATCTAGTACTTACAGAAAGCACTCAGGAGACGCTGCTGACAGTGGAAGTGAGGCTGTGAGCTGCAAGTGCTGTGGGATTTGGAGTAGAGAACAATCACTGCGGCTCCAGTGCGCTATATACGCTGGGTTTATCCTCGCGCCACGGAGCCATCATCTGCTGTTCCTCTGCCCTCCTCTGCACCTTAGAAGGATGATCCCCAAGGACTGCATGCCCTGTACTCCCCTATTCTGTGGTTTCCCACTGGGAATGGCCAAAGAGAAGCATTGCTCCTGGTAATGGGAAGAGGGAAAGAGATGGGAACTTGTTCCCCACCGCCCTGCGTGGTTCTGGCAGGGGCTGTGCTACTCTACGGCCACAGCTACTGCCAGGCAGTCTCTCTTCCACAGCTCCAGCTAGCTGCCGGGTCTCTGGTGACACTGCTCGCTTGTCTCTTCAGGCCTACAGTGGTAACAGCTTTTAGCTGCTGTTAATCCCTGGATACTCGACCAGCCTTTGTTGGGTCCCTCAACTCTGCCCACACCTCTGAAAATAGTCCCTTTATTAAACCCTTCAGTGAAACCCTTTGTGTGTCATCTATTTCCAGCCAGCACCCTGATTGATACATTATATTTATATTCTAGAAACAAGGGGATGGTTTTGTACTTGACCCCAAGTAGTCTTACTACTTGGCCTTACCAAGAAGGGCAAGTTCACACAGTCTGAAAGAATGTACAAAACAGCCTTTTACTTCCAGCATTGGAGATACAGGAATAACGACTGTTTCTTCTATTGGTCTCTACTCCCCCAAATTCTCTCACTGGGGCCAGTTCTCAGCTGCTCCTTCCCTATCCCCTTAGCAGGGAAGCCTCCTCCCCCATAGCTAGAGTGTCTCTCCCTCTGTCTCTTTTTAATCTCCCTTTCTCTTGATTTCTCCCATGGCTGCTTGTGCCAATTGTCAGTCTTTTGACCTAGTCTGGTTCCTTTAAATGGGGTCGGGGTTCCCAACTCTGAAGACTCAAGGTGGAAAGAGAAAAAAGAGGCCTTCTTAGTGGTCTGCCCTCAGGTTGTGGTATATGTAAAATAATCAGATTGCTTTAACAGGTAAGGTTAAACATCCTGCAGGTGTTTCCTGCACTGGCTGGAAGGTTTGCTAAAAGGCTGGGTGCATTCTATTAGGTTGGCCTGACATGTATCTGACTCCGGGAAGAGAAAGGGAAAAGGTAGAGAGGGGACCCCCATCCTAGCACCTTAGAAACTACTTCTTTGAGGAATTATGACCTGAGCTTAGCTGCTTTTTTTTTTTTTTTTTTTTTGAGTTAGGGTCTCACTCTGTTGCCTGGGCTAGTGCAGTGGTGTCATCATAAGCTCCTGTCACCTCCAGCTCCTGGGCTCAAGTGATTCTTCTGCCTCAGTCTCCCAAACAGTTGGGCCTATAGGTGCATGCCACCATGCCTGGCTAATTTTTAAATTTTTTGTGGAGACAAAAAAATTGTCTCCCAGGCTGGTCTTGAACTCCTGGCCTCAAGGGATCCTCCCACCTCAGCCTCTCAAAATGCTGGGATTTACAGGTGTGAACGATTGTGCAGGATCTTGAACTTAGTTTTGAAGAAGAGATAAGATTAAACAGTGTATAAGAAGAAAGACAGCATTTCAGAAAGGGGGGAAGGATGTGAGCAAAGAGATGGGAATGTGGCATTTGGGGAGCATTGCGGGCATTCATGTACATCACTTTGTCTGGTTAGTGTGAGCACGTAGAGGGAGATGGGTTTGGGGAGCTGAAGAAAGAGCCACTTTGGGAGGCCTTAAATACTAGTATAAGGGTTTTTAAGGAGTCTTATTTCAGAATTCACATATAAAATGGGTTGGAAGCTTAGAGAGAACAAGTGAAGTAATAAATGCATTTCCCCAGATGTGAAATTGTGAAGGGCTGTGTGATGGTAGTGGTCCTTGAGAATGTTACGGAAGAAGAAACCACACTTTGGTGATGGGCTAAATGTGGTAGAAAAGGGAAAATAAAAGATAAGATGACTTCGAAGTTTTGAAACTGAGAGACTGAGAGCATGATATGCTGAGGCAAGAATAGAAAAACTTCTTTTCTTTTCTCTCTTTTTTTTCCCCTAAGTCTGAACTGAACAGATGAAAAACTTCTTAGAGAGAGTTAGTTTTAAATGAAAGATTGAACTAATCTTTCTGCATTTAGGTGGCTACAGTGCCTCCTAGTGGCGTTGGAAATGGAGGCCTGAAACACAAAGAGACAACTGGAAAGGTGATTATTTGAAGTTATAAGAATGAACAGCACCTCTGAGAACGACTTCACATTAAATCAGGGGGTCAAGAACTAAGCGTTGTCATTTGTGACAGCGTGGATTTATCTGCAGGACATTATATTAAGTGAAATAAGCCAGGCACAAAAAGAAATGCCGCATGATCTCACTCATATGTGGAATCTATAAATGGAACTCAGACAAGCAGAGAGTAGAATGGTGGCTGCCAGAGCTGGGGATGAGAGAAGTGGGGAAATGTTGGTCAGGGGGTACACATTTTCAATAGTAAGATGAAAAAGCTCTGGGACTCTAATGTAAAGCCTAGTGTCTATAGTTTCTAATAGTGTATTCTTGAAGATTGCGAAGAGAGCAGATTTTCAGTGTTCCCACCACAAAAACATAAGTGTGTGGGGTATGCATATATATGTTACCTAGCTCAATTTAGCCATTCCACAATGTGTACATATTTCAAAACATCATGTTGTACACCACAAATATATACAATTTTTATTTGTCAATTAAAGAAATACATTTTTTAAGATGAAATTAAAAGAACAAAAACAGAAAACTAAACCTTAGGACATGCCCAACTTTTGGGAGCTGGAGAAGACCCATGGTGGGGTGAGTACAGAAACAATTTGAGAAATGGGCAAAGAAAAAGGTAGAGAAATGAGACAGAATAAGAAAACCAAGAAGGAGTGAGTTTCCAGAAAGGGTAAGCTCCACATTTGAATTTTAGCACATCCATCTCAGCCTTCTAGATTATTTTGAAAATAAAGTTAGAGAAAAAAGCAATGGGGTAAACAGTGGGAAAAAGTTGTGTTACACTGGGACAATTTGAACATCAAAACAAATAATGATAGCAACAGGTTATCATTCATTGAATAAAATAGGAATCCATCAGAGTTGTGTTCAAACTTGTCAAAAAAAAAAAAAAAACTACCGTGGAAATGTTGATCTACATTATTGGACATTGGTATAATCCCAAAGCTGTTGGAAGGTGTATCTATCAGTTGACTTAGGATGCAATTAACAGAAAAGGCAATTCTAATCAGCTTAAACAATATAACTAGATGTTTGTTGCCTCACTCTCCTGAAAAGACCACAAGTCTGGCAGGTTTTAGGTTTGATGCAATCTGAAGGAAAACACCCACAATTCTCTTGGATCTACCTTCTTGGCTCCCTAGTCAGCCACCAACTTCAGCCTGGTTTCTCTAAAGTCACATGCTTCCATGTTTACATCTGGGACTAAATCCTTCCCTGGGGAGAGGATGCCTCTCCCAAACCTCACACTATTTGTGTTCTATGGAAATCAACCACCAGGGCTAGGGAAGGCCATAAGCTGATTGGCTCAGGTGCTCATCACTGAACCAGTCACTACCCCACCTATGTTGAAATTACTTGGAGGGGCCCTAAATCTACCAGAGCCTGCCTCTAGATGTGAACTGTGTCTCAATCTCACACAATCACCAGGCTAGTTCATAACAGGAGAAGGCTTAAATGGATGTTGGGAAAATAGGTAGAATCCACAGATGGATATTGAATGTATACATTGGGATGTGATTGGCCAAGTCAAAATATCAGTGGTTTAGCAGGGCATGGTGGCACGCACCTGCAGTCCCACCTACTGGGGAAGCTGAGGGAGGAGGATCGCTTGAGTCCAGGAGTTCGAGGCTGCAATATTCTATGATCACACCTGTAAATAGCCACTGCACTCCAGCCTGGGCAACATAGCGATACCACGTCTCTTTAAAAAAAAAAAAAAAATCAGTGGCTTAAACAAAGTAGAAGTTTTCTCTCCTGAAAGTCTGAAAATTTATAGTCCAGGATTGGTATAGTAGCTCTGTTCCATAAAGTCATTAGGACCCAGGAGGCTCCTTCTAGCTCACCACCCTGATGACATTCTCAGGATATAGCCCTAATGCTTATTATCCAAGAGAGGATCTCTGCTCCAGGAAACTGGTGAAGGAAGTGACAAAATGAAGGAGGGCACATTTGAGGGAAGGTTCCTAGAAGCTGTCAGCATTACTATCTTTATCACATGGCCACACCTACCTGACAAGTAGGATAGGAAGTGAACTTTATTCTGGGATGGCCATTTTCCGTGCTAAACATTCCATTACTATGGAATGAGGGGGGTGGAATAAATATTGAGAAACAGCAGGCATTTTCTGCTACTCTGAAGCAATGAAATCTATTAGAGTTGATTGAATGAGCTAAGGCTAGGTGACATAATTAGTAAATTACTTGAGAATGTGGTTATCCATTTATAATCTCGCGAACAGGACAGGTGAAATGAAAGAAAAATGAAAAGGAAACAATAAATTATGAGTTAAAAGAACTGTATTTACCTACCATTTCTGCCACCTAATATTTGGACCATCTTCAACAGGTTGTATAATTTCAATAAGCCTGTAATCTGTCTGTAAAATGGAGATAATACCCATCTACTCCACAGAGCTGGGAAAAGATTAATTGAGGTAATTGTTAGGTGCATTTTAAATAATAATGCTTACACAGATCAAAGTTATTATTAATAATAACAATGATTAAAATAACATGGTAAATATTTTAGAACACATGTATTGAGTTAAAAATGAGATCTGGAACTTTCATTACCTTTTTTTAAAATATTATTTATAATAATATATATATTTTTTTAAGACAGAGTCTCACTCTGTTGCCCGGGCTAAAGTGCCGTGGCATCAGCCTAGCTCACAGCAACCTCAAATTCCTGGGCTCAAGCGATCCTCCTGCCTCAGCCTCCCGAGCAGCTGGGACTACAGGCATGCACCACCATGCCCGGCTAATTTTTCTATATATATTTTTTAGCTATCCCTATAATTTCTTTCTATTTTTAGTAGAGACGGGGTCTCGCTCTTGCTTAGGCTGATCTCGAACTCCTGAGCTCAATCTGCCCGCCTCGGCCTCCCAGAGTGCTAGGATTACAGGCGTGAGCCACCGTGCCCGGCCCCTTTTTAAAATCACTTTTTTAAAAACACAATTGATACCTGTGGTTAATTTAATTTTTAAAACTCTCAATAATTTTTTCCCTTCTGGTCAGGTTTCATTTGTCGAATTGTGTATCCAGAGAGCAGCTGAGCAAATATTCTCACTATGTCATAACAAACCCATAAACACAAAGCCAGAAATTTCAGATTAAAAAGAAATTCCAGTTATAATACCTACAGCATTAATTTCTATAGTAAAATGCATTTCTTTAAATTATAATAAATTATATAAATGGAATCCCAAATTTCATATATATACTTTTGCATAAAGAATAGGAATTAGTATAAAAAAAGGATCTCTACTGCTTTGTATAATGCATTTTTCAAGTTATAGTGGGAAGAGAAATGGGGTTGGTTGGTTTAGAAGAGGCCTCATTTCCACTAGACAATGGCTTTGATGGAGGTTGATACCTTGGTCCACAGGGCAGTCATAAGGGTGGGAGATTGTTACACACAGGGAGATTAAGTGAATGTATTGACATAATGGGAGCCAGGTTTCTCACTGACAGAGGAGGGAATTGACAATACTGAAAGGGAGAAAACTAAACCTGGAAGCAGTGATCTAGCAGTAATGATCACACCTAGCATGCAGATGCAGATGGTGGCTTCTGAATACCATTCTCCATTAACAGGATCCAGAAATCCTTAAAGAAATGGTTGATTTTAGGGCTGGAACAAGGAAATTACAAGATGTTCCTAGAACACTTTGTTGAGCATGAAAATAAAGTACTCAAAGAATGATGAGGACATGTTAGAAGGACAAGAAACAGTTTGAAGAGCTTCTATTAGCTAAATCTGGAACAATCTGACCATCAAAATAAATAATGAAAGCAACAGATTATCACCCATTGAATAAAACAGGAATCCATGAGTCCATCCTCATATAAATATGTGTGAATGAATAAATAAATGAGGGAGAAGGGAAAGCTTTACCTTATAACAGAATGCCAACTAATAAATGTAGAAAGAATAATGGAACTAGAATAGCACCATTTGTCAATTGTTTTGGGCAAGAATCAAAAATTGATGCTAAAATTAGTGGAAGAAAATGTGATGAGGAACAGGATATTTACATAATACAAAAATAGCTCTCCACAAAATACTTATTAATAACTTTTAAATTAATAAGTACAAAATGCTTATTAATTTTACAGTGAAGAAATCTTACAGATACCATCTTAACGAAATAGTAAGAGGCAACACTCATAGAAACAGGACAAATTAACATTGTCATCACCTGGTGATGCACTGAGACGAACATAACATCGCTCCTGTTGTAGACCTCAAAAAATAAATATAACCTGAATCTCATCATGAGAAACATAAGGCAAACTCAAACAGTGACAGTCTACAAATTGATGGCCTGTTCACTTTTAAACTGTCAACATCATGAAAGACATGGACGCTTTTATCCCATGTATGATAATAAATTTTTACAACTCAGTATTTTCTAAAGATGACTTCTTGGAACACTCATTCCACAGGAGGTTAAGAAGTACTATTCCAAAAAAGAAAAATAAAGTTGAAATGGTCAAATAAGTTAGGGAAACAGAGTTAAACAGATTTCTTTATTGTCTAATATCCAGGGGCTTTAATAAGTAAATATGTATTATGAAACATTAAACAGGGACTATAGCTGCATTATTTCCCAAACTTATTTGACCATAGTTTTTTTTTTTTCTTTTTTCTTGTACACCATTGGCAAGATTTTTTTTTTTTTTATTTTCTAAGGAGAAAAGTGTAACAATTTTATTAAAGAGGAGTTATGCCTGTCTCTAGCAGCAGCAAATAAGGGGTTCTATTGGACTTATTATTTTATGATAACCTCTGTTCAGTGGGTCAGAAACTTTGTTCTATATATTAATATCACTCTATTCTGAATGCCTAAAACGGTGCCTGATTCACAAGAGGTGCTTAAATACTACTTTGTGAATGAATGAATTTTTTTAATTCTCAACATGGAAAGCAGATAAGATGAAAGACTTCTTGCAGAAAATCAAATCAAATTCTTTTGTAGATTTTGCAGAAAGCAGAGTAATGGCTTCACTCACAGATAGCAAAGTCTGTAAAATAATTCTCCGTGCTGTCCTGATTGTGGCCTAATGTGTATCTTTCACGTTACTGCAATTCAAGCAATAAAACTGCAGGGACAGTTATTTAAAGAAACTCCTAATATACAAGTGCTAAATTCTATTACTTTAATGAATAATGTATAAGTTAACTGCTTCTAGGAATTTGCTTAAAGTTTCATTTTACAGTCTAAAAATTTACCTTTGCACCTTACGGATCTGGGGAGGCAGTCAACATCAGAGTTAATTAAGATCGCAGGCTTTGGAGTTAGGCAGTGACACCCCATCCTAGTTGTTTCCTTCTATTCTTTTGGAGGAAATTTTAATACCACAACATACTGTGACATCATGCTAGAAAAGGAACCAGAGACGTTCGCTGAATTAATACATGAACCAGAGACTCTGCCATAGCAACTGTACTTCCATGGTGTCCCCCCACTCTTCTATTTATTTCAGTTGGCATTTTGACAGAAAAAATAATCTCACGAGTACAGCCTTGGGCTAAAATTAGAGTACTGTATTTCATTTCTAGTGCTACCTCTGATAAGCCCCATTACCATGGGAAAATTCTTTAACCTAAAGTGCATCTATTTCTTTGTCTATAGCAATGACAAAAGTCTGATCCTCAGGGAAGCAGATAAAGTGAGAAAAAAATAGCATAATGTGCTATTTTTTATCTCAGCATATTATAGAAGCAGCAGGGTGTGGTGGAAAATGCAGTGGCCTGAAAGAAAATTTGGATTCTAGTTCTAATATGTCACTAGCTGGGGAACTTTGGACACATTACTTAACCTCTGTGGGTTAGAATCCAGCTGCCAGATGATCTCTAGGATCCTTTCCAGCTCTGAGTCTAAGATTCTAATCGTTGCTCCGGGCATTACTATTGTGCATGTCCAACACTCTTCTGTAAATTGCTCCTTCTGTTGGCTCATGCTGAGTTCTTTGAGGGGGCCAATAACTACCACTCCTTGTCAAATTCTCAAAGAATTGATAATGGATAAGATAAAGTGTAAGACATTAGGGATTGGGAGGAGAAAACATATCATCTTTATTATTAATAAAGATTCGAACAGATAATATGACATTTACCTGCGGGCAGATGGACTCCAGCTCCAGACACCCACACCCTGAACTGGAGTAAATGGGTTAGAGAATGAATGAATACAAATTATTGTCATATAACAATTCGTGAAGTCTACAGTAATCATACAAACCTGTGACAATAAACGATGCCTTGGGAAAGCTCTCATAGACCCTACCATATCTGTTTATGGTTTCTTTTTGAACTTCATGGTGGCAGGAGGTGCTCCTGGCCACTTTCACTTTGCAAACATTTATTCCTTGATTTAACCCACTGCCACTACGACTGCTGTCATTCACTGATTCACCAAAAATTGGGTAAATAATTATCTCACTTGTTTTTATTAATCTTGTTTTTATTAATCTTTCTTAAATGTATGTATAGCTCACAATTATTTTAATGTTTAATTAACATTAAAATAGAAGTGTTTTGAGTCTTTATTTAGAAGTTTGGTGACGTTTTTGTGACCAGAAATATGTCAGAGGAACTTAACTCTTGCTTATATCAATTAGCTCATAGTAAAATTGGTTTTATTATTATGTTGTTTCGCTTAACGTCACAGTTTCCAAGAACCTATCGACAACGTTAAGTGAGGACATACCATATAAGTAAAATTTATGGGATGGAAGAGCAAAGGAAAGTGTGGTTCCCTGAAGAAAGCTCAATTTCCAGAGAAGGAGGATGTGGTTAGGCTGCACATGCCCATTTTCTTCTCCAAACTTGCAAATCAATTAAGTTGTTTGAGAGGAATGAGTGAAGGCACAGATACAGTCAAGGGTGTTAAAATCATGGATGATTCTCTGCAGCAAGGAAAACATTAGGTTAGGCAATAAATGTTCCCTGGACCCCCAATATTCCCCAGCTTTTTGTTTTCTTTATCCATTGAGCTTAAAAATTAAGCCATGGTCGAGAAGAGAGACAGCTCTTCCCCTTGGAGGAGGAAAGAATCAGCAGGATTTGCTCCTGAGGGGCTGTTCTTCCAATCCCAAACCTAGTCTACAATCATTCTAAAAGTGGGTGGGGATTTGATCTCTGGCAGAATCCGGGGTTCCTTAATTCTCAACCAGATACCTACCCCAGGTTCTTGAGATAAATATTTAGATAAACCCTTTTGGTCATTGGTTTCCATAACAGATTTCAATCAGAGAAGCAGAACAAGTTTGTTTGTTTGTTTGTTTGTTTGTGACAAGGAATTGGCTTTACCCAACTGTGGGGCTGGCTAAGCAAGCCCGAAGTGCACAGAACAGGCAGTCAGTAAGGGAAGATCACAAGCAGGCTGCAGCTTCGCTTGTTGCCATGGGGCTCCAGCAGTCAGGAAGGAAGATCCAGGGGGAAGGGAGAGCAATTGCAAACCCAGCTGCTGTTTGCAGTCTCTGAGCTCAGGGAAGACATACTCCCTACCCCATTTTTAAAACAACAGCTTTATTGAGATATATAATTCACATACCATACAATTCGCCTATTTAAAGGATTCAGTTCTATTGATTATAGTATATTACAAAAGTTGTAAACCATCATCACAATCAATTTTAGGATATTTTCATCACCCCAGAAAGAAAGCTTGTACTCATTAGCATACACTCCCCATTTCCTACCAACATCCTCTAAAACCCCTAGCCCCAGCCCTAGGCAACCACTGTCTGCCTCTACAGATTTGCCTGTTCTGGACAACACATAAACAGAATCATAGAATATGCAGCCTTTTGTGTCTGATTTCTTTCACTTAGCATAATGTCTTCAAGGTTCATCCATATTGTAGCATGTATCAGTACTTCATTCTTTTTTTGTCAAATAATATTCCATTGTGTAAATATATCACGTTTAAAAATTTATCCATTCATCATTTGATAGATATTTGGGTCATTTACATTACACATAATGCTCCTATGACCTTTTGTGTAAAAATTTTTGTGTGAACATATATTCTCCTGGGTATATACTGAGAAGTAGAATTGCTGGGTCATATGGTAGCTCTATGTTTAATATTTTGAGGAACTTCCCAACTGTTTTCCAAAGCAGCAACACTATTTTACATTCCCATCAGTAACTAATGAGGATTTCAATTTCTTTACGTCTTCATCAACACTTGTTATTGTCTATTTTTAAGAAATTCTTAGCCACCCTAATGGATAATGGTATCTCATTATGGTTTTGATTTGCAGTTCCCTAATGACTAATGATGTTGAGCATCTTTTCATGTGCTTATTGACCATTAATATATCTTCTTTGGAAAATGTCTATTCAAATTCTTTGTCCATTTTGTAAACGAGATTGTCTTTTTATTGTTGAATTGTAAACATTCTTTATATGTTCTGAATACAAGTCCTTTATCAACTATACAATGTACAAATATTTTCTCCCAATTAGTAGGCTGTCTTTTCACTGTCTTCATGTAATCCTTTGAAGCACAAAAGTTTTT
>CM052442.1:35863845-35879026 GCA_028533085.1 Varecia variegata
GTTTTAAAAGCTACTGGATTCAGTTCGCTCATATTTTATTGAGAATTTTTGCATCTATATTCAAAGAGATATTAGTCTTTTTTTTTTCTTGTGATGTCTTTGATTTTGGCACCAGACCTCATAGAATGACTTGGAAAGTGTTTTCTCCTCTTCTATATTCTGGAAGAATTTGTGAAGAATTGGTATTCTTCTTTAAATGTATGACAGAATTTACTAGTAAGGCCAGCTGGGCCTGGGCAAAGCCTTCTTTTAAAGGCCTTCCCAGCCAGGCATGGTAGCTCACACCTGTAATCCTAGCAATTTGGGAGGCCGAGGCAGAAAGATTGCTTGAGGCCAGTAGTTTGAGACCAGCTTAGATAACATAACAAGACCTTGTCTCTACAAAAAACACACAAAAAATTAGCTGGTTGTGGTGGCATACTCCTGTAGTCTCAGCTACTTGGGAGGCTGACGCAGGAGGATCACTTGAGCCCAGGAGTTTGAGGTTGCAGTGAGCTATGATGGAGCTGGCACTCTAGCCTAGGTGACAGAAAGAGACCCTATCTCCAAAAACTAAAATACATAAAATAAAATAAAAGCCTTCCAATTGAGAAAGGCAGAGCCAGCCACCCAGGATAATCTCCCTTTTGATTAATCTAAAGTGAACTAATTAGGGACTTTAACTACAATTGCAAAATCCCTTCACAATAGCATCTAGATTATGTTTGATGGAATAACTGGGAGAAAGTATGTGTATGCTACAAAATATCTGCTGCCTCCCTTTCATCGTCTAACTCTTGCAAGAGATCTGTTGCCATTCAACCTAACAAGAAATATGCTAGAAAGGGAATTCTGGGAACTTTAGGTCAGCCTAGCCAAGTTGACACATCACAAAGCCATCAATTTCCAAACCTACAAATGCATCAAAATTGTCTAAGAATTTGTTACAAATACAGATTTTGGGGGGCCAGAAACCTACTGAGTTAGAATCTCCAGAAAGCTTTATTTATGTACCCAGAGGATATTGATGGACTGGGATTTGAGAATCGCTGCCTAATAACAATGATAATCATGTAAATAATAACATATATACTAAATCCATGTGCCAAGCTACGCATTTTATATCAATTATTTCATTTGGTTTTCACAACAACCTTATGACATAAGTACTGTTTTTATTTCCACCTTAAATACGAGAGAACTGATATTCCAAGTTATATGCTCAAGAGCACATGGTGGAACTTGAGCTCACAAAAAGAGTAAGCTTTTTAGTCTCTAGTTCCAGCCACCACTTTATAGAAAATGCATGGGACAGAAGAACATGTTTAAAGACACCATAGGAATTCAGTGAGTAAAATTCAGAATGTGGGGAATTTTATAAGACAAATGATTTGGTTTTTTCCAACAATTAAATTGGACAGAATAAAATAGGGAAGGAGAGACTTGTAGATTAGCACTATCCTAAATTTCTGCAGTGATAGGAACAGTCTGTATCTGTACCACTCATGTGGTATTTGGCATTAGAAATGTGCCTATTGCTGCTGAGGAAAATGAATATTTTATTTTACTTTAATTGATTTAAATTTGCATTTAAATAGCACATGTTGGTAGTGGCTACAACATTCGACAATACAGTCATAGATTAGACTAAAAAGACAGATCAGCCAAATGCTATCTGTAGAACTTATTTAAATCTTGAGTCAAACAAAATAATTGTAAAAAAAATTTTTATAAGACAATTGGGGAAATGGAAACTGACTGGATATTTATTACATTTTTAAAGTGTGATAATAGTTTCACAGTTATGCTTTTTAAAAAAGATATCTTACCTTTTAGAAATACATACTAAAATATTTAAGGATGAAAATGATATGATATCTGGAATTAATTTTATAATTAATTATTTCCCCTCCTTTTGAGAAAGGAGGGGAAACTGGGTATAGCTGTAACATCACTGGCTGTGAATGATGGTTGTTGAAGCTGGGTGATGAGTTTATGCAGGTACAATATACTTTTCTCTCAACCTAAGGATATGTTTGAAACTTTCAACACTTAAAAGTTTTTAAAAAGGAGTATGTGTGGCACTTTTCCCATGTATCGCCTCATTTAATCATCGTAACTGTCTTGTGAGGGAATTAGGATGACTCTGTTTACAGACAAAGAATCCGGGGCTCAGAGAGATTCAGGTCCATGCCTGAGATCACACAGCTAGTTAGAAGTTCAGCTCAAATCCAGGTGCTCCGCCTCCCAATCCACGCTCTCCTATCACCCCATACTTTGCATGACAAGCTGGAAAATCATCATGGGCTGCTTAGCGGAGAATGAGGCAAGAAGAATCAGGGGAATGGATTAAACACATTGCTCTCATTCAGAATGATACATTTGTAGTGAGAGTCTCCAGTGAGGAAGAGATTAATACCAACCACCAGCTGCTGTGAGTTTATCAGTGAGCATGGAGGGAGCAAGCTACTAATCAGAATTGATTTATAAGTTCCAGATGTGAAAAGAGAGACTCTACTAACGTTTTTCTATATACCATCAAAGACAATAAAGACACAATTTATTAAAATCCATTGACTGAAATTGTTCTCAGGACTCAAAGGTTATATTATGTTCCTTTTTCTTCATAATATAGTCAATATGTGCTGAGAAAAGAACTTACTCAGAATAATAATATCTGAAATAGGGATGAATAATGAACTCATACTTGGATCTTGTTAATACATCTGTCGTCAAATGATTTTTGTCTTTGATCGCTATAACTTCCTATTGGGATATGATAATACACTTACATTTCATACGTAAAAGAGTTTACAGTAGAGGCACAACTCAGCCAAGGCTTTTAGCAAATATTTTCACTCCCTGACAATTATAATACAGTGAAGTATCTTTCTTAAGCTAACAAATTACATAATATCTAGTAAGAAATAGACACAAACTATATGAATATACTAATTATTACTCTTTGTATTTACATCTTTGGTCTTAGGGCTCACTCCTTGTAAGTAGTATCCTGTGATAGCAGTCAGACTCACCAGTTGAATAAATACTTACATGTAGCCTCATATCTTCTGAAAAGACTTGCAAACTTTTAGCTAGTTCTGTATCAGAATATAAAAAAGACAAAAACAATGGGCCAATAATAATGGGATTGAAACAGTAGGAGAGAAGGATTGTGAAGTCAATCTTGAAACAATTAAACTAAGTGCCCTGTACACTCTCATTTCTAGGCTGAGATAGTGATGCCCTTGAAGAACCTTCACCTTCTTGCCCAGCACAAATGCCTGCTTCCCAAGCAGCTGCCCTAAATCCAACGTCTCCATCATCCAAAGCAGCAGTCATTTCCCATATCACATCTGAGTTTACCTATTTCACCTGGAGCTGAAGGTGGAGGCCAGTAGGAGTCATGGATCAGAGAGTCAGGTGGAGAGTAAATGGCTCACACAGCTTTATGGAACAGTGAGTTCCAATAATTAAATAACCAAAAGGTAATACAGGAATGAGAGAAGTTGCAACCTAAATCGGAACCAAAAGTGCCTTGGAGGGAAAGTTTGCTTGGAGGGAATAGGATTACAAATACTTTGCCATTGAAGTTTCAGAAGGCTTCATAAACTAGGGACATCTTTCCATATGTCTTGAATGAAGACTTATTTGTTTTCTTAAAACGCTTCTTATTAAAAAACCCAGATCTGGCAGATGGGTTTAAAGACTTTGCCACCTTCTAAAAATTATGAAATATTCAAAAACAAAATGATCATCTCTATGCAAGATTTAAACTTTTCTAAAATAGATGGCCTCTCTCCAAAGGAAATTTCACACAAAATTGGAGGAATACTCATCTCGAGGCAAAACTTCCTCATTTAGGGATATACAGATGATGAAATAAAGTAATCTCTACCCCCACACCCAGGGATAGTGTTGTAAACATTGTTAGATCTTACACTGTTGTGAAATGTTTTACAAAAAAGGTTGAACATGTAAAATAAGAAACACCTCAGATTGTTTCAAAAATAAGCATATCATCAGTTTATGGCAAGAAGTTATTCTTGATTTACCACACCTGCTACATTCTTCCTCACTGTAATTTATTGCTTATTTATACAGGACAGTTCAGCAGATGTCACATCTGGTTCTCCTGCAGGTTTGGAGTTTTAGTTTGCTTTTAGCTGGGATGACATGGCAGAGTTTAATGCCTTGGATAAGCTTACACTGCAAAAATTTTTAGCCTGAACTATGTTACTTCTAGGATTGTCCTAAGATTTTAAGATTGACCTGATAAAGAAGAGAAAGTCAACACTATTTCAAAAGGAAGAGGAGGAAAATAAGGGGAAAGAAACATCAGTACTGGGTCCCATCAGATTGACTGTGTACCCTGGACCTGATACAGTAATTAATGCTGGCTGCATTAGATAACCCAGTTCTGTGCAGTGAGCAAAAACTTTCAATGAAAAATGACTGGCTATTACATACAGTGTTTAGCACAGTTTCCCAAACATGATTCTCTGAATTTTATTTGACTTTACTCTTGGCCTCTCTTTGTACTTGGCAGGCAAGGAGTTGTACAATCTAAATAAAATTCTGCTGCAGGCTTACCAGACTTCTGCACTCTTAGTACTGTTCTCTTTTAATTTCATCATTGTGAAACAAACTGTATTTGCAACTTATGCTGGAATAACCATGTACTACCAAACTAAGCATGATAAAAACCCTCTAAACATGACAACACACACACGTACCACAACACACACAGGCTAGGAGCCATAAAGCAATAGTTTATAGATTATGCTGTCAAAGTCATACAACATCAAAACAAAAATACCAAAGACAGGATGTGAGTAAACAGGAACCCTCATTCACTGATGGCTCAGTATAGATTGTATGATACAACCATTCTGAAGAGCAATTTGGCAATATCCAGTAAAGAGGTGTGTGTGCCTTATAATCCATCAGTTTCACTTATATTAATAGGTAGATAACCTAGAGAAATTCTCAGATATGTGCACAAGGAGGTATGTTCAATGTAGCTTTGTTTTTGCTAGAGGAAAAAGGGAGAATTATTCAAATGTTTATTGATTTTATAATAGAAAAATAAATTCATAAAAGGGAATACTATACAGTAGTTAAGATGAATAAACTCCACCTACATGTATTGACATGGATAATTTTTTTTAAATATGAGAAGCATATTTTCTAAAATATGTTCTGGGATCAGCAAGGAAGTGATTCTGAACAGCTGTTGAAGGGCCTGTGATGCCTCCATCTGGTGACAGTGACAGAATGGCATTAGAATCTGAATGTCAAGTTCCTGTGCAGAAGATGGCGGGTACCATTGATATGACTCTTCAAAGTGACCTTATGACAATGTTTTAAAACAACTTTGATTAAAACTCAGTTTTTACTGAGGTACCCATTCTTATCCAAGTGGTTCAGGAAGAGAAAAATGCAAAGTTTACACTTTCAAGACAGCTTTTCTAAGGCTGGCACGTTATCTCCTTGCTTTGCTTTGCGCCCTTTTACAATGTGTAATTGTTCTAGCATTCCAATGGTCTTGTGCACAGCAGGGGACTGTAACTAAAAATGAAAATATATTCGTGTAATTGGTCTGAAAAAGTCTTGAATGGCTCTTTAGTGTCTTACTTGGGGTTGGTAAGGTTTGAGTGTTTGCAATTTTTTACTAAATGTAGCTCTAAAGTCTTATTTTTTATTTTATTTTTTTATTTTTTTGAGACAGAGTCTTACTCTGTTGCCCAAGCTAGAGTGCCATGGCATCAGCCTAGCTCACAGCAACCTCAAACTGCTGGGCTCAAGCAATCCTTCTGCCTCAGCCTCCCGAGTAGCTGGGATTACAGGCATGCACCACCATGCCCGGCTAATTTTTTCTATATATATTTTTAGATGTCCATATAATTTCTTTCTATTTTTAGTAGATAGGGGGTCTGTTTCTTGCTCAGGCTGGTCTCGAACTCCTGAGCTCAAACCATCCACCCGCCTCAGCCTCCCAGAGTGCTAGGATTACAGGCGTGAGCCACCGTGCCTGGCCTTAAACCTATTAATTGATGAAACTGTATGTAAGTTTACATTGTACTAACTTATTTTTTGTTTATTATATACAGTGTTTTATTGGAAATTGTTTGTAACCACACACTTCAGCATGATGAAAATAAAGATTAGTGTTTCCACCTAATAAATGTTTTATCCTCCTAGAAAAAAACTCAGTTTTTAAATTAACCATCAACTTAAAATGAATGACAAAAAAATTAAATGCATATGGTAACATGATTGCTTGATTTCAGACATCAAGATACCAATTTTATATTGTATTTTGACTGCTCTAAAACAGCAGTCCCTCACCTTTTTGGCACAAAGGACCGGTCTTCTGGAAGACACTTTTTCCACAGACAGGTGGTGGGTGTGGGGGCGGGGTGGTTTCGGGATGATTCGAGTGCATGACATTTATTGTGCAGTCAAACCTCTGCTAATGATAATCTGTATTTGCAGCCACTGGTCAGCGCTAGCACGCTGCCTCAGATCATCAGACACTGTATTCTTATAAGGAGTGCACAGCCTAGATCCTTCAGGTTCACAGTTTACAGCAGGGCCGGCGCTCCTATGACAATCTGATGCCGCAAGCTGATCTGACAGCAGGCGCAGCTTGTGCGGTGAAGCCGGCGAGGCGGAGCGGCCCTAATCACAGATGAAGCTTCGCTGGCTCACCCACCGCTCGCCGCCTGCTGTGCGGCCGGTTCCTGAGGAGCCAGACCACTACCCTCTGAGACCCTAGGTTGGGGACTGCAGCTCTAAAATAATTAACAATTTTCACTTACATTTTTTAATAGCTATGTGCTCCTTTTTTAATGACAGAATTTACGGGAAATTTTATAATTTTGGATCCCTAAAAGTTGAATGAATTCCCAGACAGTACTCATTCTGTAAATACTTGTCTATTATCAGACCTGTTCTAAGCAATGAAAATTCAAAAGAGATCGTCTCTGCTTCTTTTCAAATGAAGAGTGTGGGCCGGGCCTGGTGGCTCACATCTATAATCCCAGCGCTTTGGGAGGCTGAGGCAGGCAGGTTGCTTGAGCCCAGGAGGTTGAGGTTGCTGTGAGCTAGGCTGATGCCACGGCACTCTAGCCTGGGCAACAGAGCGAGACTCTGTCTCAAAAAAAAAAATTAAATAAATAAATATTTCTGTTTTGTCATTTTCAAGTTGCAATTATATATTAATTATGTATTTTAAAACTTTGAACTTTTGAAGTATAAAAATATATGAGAAACAGATAGTCAATGGATAAATTTTGAAGACATGTTGAATAACAATGGTGAATTCCTGAACGATAGGTACAGTCTGATGCAATTTATATAAACTTTAAAATTTTACAAAAATATACTACAAAGATTTTTAAAGAAACATGGATCTTCGGAAAAAGCATAAAACCACAGAAGTACATGGGACTTCAAAAAGTTCATGGAAAAATGGAATTAAACATCAAAAATGTAAACTTTCTCAACGTAAGCTCCATCAAGTTCAAGATACTTTTATAAGTGGTGATACCAGCCATTTAGTCCATTCCTAAACACCTGAGGGTCCTGGGAATTTAACCATGTCAATGCAGTCTTTTTCACATTATAAATGGGTGCTCTTTACAAGTTTTTTAAGATTGGAAAACAAAAAGGACTCAGAAGGAGCTAAATCAGCACTGTAAAGCAGATGCCTAATGATTTCCTAACAAAACTCTTGCAAAATTGTGCCTGTTTGATGAGAAGAATGAGTAGGAACATTGTCACAGTGGAGAAGGACTCTCTGGTGAAGATTTCTTGGGTGTTTTCCTGCTAAAGCTTTGGCTAACTTTCTCAAAACACTCTCATAATAAGCAGATGTTATCATTCTTTGGCCCTCCAGAAAGTCAACCAGCAAAATGCCTTGAGCATCAAAAAACACTATTGCCATCACCTTTGCTCTTGACCAGTCTGCTTTTGCTTTGACTGGACCACGTCCACCTCTTAGTAGTCAGTGCTTTGATTGTGATTTCTCTTCAGAATTGCGCTGGTAAAGCTACGTTTCATCGTTTCATCTCCTATTACAATTCTTTGGAGAAATGCCTCAGGATCTTCATCCTGCTTGTTTAAAATTTCCATTGAAAGCTCTTCTCTGCCTCCAGCTGATCTGGGTGCAATGATTTTGGCACCCATCAAGTGTAAAGTGTGCTCAACTTTAATTTTTCAGTCAGAGTTGTGTAAGCTGAGCCAGTTGAGATGTCTATGGTGTTGGCTATTGTTTCCGCTGTTCGTTACCAGGTCCTCTTTAATTAGGGCAGAACAAGATTAAGTTGTTCCTCACAAATTGATGTAGATGGTCTGCCGCTGTAGGCTTCATCTTCAACATTGTCTCGTCTCTTCTTAAAATGAGCTACCATTTGTAAACTGCTGATGTCTTTCAGGCACTGTCCCCATAAACTTTGCATAGAGCATCAGTGATTTCCTATTCTTCCACCCAAGCTTCACCATAAATTCAATGCTTATTCTGGCTTCAATTTTAGCAGAATTTCCTGTTGCTTTGATTGGGGGCTATTTTCAAATCGATGTCGTGTGTGTGTGTGTGTGTGTGTGTGTGACAGAGTCAGAGTCTTGCTCTGTTGCCCCAGCTAGAGTCAAATTGTGTCACCATAGCTCACTGCAACCTCAAACTCCTGGGCTCAGGTGATCCTCCTGCCTCAGCCTCCCAAATAGGTGTGGCTACAGGTGTGAGCCACTGTGTACCGCCCAAACTGATGTCTTATCCTTCTTAGTGGCTCAAACTGTTCAGACAGGGACAAGTTTATTTTGGTGCAAAAAAAAATTTGAAATCCATGCACAGTTTTTTTCATAATATGCATTTCCATGAACTTTTGAAGACCCCTTTTATACTGCTTAAGGTGCCTGTCAAAATCCGAGGTGACTCCTTTGTTTAGATTACGCCTAATTTGGGTTCCTTTAAAAATAAGCAATTAGGAAGAAGTCTCAGACTATCAAAAGACTAGAGACCATTCAAAATGTTTTTTAAAACTTTCTTTTAATTCTTTCTTCAAAAATGTTCAGTTCAGACAGGGCCGCATTGGTTTTATCACTCTGCTTATGAAGTTTCTTCATTGTTCATAGGTCCAAGAAGACCTTAACATCCCCAGACCCCTCAACCATCACCGTTTGCAGAAGCAGACATGGAGGGCTTTTGGTGCCAACCAATGTCTGCTTCAAAGTAGATAGAAAGAGGTATTACGGCTTTTAAAAAATCTCTCCTGAGGTTGAAATAAATTATAACGATGCCATCTGATCATAACTCAACCACCTTACATGAGGCAAGTTTGATGGGCAGGTCTTTCTCTGATTTGTACTAGCAACATTAATCAGGAGGCTAGCACGGTTTGTGAATAGCTTCTCAGAGGAACTTGGCAAGCCTTACTACTGAAATAATGTGAAATTAATCTCTGTTAAAAAGATTGCACATCTTGTTCAACGTGGTAGTTACCCCTGGGGGGAGAAAGAAAGAAATGGAATCAGAGAGGGTATAAAAGAGCTTCAGTTGTATCTGTAACACGTTTTTATTTTAAGAAAGGGCGGAAGTGGCTGGTCCGAGTGCAGTGGTGTTTACAACTAATTGATCACAACCAATTACAGATTCCTTTGTTCCCTCTCCACTCCCACTGCTTCATTTGACTAGCCTTAAAATAAATAAATTAAATAAATAAAAAATAAAAAATGGCTAAAGCAAATATTCCAATATAACAATATGTTAAAACTGGATGGTTAGTGTATGAGCACTCATTATATAATTCCTTCTTGTTTTCTTTATGCTTGAAATGTTTAAAAGAAAAGAAAAGGAAATTAAGAAATAAAGCAAGGCCAAAGAACAAACAACAAGCTTGGAAAAAATATTCAACACTGAATATATGAAGACCTGGGAAAAGGGGCTGTTTTTCTTAATACACTAAGAAAAAGACAAATAACAGAATAGAAAAATCAGCAAAAGATATGAATGAGGAATTTATGGTAAAATAGTTAATAAATTTATAAAATAACCTAAATAGATAATGGCTCTCTATGTGTGTGTACATATACTCATTAAAGAAATGCCAATCAAGAAAACAATACTGCTTTTCACTATCATCCTGGCAAAATGTCTTTTTTGTTTAGAGACCAGTGACATGCATCACTGCATAGCTCACTGCAACCTCAAACTCCCGGGCTGGAGCAATCCTCCTGCCTCAGCCTCCTAAGTAGCTGGGACTGCAGGTGCACACCACCACACCTGGCTAATTTGTCTATTTTTAGTAGAGATGGGGTCTTGCTCTTGCTCTTGCTCAGGCTGGTCTCGAACTCCTGAGCTCAAGCAATCCTCTTGCCTAGGCCTTCCAGAGTGCTAGGATTACAGGCATGAGCCACCAGGTCTGGCCCAAAATATCTTAAATTTGATAAAACACAGTGTTAGCAATGGTGAGGAGAAACATCCTCATCTATTTCTGAGAAGAGTGTAAATTACTGTAATCATTCTGGAGGGCAAAATTTTAAGTGCACATTCTCTTTTAAGCACTTCCACTTCTAGGATTTTTTCCCCCTTGGATATAGTTGCACAAATGCACAAAAATATATGTATAAAGGTAATGTTTGTCATAGTAAAAAATTAATTTCCATCAATGGAAGACAGATTAAATTGATGATAGTACATCCAACTTACAGAATACTATGCATCCATAAAGAAAATGAGGTGGATCTGTATGTTGACAAATGAAGATGTCCCATACAACATAAGTTAAAAAAGAACAAGTGGGGGAACCATACATAGAATTTAAAACAATTCTATTTGCATTAAAAGGCATATGTTATACAATGTCTGCTTCAATGTGCATTGAGCATACATCTGGAAAAAACATAACAGTGATTATTTTAGGAGATGAAACTGGAGATTGAGAATAGGAAATAAATCTTGTATTTCCTCCTAGACTGTTTTAAGCCAGTTAGGATTATTTATGCTGCAGAAATGACAGAGAACTGAAACCATCCTAAGAAATGAGTACATTTATTGGCTCAATTTAACTGAGAAATCTGTGGGTAGTTGCAGGTTCATCTTGAATCAAGACTTCCCAATGTCACCAGGATGTTTCTTCTGGGTGTTGACTTTATTCTTTGCACATGCAAATGGTGCCCTCTGGAGGTGGGCACCTGACAACCCTGATTGCCTGGCTCCCCTCAAGTTAGCAATATGGGGACTATTACCCAACTTTACCACCTTGCACAGCCAGAGCTAATGCAAGAGTGTATGCCTCTCTTTTCCAGAAGCCTCTACCTACTGGCTTACAGGGGTTCATCATTTTTAATTGGATTATATGACCATCCTTGAATCAATCATCATCAATGGTAGTGATGGGCTTGGGGTCAATTCTACCCAAACCAAATAACAAAGAATGGGGTCTGGATGGTTTCCCAAAAGAAGGAAGGACACTGGGCAGCAAACAGGATGTATCCACTATTGCTAGATAATGTTTTAATGAGTGTGTGATACACACACACACACACACACACACACACACACACACAGAGTCCCCTAGGGCCTAGACTCGGAGTTACCTAGGAAGGCACTATGTCTGTGTCACTCATTATCCTGTCCTTTGGGCCTAAGTCAGTTCCTGGCTTACAGTCAGGAGATTACATGCATTTATAGAAGAAAAACAAAACAAAACAAACTACCTTGCAACTTCACTCCAAATCATTGGCTACAAATTAGAAAAGCATTAATTATACAAGGAGCATCATCAAGACTGTCTTCCACAATGTCTTCATCTAAAGTGAATAGAAGAGAGGCTGATGCAGAGAGAGAGAGACAATTTTTAGGAGAAACACTGATGGCTCTTTTGAACATTTGCTGATATTGCTTTTTGTTGACAGAAATTATTCAATACACTACGTAAATTCATTACTTATGAATGATTGCTATAATGGTTGAACTCAGCAAATTCATTTGCCCTTATTCAAATAGGAATTTAGGGTCAGACTAATTTATTTTAAGACTTCTCTTCTTCCTCCTTTTCCCTTTCCTTGAGCCTCCTCTGGGTACTCCATTCACTGAACTACTGCAAACTGCTTCTGCCTGTGCAACTTAACACAAAATTATGGGTTCCCAGAGAAAATACAGGATGCCCAGTTATTTCAGATAGACAATGAATTGTTCTTCTTAAAGTATGTCTCAGAAACTGCATGGAACCAGATATTGCATAGGGATATAATAGAAAATTATTTGTTGTTTATCTGAAATTCACATTTGACTTGCAATCCTGTATTTTTATTCACTGTAGTTCTGTATTTTTAATTGCTAAATCTGGCAACCTTACACTTAATTCCAGGTGCCTGTGACTACTTTTAGTTTGCTAAACGGTAAAACCCTGGGCTTTCTGGATCATAAAATACCCGATTGTTGGATCTTTTACTTTTAAATCTCTTTTATGCTTAAAAAGCAGTTATAAAGTAGCTCCCTGTGTAACCACCACCCAAGTTAAGAAATATAGTAGAACTATACCGGTCCCTTAGAAGCCATTGGTGTTCCCCTCCTCAGATGGCCTCCCCTTCCTCCTCCTCCAGGGGTGACCACTGTCCTGACTTTCATGATAATCATTCTCTGGCATTTCTCTAGGTTTGCCACCTATGCATGCATCCATAAACAATATGGTTTATTTCGACTGCTTTTGAACTTTATATAAAAGTTTATATACAAGTGATCTTTGTGACTTGTTTCTTTTACCCAATATTGCATTTATGAAATTTATCCATGTTGATAGATGCAGCTGTGGTTCCTCAATTCCCATTTTGTATAATGTTCCAATATGTGATTACACCCATGATTTATTCATCCATTGCACTGTTGTGCTGTTGATAGTGCAGTTTTAACTTAAATTGACAATTTTAAATAGTTTTAAATATATTGCAATAAGCTACAATAACTATCATAAAATAGTTTTATACTGTCTAGGAAGATTGCTAATATCTAGTATTCCCTCTGAATTTTTGTGTTACTGTGTTCAACAATAGAGGAAATTTTAAGATGGCTTATGTAAAATGATTCTCATTTATAGCCACATAAATTTTTTACTGAAGTACAACATATATAGTAAAATGCACAAATCTTAAGTATAAAGCTTCATGAATTTTTACACATATATTCACCTATGTAACTACCACCCAGATTGAGATACAGAACATTCACAGCATCCTTTTAGTATGACTGCCTTAGACAACGCTGTTTATTTCCCATTGCTCTCCACAAGAGAGCTATCTGCCTAAGGGAACACACGCCTAAAACAGGTCTGTATGTTGGTTTCTCGGCTTTTGGGTGCCACCACGTGGTGAGTCTGTTGTACTGCAACAGATTTCCAGGAATGAACAGTCATAATATACACAGATTCCAATGTGGTTAACAATTAGGATGGTATAATATTTCTACTAAAAAAGATTTATCTTCCAAAAGAAGAATCTGATATCAGGTAGATAATGACATTACATATGTTTATAGTTAAATTGAGCATATAAATTTCTACTTGTATATTTAGCATATAAAGAAAAAAATGATTTCAGGCTGGAATTGACATGAGAATATGAATTTTGTTTAAACTAAACACTAGATTTTTTTTTTAAAGTCATGGTGTTCGTAAGAAGCCTGTGGCACTGTTTATAGTATGTCGCCCCACCCTGTGTCCCTCTGGAACACCGTTTTTAAATTTAAAAAAAAAAAAAGGAAAAAGTCCCGGTGTTCAAGCTCATCAGGTCGACTTTGATCTCTGTAATATGCTACAATCTAATGATAATAAAGGCACAAGGTATTTTGTAAACACGGAAAAAGTAAATGTTGATTCTTCATGGAAAACTTTCTCAAAAAAGATATTGTTTGGATTCAGTCTTTTTTTTTTTTTTTTTTTTTTTTTGAGACAGTCTCACTCTGTTACCTAGGCTAGAGTACCCTGGCGTCAGCCTAGCTCACAGCAACCTCAAACTCCCGGGCTCAAGCGATCCTTCTGCCTCAGCCTCCCGAGTAGCTGGGACTACAGGCATGTGCCACCATGCCCGGCTAATTTTTTCTGTGTATATTTTTAGTTGTCCAGCTAATTTCTTTCTATTTTTAGTGGAGACGAGGTCTTGCTCTTGCTCAGGCTGGTCTCAAACTCCTGAGCTCTAAACGATCCACCTGCCTCAGCCACCCAGAGTGCTAGGATTACAGGTGTGAGCCACCGTGCCTGGCCTAAAAACCTTTTATGTGAAGCTCTGGGTTGGAAACTGAGGCTGCTTCCCTGTGTCAAATTGACCTACATGGCTCAGATCTTTCCAGTAGGAATGAGATGTTCCATTCTCATTGGTATGATTTGGAACATCAAAGTTTCTCATAAACCATGACAACGTTTTCCAATACAAATATAACATGAGCCAAATATGCAGTTTATTTCTAATAACCACATTAAAGAGTAAATGGAAACAGGTAAAATTAATTTCAGTAATATATTTTAACTCAATATATCCACAATATTATTTCAACATGAAATCAATATAAAATATTAGATATTTTGCTTTTGTGTATGTGTACCAGTTTCAGAAATCCAGTATATGCCAAGCACAGTGGCTCACGCCTGTAATCCTAGCACTTTGGGAGGCTGAGGTGGGAGGATTGCTTGAGGTCAGGAATTCAAGACCAGGCTGGGCAACACAGCGAGACCCCATCTCTACAAAAAATGTAAAAATTGGCTGGGCATGGTGGTGATCACCTGTAGTCCTAGCTACTTGGGAGACTGAGGCAGGAGGATCACTTGAGCCCAGGAGTTTGAGGCTGCAGTGAGCTATGATCACTCCACTGTACTCCAGACTGGATGAAAGAGCAAGACCTGTCTTTAAAATAAATAAGTAAATAAATAAATAAATATCCAGTATACCAAATCTCAATATGAACTTTAGCTTTTCATTGGAAATAATTAGCTTTGTATTCAGAACATTTACAGTTGAAAAAGTAGATTCATATATCCCAATATGCTCCAACATATTTAAGAGTTTTCCAATAACTGAATTGAATACCAGCTTTAAATTCAAATTTACATTACAGTTGACCCTCGAACAACTGAGGTTTGAACTGCGAGGGTCCACCTATATGCGAATTTTCTTCTGCCTCTGCCACCCCTGAGATGGCAAGACCAAC
>CM052442.1:35879526-35895286 GCA_028533085.1 Varecia variegata
CTGCAACCCATATTGAGAAATAAAGCTTTCCTTTCCAAATTTATGAACCTCATTATTTCCTTCAGTTGCCAGCACACAACACTTAATGTAATCCTATTTTATCGAGTAATGTTATTGACTGTAAAACTTGAATAATTTATTTTTAAACAATTTTATTATTATAAAACAAATTAAGTTCATTATAGAAAAACTAGGAAAATATGTAACCATATAAAGAAGAAAATAAAAATGATCTATTATTACACTCTCTGGATCTAAGAATTAATCAAGTATTTTTTCTTTGTCCACTTTCTGGTGTGATCTTGAGTAGGTTACTTTAAGGCAAGTTACTTAACCCCTCTGAATCTGAGTTTCCTAATCCTAACTACCTCATAGGTTTATTATAAGGATTAAATAAGTAAAGCACTTACAGAACAGTGGCTGGCATATATCTAGAGCTTACCATTACCAATTATTATAACTAGATATAAATTTTTATTTTTCAAAATTGGATTAAAACTATTTTACAGCTTTGTGTCCTGCTTT
Source organism: Varecia variegata (assembly GCA_028533085.1). NCBI lineage: Eukaryota > Metazoa > Chordata > Mammalia > Primates > Lemuridae > Varecia > Varecia variegata. The sequence continues at coordinate 35,880,052 of CM052442.1, forward strand.
TTAAAAAATCATTAGTTTGACAGCATTTTCCCATCTGATTCATTTTTTTTTTCTTATGTGAATTTTTTTTTTTGAGACAGAGTCTTGCTTTGTTGCCCGGGCTAGAGTGAGTGCCGTGGCGTCAGCCTAGCTCACAGCAACCTCAAACTCCTGGGCTCAAGCGATCCTTCTGCCTCAGCCTCCGGAGTAGCTGGGACTACAGGCATGCACCACCATGCCCAGCTAATTTTTTTCTATATATCTTTTTAGTTGGCCAGATAATTTTTCTATTTTTAGTAGAGACGGGGTCTCGCTCTTGCTCAGGCTGGTCTTGAACTCCTAACCTCGAGCGATCCACCCGCCTTGGCCTCCCAGGGTGCTAGGATTACCGGTGTGAGCCACCACGCCCAGCCATGAATTATTTTTAAAAGTCTCATGGATACCCCCATTGCTCCAGACTGCTCAGAATCCTCTTCTATGAAGAATTGTTTGGAGATTTTTATGGAGGACACAAAGCACTGGCATCCTAGCAAGGCTGTACTCAATCCCCGTTATACTACAGCATGGCTAATTGTGAGTTTTGGGATCTGCCTCCCCCCACCACCACCCACCACTCTTTACCATTTGATTAATACTCTTTCAGAGAATTAAAAATGGCTACCACAATCAGAGTAGAGGAACAATTTGCCCCACCTTCCAGACTATGTAAATACACTGAGATTTTATAATCTCCGAGCTTCCAAATACACATGGAAAATGTCTAAAATTTACCAGGCAATTATGTAACAGAGAGAATGGCCTGGAAAAGGGTAAAAATGTTTTCTGTCTCCTCAAAACCCCCTCACCCTTTTTGAGAACTAAAACCTACATCCCTGCCTCAGGCCAGTGGTTGGGAGGGGCAGGAGAGTGTTCTTTGTTCTTTGTGCCACAGGAGATGGCTTCGGGGAATTGCCTGGACAGAGGTCATGAGATTGTTTTAGCCAAAGATGGGACTATGGGATTAATCAGAACCTTTAAAAGCTCTGTACTTTGGCTCAGAGGCAGGACATTGGTACTTTGAGATGAGAGTGTGCCGACCTCCTCAGCTGCCGGCAAATTAATTAACTCTTCCTTTCTTCTCTCAAACCACTTGTCCTTGTTCTTCTGAGGCAGCCTCAGGGACAAGTGCTGATATTTTGGTAACAATTATGATCATTCTTAAGATTGGCATTGTGATAATATTTTAACACAATTCTATAACAGCTCCTTATTATTAAACATTTTGAAGGAAAGAGAAAAGAAAAAACCCATCTCTCCAACCTAACATGGCAATTATAATTTTGGTATATTCTTCTTCACTTTTTTAAACAGTGAACAAACATTGTACTTTTCATTAAACATTATGGCATATGCATTTTTCAAGACTGTTATTTGGCTTTCATAGTTATTTTTAGTGATTACACAACATGCCATCAAATAGATTATAGTCTCTACTAAACCATTCCTCTATTGTTGACATTTAGATTACTCCCACTTTTTCATTGTCAGGAAACTGGCGAACAACTTTAGGCATATGACTTTATGATAAATCATCAGATAGGGCATTTGGGGGCCAAAATGACTCTTAAGTTCTTATAGCTCTTGGCACATACAGCCAAATTGCTTCCCAAAAGGATTATATTAATTTACAGTGTCACCAGCTATGTAAAAATAACTCAACATACACACACCTGAATTAATGTTCTGTGATCTAGGCATAATTTCCCTGCCACATAGAAAATCGCCAATTTATTTACAGCATTCTTTCTTTTTTTTTATTTTTTTAATTTTCTTTGTGCTTAGCTCAGCTGAAGCATTCTTTCTTTTATATATGCATGTTCATTTTTCCCTAAAATATGTAATCATGGAATTTTACATATTTTTTCAGAGGCACTGTGATCTCTTTTCCACAGCCTTTTTCCTGACAGTTTTTTATTTTAGGGTTTCCACAAGTACAATAACTGCTGAGGCATTAATTTTCACTACTGAGATAAAATCCTGATTTTAGGTTTTACTTTAGGCTAGAATGTATTACAATGGTTGCACAGAGTTTACAGAAAGGACAATAATTTTGCAGATCTGTACTTATTAACCTAAAAATGTTTCATTAATTGGGACGAATTTGTCCTTCTGATGATAAAAATCTCAACTAAATTAACTGTGCTATCTTTGCCAATTACTTAGTTTAACTTGAAAGAACTTAAAGATAAACAGAGATAAATAAAATTCCATAGAAATCCACAAACTCCTTTTGTTCCAGAGGTCCAACCATTCTATTTCCTTCTATCCCTATCTTGTTTGTTGAAATTACTAGCATGATTTATGAATTTGTTAAAAGAAACAATTACCCCCAGACAATCACTATTAGGAAACAGGTTCCAAAGACCCTATATTAAAAACCCTAATTAGTAATTTTAGAAAAATAGTGCAAGTAGATATTACTTATATACATAATTTCCCTTGTTCCCACTTAAAATATTTTAATTAGATATCTAATAAATGGTATGACCAAGACTGAAATCCAGCTTCAACTCTTGGCCAGGAATTTTTTCATTTTACTATAATGAAACAGATACTACACATCTGAACCTCTCTGCCTGACTGTATATATGCATTTTTCTCCATTGAATATTGAGACTTTTAAATTGTACTGAAATATTATTATCTTGTTGCACTTAATAAGGCCACTTCCATTTACCTGTCTTTCTCTGAATGAAGAGATCATCCTACACACCTCATGAGAGGTCTCTGGCCATTGATAAAAGTTTGCCAATATACTTTAGTTCTAGTACTTCCAAACCCTCCCTGTCTTTGAACATTAGATTTTACAATCTGCACATAAGGTAATAACTAAGTTCTGCAATACGGTCTCCAGCATGGATAGGATAATCGGAAGTGGAACTCATCATGGCCGAAATCTCTCCTGAGATTTCTGAATCAATTACACCCAAATGCACTGAAATTCCTTTCACTGTAAGAGAACTCCAGCCAATGATTAATCCCACCGTGGCTGGAGGAATTGGACCAAATACACCTGTAGGTACTTTACATATGCCAGCAGATGGCGATAGAAGACCATTATCACCATACGGCAGATCTATTGCCACACTCCGGGTTCTTGGCAGGCGACAAGTCTGTAACCTTTAATTCTGGGGAATCCAAGTTTGAAATTGTTGTGGGGGCTGCTGGCCGGGGCTGTCTATCACCACATTGTTTTCCTGAGTCTGCAGCTGCCAAGTCAGGAACTGTTGGACAATACTATTTCCCCTATTGTTTTTTGGGGGGCCCTACCTAGGGCCCCATCCCCAATTTCCCTGGTCCGTAAGGGGGTGGCCATCAGCATGAAATTTAGAAGGGCACTCATTAGTCCAATGACATCCTTACCACAGGGAAGGCACAGTCCTGAAGCAGGACCGGCCCGCTGACTACTATTAGTTCGGGGGGGGCATTGCTTACAATCTTTTTCCAAAGGACCTTTTCGCCCGCAATTTAAAACATTCAGAGACCGTTTTTTGTCCTCCAGGGCCTTTTCCCCAGATACCCTCAGCCAATACTTGCATTTTATAAGTGTCTGACCCGACATCCCCAAAGGCTTTTCTATATTCCTCTAAAGGAGCGCCACTGAACTTTAAAGGGTGCAAAAGCCGCTGATGCTCAGAATTAACATTATCAAAAGCCAACATATGTAACAACATATTTGCTAAATCAGGAGGACCATTTTTTCCACAACATCTTGCAATCTAGTAATAAAATGCACATACAGTTCATTAGCAGTTTAACATTTACACAAGAAGGCACGGTTTCTCCAGGGGGGGTTATCTTTTCCCATGCTCTAAGACAGCATTGCCGGACTTGAGCAATAGCCTGATCATCACATTTCAATTAAGCGTCTATGCCAAACCATTTTTCTTGTCCCGTAATCTGTGCTGCTGAAATATCCGTTGGCGGATCTTGGGACCGGTTAAGCCAGGCTTGCTGACCAGCTTCACCACCCCACCAGGTGGTGAACTGAACAAACTCGAGGGAGATAAGACTGTACGGGCAAGCATTTCCCAGTCCCAAGAAATTAATCTTTCCGCTTGAGCCAATCCCTCCAGCAAGCCCTTGGTGTAAGGAGAGTTTGTACCATATGAGACACAGGCTTGCTTTCATTCTTTGAGAGTTTTAAATGGGATGGGCTCATGAACATAGCGTGGGCTCCAAGGTGCTCGCGATGCCCCGCCTTGATCATCAGAATCCAAATCTGGCTGTACTATAGCAACCAGGAAAAGACAAGCTTCCAGGTCTCCTTTTAACTGTGCTTCTTTTATACCTCCCTGAATGCCACCTTGAGCTCTTGTGTGTTTTCTAGGAGCCTACTTTAAAGCCTTTTTAAAGGGAGGATCATCTTTGGGGGGGGGGGGTAATCAGCATAAGAAAGCAGTGGTGCTGAGGGCAAGAGCTTAGAGCAGCCAAGAGGGAGAGAGCAGGAGCCAGGTAAATCTCTAGCTGATGTTTCCTCCCTTTTTTCAGTCTCAAAAGGAGCAAAGGGAGGAGGCGGCAGAAATTCATCTCCAGAATTTTTCCGCTCTTTCATTCATTCTATAGACCCGTATTGAGGGCCAATAACCGAATTTAATGGCTTTTTCTCATCCTTGCTTGATTCACACAGAAGATCGTATTTAACACCTCCTCTTCTGTATGATAGCCAGGCTCTGGATCTGTCGCTGTCTTTATTTTAGGACGGGAGTGAGCCATCTCACTATCAGAGTCTGAGTCTGACTGAAATGGTTGCAGAGCCTGAGTAATTAAGGAGCAGAGTTGCCACACAGAAAGAGGGACCTTCTCTCCTTTGTGGTACCCGCGCCACAGTGCTCTGATGACCAGCCTCCATTGCCGAAGTTTGAGCGTACCTGGAAGGGGAAACCAATAACGGTATTTGGAAATTAAATGAAATAGATCCTGGAAAGTTTTCTACTTGGCAACCACCCCAGAACTCTGTAACAGAATCCGCAACAATTCAATGTACTCGGTGAATTTAGACAGATTCTGCCCCACGTGTTACCCTGACTGAAAAATCCCCGGAGCTGAACTCACCCTTCCTGGGCACCACGGCTGGAAGGCTTCTCCGGGTCTCTGCGACACTTTACAGGAATCTCCTTCACTCCGGTGAAGCCTTCTGCCTTTAGGACCCCGCTTGCTGCACCAGTTGCCCGGAGATCGCCATACTCCCAGTAAGACAGATCCCAGGCAGGATTGTGGCAAGAGATTTGGAAATAACAGACACAGAGGCAAAGTGTAGTTTACAGTGATGGGGACGTCAGGGGTCTTCCAGCATTCCTGTGAGCCAGGAGGCACCGAGTGAAGTCCCACATCAGCATTTATTGTTACAGGCAGCAGTTGTCCTTGGTCATAGAATTATGTGTACAGATCATTCGTGTAGGTTTCAAGGCTCCCCAAGGGTTTCAACCTAATTCTGTCTACAAAAGTAAATGGTTACAAAATTTTTCTAAGATAAACATTTTAAGCCCTAAGTTAAGAATAGACCTAGCTGAGCATACAAGTTAAAGATAAAAATGCATAAAGCAGGCAACACTGAGCCTGCATACTAATATAATCTATTTCTCTATATAGCGAGACATGTGGTCAGGAGTGAAGCAGGAATAGTCTTGAAGTTTATGATAGTTCCGGCTGCAAGTTGTCTGCTGGGCTGGCATTTTTCAGTTTCTTAGCCTTGGGCCCTATGCCGAGCTCTGCCTTGCACAAGCTCCAGGCACCGGCTTACGGGCCTTGAGATCAGTGCTGCCTTGCAGTCGTCCCTGATGGGTTGAATGTCTCCCTTGTTGCTAAGCAGCTTCTGGTCTGTGAAGTAATACACCCACAGATTCCTTCAAGACAAAAGTCCTATAAAACTCCTGAAGCTTTCCATGTCTCTTAACCCTATTTTCCAACATCTCCTCCTTTCTTTTTAGAAGCAAGCTGATGAAGTTCGATAGCCATCACTGCGAGACAGTGTTCTCCGGAGTGTCGTCGTCTTCGGTGCTTTTTCTAGACTGTAAGTAAGCACAAGCAAATGATTAAAATAATTACAAAAGTTCCCACAGCGGAACTCCTATGTATCTTAGGAGGAGAAAGTGGGTAGGTTGACTCCATTCCAGATGAAATACTGTTAATAATGTCAGCCTCAGAGAGTAGGTCAACTTTGTGACTGAAGGTACTAAATATTTCCTGTTGTAAATTTCCAATTTCTTCAGATTTCCTTAAGTAGATGTTTTTTAATGTTTTCCCAAGAAAACTGAGTCTGATTACATATGCGAGGTGTAACACAAAATTGAGTGATATTCCAATCACAACAGAGTCTAATTTGTTTTTGTAGGCTTATAACCTGGTCTCCCAGTAAGGTGACCGCTTCTTGTAAGTTGGCCACCTGAGTAGCCAATTTGTTATCAATTTGATTTTGGGTGGACCGTAAGTGATTTGATTCATGATGCCAATTCTGAATAAATTCAGTAGTTTGCACAGTTTGATGGAAAGCCACCTCTGCTGTGGCTGCAGAGGTAGTCACAGCAATTATTCCCAAAATAGCTGCTATTAGGAGATCTATAAATCCTTTAGTACGTTTAAGAATGTGGTTAAGTAGTTTGTCTAAAAGGAACATTGCTGGGGTTTTGTGCCAGACTCTATTCATTTTTACAGGTAACCATAGCACCCTTCTGGATTTGAGAATATAAGGTGTTTCTGTGTAAGGATTAAACTTTATGGAATTGTCAATATAGGCATAATAAGAACAGCTGTTACAGGTCACAAGGAAGGAAGGTTCATTATACTCGGCCTAATCATGAATAAGTAAGGCAGTTTAACATAAGCTTGGATATAATAAGTAGAGTTCAAATAGAAAGTCCACTCTCTGCTAATTGTTTGTATCCAATGTGTGTGTGCTAACCCAGGCCTGTACAGGGTGCAAAGCGGCTGAGAGTTTCCACAATTGATAGTGAATAGGAACATTTAAAATGTGAGGGGACGGAGGGCTCATATCATCAATGAGACATCTAATATGACTTTGAAATCCAGTGTCTTTTACAGACATCGAGGCGGCAGTTTTATTCCAGTGAAATTTTTTAAGATAGCGAGAGGAAGCAGAATGCCCATAAGGGCTTCAATCAAGTACGTAATTGTAAAATGGTGACCTGGTAAGAATGCGCCCCGCATGGGCTCTACAATTTTCCCACTGTACCCAGGTTTTAGAGTCAGTAATTACTGCCTCTTTGTAAGTGGGTACATCTGTGGGTGCAATTTTAGAATGTCCAAAAGAAGAAAAAGAAGAGGCGGTCAGGAGGAATAACCAGGCCTTACTCTTATTGCTGGTTGATTTGCTGGTGACCAGACAGGTTTGGGTAGCAGGTTTTAAACAATGAATACCTTTACCAAAACATATGGGAGGCCGCTCTGTTCCAGCTTCATATCTATTCATTTTAGTGCCTACCTTGTCAGGTTCCATTGGACCACAATAGTCATAGGGTCCCAGTAGCCAACAGGAATCATTAACGAATACTAAAAAAGGAGCGTCAGCCCAGTTGACAATATCATTTAAAGGTGGGTTAGGAATATAGGCCCAATAGTGATAAGTCCGATTGCCAGATACACCTACCGCCATGCTCACCACGCTGATCATAGCAAGAAAAAGATTTGCAGGCGTTTTAGGCACAGATGTCTGAACCAGTATTTTGTCTGCTTCTTCATAGGTCTTCTTCAGCTGGCCCCATGTCATGGCTTGGGCCTGTTGTGTTTTCTTGGATCGGGGCTTCCTGTACTTTGGTTTCTTCCCTTGAGAATCCTTGGTCAGGGCTTCAGACGTAGAGGGTGGCATCTTCTGCTTTTTCCCCTCAGGTTTCCACTCTGGGTTTGATTCTTCTGCGGGGGATCCACATCGTTTGTCCGTCATCTGTCAAAACACAAGTATAACCTTGACCCCACACCTTTGCCCATCCTTCTCTTCATTTATTTTCTATTTTTTTTATTTTTATTTTTTATTATTTTATTTTATTTATTTATTTTTTTTGAGACAGAGTCTCGCTCTGTTGCACGGGCTAGAGTGAGTGCCGTGGCGTCAGCCTCGCTCACAGCAACCTCAAACTCCTGGGCTTAAGCGATCCTATTGCCTCAGCCTCCTGAGTAGCTGGGACTACAGGCATGCGCCACCATGCTCGGCTAATTTTTCTATATATATTTTTAGTTGGCCAGATAATTTCTTTCTATTTTTAGTAGAGACGGGGTCTCGCTCTTGCTCAGGCTGGTCTCCAACTCCTGAGCTCAAACAATCCGCCTGCCTCAGCCTTCCAAGTGCTAGGATTACAGGCATGAGCCACCGCGCCCGGCCCATTTATTTTCTATATCATCTTTCTACCAGATGGGCTGGTGAGGAAAAGAGTCTGGTTGTCGACTCCCATTCCAATGGTTCTCTGCTGCTGTTAAATTGTCTTCTTTACGAATATTCAGAAAATTTAGAGTAAATAAGGCTGGATTTATTCTATCTCTGGGGGGACCGTATTCCTCCCCTTTTTTGTTGTAATAACATATTTTTTTTTAAGGTTTCATGAGTACGTTCTATAATGCCTTGTCCTTGAGGATTATAAGGAATGCCAGTAATGTGTTTGATAATCCATTTAGTGCAAAAGGTTGCAAAAGAGTGAGTACTATAAGCAGGGCCGTTCTTGGTTTTGATGGCGGCTGAGACTCCCATGTTTGTAAAACAGGAGTATAAGTGTGAAAGTACATGTTGAACAGTTTCTCCAGGGGATGGAGTAGCCATAATGGGACCAGAATAAGTACCTATTGTAACACGTACAACACCTAACTTGCAGAATTCAAGAATGTGTGTAGGCCGGGTGCGGTGGCTCACGCCTGTAATCCTAGCACTCTGGGAGGCCGAGCCGGGCGGATTATTTGCGCTCAGGAGTTCGAGACCAGCCTGAGCAAGAGCGAGACCCTGTCTCTACTAAAAATAGAAAGAAATTATATGGACAGCTAAAATATATATAGAAAAATTAGCCAGGCATGGTGGCACATGCCTGTAGTCCCAGCTACTCCGGAGGCTGAGGCAGAAGATTGCTTGAGTCCAGGAGTTTGAGGTTGCTGTGAGCTAGGCTGACTCCACGGCACTCTAGCCCAGGCAACAGAGTGACACTCTGCCTCAAAAAAAAAAAAAAAAAAAAAAAGAAATGTGTGGTGTGTAACATCCATTTGCCATAATTCATTCGGTGAGAGGCCTCGGGGATTAACCCCCGCAGGAAGACCAGGCTGATTAATTGTTTGGCAAGTGGGACAGTGAGAAACAATATGTTTGGCTTGATTATTTCTTATCTGAAATTTTTTAATGAAACCTTTACTATTAATATGAGTTAACTGATGAAATTGAGTTGCTTCTTGAACAGAACCAACAAGTAACTGATCTATTTTGTCACTGCCAGCCACCAATGGGCCTGGAAAATTAGTAGGAGATCTAATATGAGTCATAAAAAGTGGAAACTGATGATTCCGTATAATCGACTGACGTTGCTGAAACAGCTTGGAAACTTCATCAATTTCTGTAATAGTGACTGTTTCTAAGGTTCGATAGAACTGCATTTACAAAATATCGTGAGTCAGAAACAATATTTAAGGATGAAGACACATCTTGTAAAAGCTGAGTAACAGCTTGCAGTTCCACTTTTTATACTGAATTATAAAGGTGTGGTCCACACTTTAGTTAAAGGACCCAAATAACTGGCTCGACCACTGCTGCTGCTCTTTGGGCGCCATGAAAGTCTTAGCCCTTTGGCCTTCCTTACCCAAACCAAAACAAGCATTATAATTCATATCAAGCATCATTTGTTTAGCGGGAGCAGATAGAGTGGGTATACTGACGTAAGCTCCCGATTGTTGCAACAAATCTCTCCCCCATAGATTGATAGCTGTGTCAGCCACGTAAGGTTTTAGGGTGGCTGTTTCTTTAACAGGGACAACACAACTTAAAATTTGTTGACTTTCAAATATATTAGTCATAGTTTCAATTCCAGTAAGTACGTGGGGACCTTGTGTAAAGGCCAAGAGGTTGGCAAAAGCCTTTAGAAATAATTGTAACATCAGCCCCAGTATCTACAAGTCCAACAAAAGATTTGTCATTTAGTTTGATCTCTAGTTGAGGTCTCTGATCATTAATGAAAGTTTGCCAATATATTTTAGTTCCAGTACTCCCAAACCCTCCTTGTCTTTGAACGTTAGATTTTCCAATTTGTATATTAGGTGATAACAGAAGTTGTGCAACACGATCTCCAGCCTGGATAGGATAATTGGAAGTGGAACTCATCATGACCGAAATCTCCCCTGAATAGTCTGAATCAATTACACCCAAGGCACTGAAATTCCTTTCACAGTAAGAGAACTCCAACTCCGGCCAATGAATAACCCCACTGTGGCTGGAGGAACTGGACCACATACACGTGTAGGTACTTTACATATGCCAGCAGATGGCATTAGAAGACCAATATCTTGGGAGGGCAGATCTAAGGCCGGGCTCCCACTTCTGGCAGGTGACAAGTCAGCAACCTTTAATTTTGGGGAGTCCAGGTTTTAAACTGTTGTGGAGGCTCTGGCTGGGGGGGCTGTCCATCACCACATTGTTTTCCTGACTCTGTGGCTGCCAGGTCAGGAACTGCTGGACAAGACTGTTTCCCTGTATTGCTTTTCTTCCCCTCACTCCCTGCTGAGCAGGGACCCATCCCTCGTTTCTCTGGTCCGTAAGGGGGTGGCCGTCAGCATGAAATTTAGAACGGCACTCGTTAGTCCAATGATATCCTTTAACACAGCGAAGACACAGTCCAGGAGTAGGACCAGCCAGCTGACCATTATTGGTTGTTCTTGGGGGTTGCTTACAATCTTTTTCAAATGACCTTTCCGGACACAGTTAAAATATTTAGAGGCTGTTTTCTGTCCTGCGGGGGCCCTTCCCCCGGATAGCCACAGCCAATAATTGCATTTTATAGGTGTCTGACCCGATGTCCCGACAGGCTTTTATATATTCCTCTACAGGAGCGTTACTGGACTTTAAAGGGCACAAAAGCCGCTGACACTCAGAATTCGTGTTATCAAAAGCCAGCATATATAATAGCATGTTTCCTAAATCAGGAGGACTGACCATTTTTTGTACAACATCCTGCAATCTAGTAATAAAATCCACATAAGGTTCATTAGCAGTTTGTTTAACATTTACACAAGAAGGCACAGTTTGTCCAGATGGGGTTACCTTCTCCCACGCTCTAAGACAGCATTGTTGGACTTGAGCAAAGGCCTGATCATCATATTTTAACTGAGCGTCTATGCAAAACCATTTTCCTTGTCCCTTAATTTGTGCCGCCGAAATACGTGTTGGCGCATCTTGGGAGTGGTTAAGCCACGCTTGCTGATGAACTTTGTCAGCCCACCAGGTGGTGAACTGAAGAAATTCAGATGGAGAGAAAACTGTTGGAGTAAGCATTTCCCAATCCCAAGGAATTAATCGTTTCACTTGAGCCAATCCCTAAAGCAAGCCCTTGACATAAGGAGAATTGGTACCATATGAGACAGAGGGTTGCTTCAGTTCTTTGAGTGTTTTAAACGGAATATGATCATGAACATAGCGTGGGCTTCGAGGTACCCGTGCTGCCCCGCCTTGATCATCAGAATCCGAATCTGGCTGTACTATAGTAACCAGGAAAAGATAAGCCTCTGGGTCTCCCCTCAGCTTAGCCTCCCTTGTACCTCCCTGAATGCCTCCTTGAGCTCTTGTTCATTTTTTAGGAGCCTTCCTAAAGCCTTTTTAAAGGGAGGATTATGTTTCAGGGAAAAATCAGCATAACAAAGCAGTGCTGCTAAGGGACACCACTGGAGCCAGGGAAGTCTCCATCTGATGTTCCATCCCTTTTTTCAGTCTCATAAGCAGCAAAGGGAGGGGAAAGTGGAAATTCATCTTCAGAATTTTTCTGCTCCTTCATTCTGTCTATGGATCCATATTGAGGAAGAGTAGCCAAATTTAGCGGCTTTTTCTCATCCTTGCCTGATTCATACAGAAGATCGTATATAACACCTCCTCTTCCGTACGAAAGCCAGGCTCGGGATCTGACACTGTCTTTATTTTAGGACAAGAGTGAGCCATCTCACTCTCAGAGTCCAAGTCTGATTCACATGGTTGCAGAGGCTGAGTAATTAAGGAGCCAAGTTGCCACACAGAAAGGGGGAGCCCCTCGCCTCTCCGGTGCCTATGCCACAGCGCTGGGGCAACCCACAGCCACTGCCATGGCTTAAGAATAACCACAGGGGGAAACCAATAGCAGTGTTTGGAAACTAAATGAAATAGTTCCTCAAAAGTTTTCTGCTTGGCAACCACCCCAGAACTCTGTAACAGAGCCTGCAACAATTCAATGTACTCAGTGAACTTGGACTGATTCTGCCCCATTTGTTACCCTGACGGAGGGAAATCCCCAGAGATGAACTCACCCTTCCTGGAGACAGCGGCTCGCAGCCTTCTCCAGGTCCCTGAGATGCTGTACGGGAATCTCCTTCACTCTGGTCGACGTTTCCGCCTTTAGGACCCTGCTCGCTGCGCCAGTTGCCGGAAGTCACCTACTCTCCCAACAAAACGGGTGCCAGGCAGGATTGTCACAAGAGATTTGGAAATAATAGAGACAGAGACAAAGTGTAGTTTAAAGTGATGGGGAAGTGAGGGTCCTCCAGCATTCCCGTGAGCTAGGAGGCACTGAGTGAAATCCCACATCAGTATTTATTATATTATTTATTATATTTATTATATGTAACCAGCAACTACTTGTTACTGGTTACATATTTATGTACACGGATTATTTGTTTAGGTTTCAAGACTCCCCACAAAGGTTTCAAGAGATGGCGTAATTAATTCTATCTACGTGAGCAAACAGTTATAAAATTTTTCCAAGATAAACTTAAGTCCTAAGTTAGGAATAGACATGGCTAAGTATAAATGTTAAAGATAAAATTGTCAGTTGGCAGTAAAGCGTAAACAGAAACATAGAGACCATATATTTCTTTATCTAGTTCCTCATTAACTGAGACATGTAGTCAGGAGTGAAACAGGAACAGCATTGAGGCTAATGATGGTTGTAGCTGCAGGTGTCTTCTGGGCTGACATCCTTTGATTAGTCTTTTAACCTTAGGCCCCGTGCCGAGCTCTGCCTTGCATAAGCTCCAGGCGATGGCTTGCAGGCCTTGAGGTACTGCCTTGCAGTCGCCCCTGATGGGTGGAATGTCTCCCTTCTTGCTAAGCAGCTTCTGGTCTGTGAACTAATATGCCCACGGATTCCTTCAAGACAAAAGCCAGGCAAAACTCCTGAAACTTCCCATGTCTCTTAACCCTATTACCCAACACCCAACTAGTCTATAAATCTGAAAGGGAAGGATCTGGAACTGAGACGTGTCTGCATCCCCCATAGAGTTATGTTTTACATTTATTTATTTTTTTTTATTTATTTATTTATTTTGAGACAGAGCCTCACTCTGTTGCCCTGGCTAGAGTGAGTGTCGTGGCGTAGGCCTAGCTCACAGCAACCTCAAACTCCTGGGCTCAAGCGATCCTACTGCCTCAGCCTCCCGAGTAGCTGGGACTACAGGCATGCACCACCATGCCCGGCTAATTTTTCTATATATATATTTTAGCTGTCCATATAATTTCTTTCTATTTTTAGTAGAGACGGGGTCTTGCTCTTGCTCAGGCTGGTCTCGAACTCCTGAGCTCAAACAATCCTTCCGCCTCGGCCTCCCAAAGTGCTAGGATTACAGGCGTGAGCCACCGCGCCCAGCCTATGTTTTACATTTAGAATTCACTTACCAAAATGTGTTTTAATTTGCATGAAAATTCAGTCCTTAAGTCACAAATTATCTTTAGAAGGTTTTTGAAAACCAGGCCGGGTGCTGTGGCTCATGCCTGTAATCCTAGCTCTCTGGGAGGCCGAGGCAGGCAGATTGTTTGAGCTCAGGAGTTCGAGACCAGCTGAGCAAGAGCGAAACCCCGTCTCTACTAAAAATAGAAAAATTATCTGGCCAACTAAAACATATATATAGAAAACATTAGCCAGGCATGGTGGCACATGCCTGTAGTCCCAGCTACCCGGGAGGCTGAGACAGTAGTATACCTTAAGCCTAGGAGTTTGAGGTTGCTGTGAGCTAGGGTGACGCCACGGCACTCACTCTAGCCCGGGCAACAAAGTGAGACTCTGTCTCAAAAAAAAAAAAAAAAAAAAGAAAACCAGATTACTTTGGTTCCTCCACATGTTCACTCAATGACTCTGAGCAAGTCATATAACTTCTCTATTGCCCCATTTCCTCATGTGGAAAATGAGAATAATAACAGTATCTTATAGAGCGGTAGTGGGGTTAAATGAGATAATCCAGGTAGATGCATACTGCTGGCACATGTTATGTACTCAGCAAAGTGTTAAGAATAACCAAAACTTTCCCCCATTACTGCAATCTTAACTTCATTTATATTAAGGCAGCTTTATCAATGCCTTCAAAAGATACATTACCTGTTCTTTACACTAACAGCACACACACTAAACTCAATATAAACACTTACTTTTTTTCTAGTGGCCCAACCATACACCCATGGCTGGTCCTTGAAGTGGCTCTAATGGGCTGCTTTAAAGCTATGGGTCTCCCTGAAGCCCTCTACACACCAAGTACATGAAATGATTCCATCTTACCGGTGGTCCAGCAGGGGTGCCATAGGGGCCGGCAGCAGGGTAGGCTCCGGGAGCACTGGGCTGTCCAGGAGGTGGGTAGGGCCCAGGCCCGCCGGGTTGCCCCAGGTAGCCTCCAGGTACAGGTGGTCCGGGATAAGCTCCAGGTGCTGCAGGGCCAGGGTAGGCACCAGGAGGCCCCAGTCCAGGATAAGCTCCTGGAGGTGCCTGCCCAGGATAGGCCCCTGGGAGTGCCTGCCCAGGGTAGGCCCCAGGATAGGAGGTACCTGGGTAGCCCCCTGCCCCAGGAGGGGGGTTCCCCCATGAACCAGGCCATCCTTGAGGGTTTGGGTTTCCAGACCCAGATAACGCATTATTAAGCTGGAAAGAAAGACATAAACAATTACAGGATAGAAAATATTCACAAAAACAAAATTTTCAGGAAAACTGAAATATATGTTCTAAGAAGCAGAGAAATATGATGAAGGTATGAAATTCATATCAGTAATAGTTTTGAGTTTCAAAGACTAACATTA